>CM035117.1:147001554-147428688 GCA_020205555.1 Panax stipuleanatus
TGATGTTTTTCTAAGATGGTGCACTTCATTCCATGTAAAAAGACCACAGATGCTGTTCGTGTTGCTCAATTATACTTTAGAGAGATTTATAGGTTGCATGGTTTGCCAGTGTCTATTGTGTCTGACCGTGATACTAGGTTTCTTAGCCATTTTTGGCGTAGCTTGTGGAAGATGGTGAACACACAGTTGAATTTTAGTAGTGCCTACCATCCACAGACAGATGGGCAAACGGAAGTGGTGAATCGGTCGCTAGGCAATTTGTTGCGGTGTTTGGTTGGAGAACATGTGAAGAGTTGGGATCTGAAGTTATGTCAGGCAGAGTTTGCTCATAATCATGCAGTTAACAGGAGCACTAGATTTAGCCCTTTTGCAGTAGTGTATTCTGTTACTCCTAGAGGACCGCTTGATTTGCTGCCATTACCAGCAAAGACACGAGTTCATGGGACGGCAGAAACCTTTGTGACAGGATTGCAGGAGGTTCACAGGGCTGTCCGTGACAATCTGCTGCAGGCCGCGGGCAAGTATAAACAAGCTGCTGATAAGAAACGGCGTCATGTTGAGTTCGAAGTAGGGGATTATGTGTGGGCTGTTCTTACTAAAGATAGATTTTCTGTAGGTGACTATAATAAGTTGTCTGCCAAGAAGGTTGGGCCAGTGGAAATTGTTGAGAAGATCAATCCTAATGCATACCGCTTGAAACTGCCGAGTCATATTCGTACAGCGAATGTTTTTAATGTCAAGCATTTGATTCCTTACACGGGCGATTCCTCCGATGATGACAATTCGAGGGCGAATTCTGTCCACCCTGGGGAGAATGATGCGGTTGAAGAGCAAGCGTGCCAGTTTATGGAAAGATTTGATTTAATGGCAAAAATCTGATTCAATGGCAATTCGGTAATTTCGACCAAGTTTGGAGTGTCGGATTTGGGCGTTTTCGGAGCCTAATTTCATGGGAAACGGGTCAACGGTCAAAACTCACCAGCGCTTTGCTCGTGACGTACAGGGTTTTTTGGTCAAATTCCATCGTTTAGGCCTTCAAAAAGACATTTTTCTGTTTTATGGTTATTTTTGTAATTGTCTTTATTAGTTTTCCTTTTCCGTTTTGGATTCTGTTTTTAGGGTTTTGCTATTTAAACACCTTGTTATGATGGGGAGCCGCAGTTTTTGATGAATAATAAAATTTATATATTTTTCCAAAATTCTCTGAATTAGAATTTTGCTGCCTATTTCCTGGTATTCATAGAATCAACAGGTTGTAGAAGGTTATCGTTTGGCAATCGTGCGCGGTTCAACAATTGATAGCAGTTTTCTGTTTCTTCCGCTACGTCAGTAATCCTACGATTGAGAACTATTTTAGTTTTTAAGCTTTCTAAGAATTTAGATCTCATTAGCATGATCAACATCATGATTCTAAAAGCATTGCTTAAAACTATGGGTTATTTACATATTGTAAAAACAGCATCATGTAGATAATTAAATGCCTTTAATAAATGAATACTTTTATTAATAAATAAATAAGATCGTTTACAAAGTATATATTTTATCATCATACATGATTGACAATTGTATGTATACTACTTTCTCTTTTCTCCTATGACCTTATGTTGAACATAGAGTGTGGTCTCCAAAACACCTTTTAGAAAGAAAAAAACCCTTGCTATGTTTTTCCTAAGCTGAATGAGAGAATACTAAATTTTGATATTTTCTTCTGATATAAAAGTATCAAAATATGTTTATGATCAATGATATATAATAAAATTGATCCTCACCCTCTTTTCAGAATATGATCCATATTAGGCTAGGAAGAGGATCCTAAGGAATTCCTCCTCCCACTCCAATACTTATCTAAATATTATTATCTTAATAATAATATTCAAAATAAATATTTCCTCTATAAATCAATCATTTACTAAATAAATCATTTACTAATAAACTGTAATTATTTCCTCTATAAATATACATAAATATTTTAGAATCAATTAATATAATTCCGATACATTTAAACTAATTTCATAAGTCCATAATTTATCAATATTTGATCATAAATTGATTTAACAATTAAATCAATCCTTTTAATAATAAATATTAAAAGACTCGACCAAGATTCTACGAACAAAGATAAATTATCTTATGAAAAATCTTATACAAGCATGTTTTGACAATAATAATGTTCCTAATATTAATTGAATACATTAATTGACATTCCGATGTATTAATTAACACGATGTAATCTCACTCGTTGGAACATCAAATTAATATATATAACAATATTAATTCCACTATTATTTCAAAATTAAGAAAATTTACAAATTAATATTTATGTGAAAATATTTTATAAATAAAATATTATCACATGATCTGTTTAATGCACACCGTTAATACACTAGTATTTTAATTAAAAGTCTAACTTTCATGATCAAGATAAATCATTTCTATTAATTAAAGCACTATATAAAACCTAAAGAATAATATCTCCAAATCATCCTAGGTTATAAACCATTATTTCTTTATTTATATATTACATATGATTTATATATATCTTCTGTGTATAACATTTATTTATACACATAAACTATAACATATATAATATGAAGTTATATATAAACAAACTAAACGATCATTTAATGAATGATGAATGATGTACTTTTATTAATAAATCAATGTCCAACATAAATAAATAAATATTAAATAAATAAATAAATATGATTTTTATAACAAAAATCCAACACTTCTTGTACTGCGTAAGAACAACACTGTCACCAACCTACGTGTTACTAACAATAATGTTTTCAAAAGACTGCAATCCATTTAAATTTTCACCAGAAGAAAACAATGTCTGTTACCTAAAATTGTCACAAGTTTCATCAAATAGCAATTTCTTACTCCAAATAATGATCCTGATCATTGGCTATAAGTGATATTTTACCAAAAATTCAGGCTCCTTGTTTGGAAATTATCTGTTTTTTGTACGGTAGTGACTTGTGTCGAGGGGATTGATTCATTCAAAATCTTAAACTAATATTTTAGAGGAGTTTAGTTTATTTTATTAGTTAGTTAAAAGCTTATGATATCTAGTACCGTGGTACTTCATCCAAAAGTTTTCCAAACCATGAATCTTTATTTGACTCTATACACCATTCCTGATGATGTTTCTCCTGTCAGTTTCCCTAATGCCAAACTCTTACTAAGTTGTCATTGTGTACTAATTAATCTAACAATCTTTTTCTCAAATGTGACTTATAGGGTCATAGATAACGACCATTCTTTACTTTCTTTCGTTCATTCTTTGTTTCTTTTACTTGACTTTATCCCTTTGTTTCCAATATGGAAAAAGCCAAAGTTTTCTTGTAGATTTCGGTTACAAACCAAGCAGCTTAAAAATAACCACTAGATTAAAATATATACTCGAAAACAAACAAAAAAAGGAAAGCAAAATTTAACGACGAAAAAAAAAGAATTCTCAATCAAATGACCATATATCTTGGGTCTTTGTCTCGAATATTGACTGGCATACAACTAAATTATTTTCATATGACCAACTTTTTTTCTGTTTTTGAACTGTGTATTGCTTTTGACAATTCCTTTGTCTAGCAAAATAGTTAAGCTCTTCAGTTCCAAAGCCTATAAAAACTCCCCACTTCAGTCGAAACATTCACTCAAACAAATTAACTCAAGCTTAGAAAAGCATAACAAAAAGCAATCTTTAGAGGGAAAAGGTTGAGACTTGAGAGAGATATCGTGGCAGTCTTCATGGTTATTAATATGATTAATGAGTCTATTTTTGTAGGAGTGTTCCTGGGTTTGGTTGTGCTGTTGTTGCTAGGAAGAAGGAAAAACAGCCACAACAAATTAGTTCCAATAATGACGTAACGGAAGAAACAGAAAACTGTTATCAATTGTTGAACCGCGCACGATTCCCAAACGATAATTTTCTACAACCTGTTGATTCTACGAATACCAGGAAATAGGCAGCAAAATTCTAATTCAGAGAATTTTGAAAAATACGTAAATTTTATTATTCATCAAAAACTGCGGCTCCCCATCATAACAAGTGTTTAAATAGTCAAAACCCTAAAAGCAGAATCCAAAATGGAAAAGGAAAACTAATAAAGACAATTACGAAAATAACCCCAAAACAGAAAAATATCTTTTTGAAGGCCTAAACGATGGAATTTGACCAAAAAACCCTGCACGTCACAAGCAAAATGCTTGTGTGTTTTGACCGTTGACCAATTTTCAATGAAATTAGGCTCCGAAAACGCCCAAATCCAACACTCCAAACTTGGCCGAAATTACTGAATTGCCATTGAATCAGATCTTTGCCATTAAATCAAATCTTTCCATAAACTGACACGCTTGCTCTTCAACCGCATCATTCTCCCCAGGGTGGACAGAATTCGCCCTCGAATTGTCATCATCGGAGGAATCGCCTGTGTAAGGAATCAAATGCTTGACATTAAAAACATTCGCTGTACGAATATGACTCGGCAGTTTCAAGCTGTATACATTAGGATTGATCTTCTCAATGATTTCCACTGGCCCAATCTTCTTGGCAGACAACTTATTATAGTCACCTACAGTAAATCTATCCTTAGTAAGAACAGCCCACACATAATCCCCCACTTCGAACTCAACATGACGCCGTTTCTTATCAGCAGCTTGTTTATACTTGCCCGCAGCCTGCAACAGATTGTCACGGACAGCCCTGTGAACCTCTTGCAATCCTGTCACAAAGGTTTCTGCCGTTCAATGAACTCGTGTCTTTGCTGGTAATGGCAGCAAATCAAGTGGTCCTCTAGGAGTAACAGAATACACTACTGCAAAAGGGCTAAATCCAGTACTCCTGTTAACTGCATGATTATGAGCAAACTCTGCCTGACATAACTTCAGATCCCAACTCTTTACATGTTCTCCAACCAAACACCGCAACAAATTGCCTAGCGATCGATTCACCACTTTCGTCTGCCCATCTGTCTGTGGATGGTAGGCACTACTAAAATTCAACTGTGTGTTCATCATCTTCCACAAACTACGCCAAAAATGGCTAAGAAACCTGGTATCACGGTCAGACACAATAGACACTGGCAAACCATGCAACCTATAAATCTCTTTAAAGTACAATTGAGCAACACGAACAGCATCTGTGGTCTTCTTACATGGAATGAAGTACACCATCTTGGAAAAACGATCAACTACCACATAAATAGAATCATTACCTCGCTGTGTACGTGGTAATCCCAGCACAAAATCCATACTGATGTCCACCCATGGCTGTGATGGAACTGGTAGAGGCATATACAAGCCTGCATTGGTTGTTGTTCCCTTAGATACTTGACAAACCCGACACCGTTGCACCAGTTTTTCAACCTCCTTCCGAATAGTAGGCCAAAAGTAAGTAGACTGCACCAACTGCAAGGTCCCGTCTCTTCCTACATGCCCCTCGCCATGCAGCTCTTGAAGGATCTTCAACCGCAAACTATAATCTGGAACACATAGTTGGTTGTCCTTAAATAAAAATCCATCCTGCAAATGGAAATCTGTCCTCTCCCCTGCCCGAACCTTTGCCAAAATACCAGAAAAATATGTATCAATTTCAAGTATTTCAGCAAATGAATCAAAACCAGGTACCTCCACAGAAAGTCGAGTTAGTAGTCCCTTTCGCCTGCTCAAAGTATCAGCCACTCGATTGGTAACTCCCGACTTGTGTTTCACCACGAAAGTGAACCTTTGTAGGTAAGCAACCCAGCTCGCATGTCTAGCAGAAACTTTATCTTGACTATGCAAATGTTTTAAAGCCTCATGATCCGTATACAACATAAACTCCCGCTGAAACAAATAATGGCGCCAATGTTTAATAGCCTGAACCACAGCATAAAACTCAACATCATAAGTGCTATAACGCAGCTTGGCACCCGAATGTTTCTCACTAAAATATGCCACTGGCCTCCTGTTTTGACTCAAAACAGCCCCAATTCCCACTTTGGAAGCATCAGAATGTAACACAAAAGGTTGATGGAAATCTGGTAATACTAGAATGGGAGTTGTGGTAAGGCGGAATTTAATCAGCTCAAACGCCTTTTCTGCTTCATCTGTCCAAGCAAACTTCCCATCCTGCTTCATGCACTCAGTAATAGGAGCCATAATGCTACTAAAATGAGGGATAAAGCGCCGATAAAAGGAAGCCAACCCATGAAAGCTTCGAACTTCAGTAATGGTACTAGGCCTTGGCCAATGCTTCACTGCCTCTACTTTGGACTCATCTACCTGCAGCCCCACATCAGACACAATGTAACCAAGAAACAGCACCCTAGGTGTTAGAAACACACACTTTTTTACTGCAGCATAAAATTTCTCCCTACGCAACACATGAAGAATTTCTCGCAGCTGACTAAGATGCTCGCTCGGGTTAGCACTGTAGATTAGAATGTCATCAAAATACACAACAACACACTTCCCAATAAAACGCCTCAAAAGTTGATTCATAACACGCATAAAGGTGCTAGGTGCATTGGACAACCCAAACGGCATGACCATCCACTCATACAATCCCTCCCTCGTCTTAAAAGCTGTCTTCCATTCATCGCCAGCCCGAATACGGAGTTGATGGTATCCACTCTTTAAATCCAATTTAGTAAACACAGTAGCCCCACTAAGCTGATCCAGTAGGTCATCCAATCTAGGAATAGAAAAACGGTACCTGGCCGTTATTTTGTTGATGGCTCTACTGTCGATACACATCCGCCAAGTACCATCTTTCGTTGATACCAGAAGGGCTGGTACCGCACAAGGACTCAAACTCTCTCGAATGTACCCCTTGGCCAGTAACTCTTCCACCTGTCTCCTTAATTCTTCATGCTCTCCGGGACTCATCCTGTAATGAGGTCGATTGGGTAAGGCTGCCCCGGGCTCCAGATCAATCTGATGTTGGATATCACGCATTGGGGGTAATCCTTCAGGCAGTTCTTCTGGAAATAAATCACTGAACTCTTCCAGAAGTGGTTTGACTACATCAGGAACCTCGACCTCCTTGTCTACCACCCTCCCGATTAAGGCGTATACTATTTCCGTCTCCTGCACTACCTCCTCAAACTGTGCTAAAGTCAACAAACTAGCACTGCCTTTGTTTTCTTCCCACTTGGGCACTAACACAATCTTTACCCCCTCAAACATAAAGCTGTAAGTATTCGTCTTACCGTTATGAACCACTTCTCTATCAAATTGCCAAGGTCGTCCCAACAACAGATGGCATGCATCCATAGCTACTACATCACACCAAACCTCGTCCTTGTATTTTGTCCCCACACAAAAGGATACCAGTGCACGTCTTGAGACAGTCACCTCGCCCCCTTGTTTCAACCAGGCTAACTTGTACGGCTTTGGATGTTTTTTCGTTGTTAGTTCCAGTTTTTGGACTGCCTCTACTGAAATTATATTCTCACAACTGCCTGCATCAATCACAAACCTACACACCTTCCCCTTAACAGTACAGGTTGACTGGAAAATATTGTTTCACAGCCAATCATCATCAAAAGCCCTAGGTGTAAGGCAGGACCTCCTCACCACCAACGCAGTCCCAACATCACCAGTCACCACCTCCTCATCCACGTCTTCTGAATCAAAGATCGGTTCACCAGTTAGCAAGGTTTCATCTTCGATATCATCACCCTCATCTATTTTAGCAAACATCACCCTTTTTCCAGCTTTCTTGCACTCAGCCTGCCTGTGTCCCACTTCACCACATGAAAAACACTTGATACCACTAACTGGACCAATCCTCCTATTATTATTTGTTACTGCTCCCGTTTTGGCTATTGCCCCCGTCGCTGCAACCTCGCCTGAACGGCTAGTATTGACACCTCCTCCTGAATACCCAAAGCTAGCAGGTTGCCCAAAACCACCAGGACGCCTCTTCTCAATCTGCACAGCCCTCTGATGCGCTGCAAAAATAGACATTGGATCAAATATGTTGACTGTCTCTTTAATTTGTTCTCGTAAACCCCCAATATATCGGGCTACTAACTGATCTTCTGTCTTATGCACCTCATTCTAAGCAATCAGCTGATAAAATTTAGTTGTGTATTCATCAATTGTACGACCTCATTGCCTTAAATTCTGTAACCGCTGGTATATTAATCGCTGATAATTATAAGTTAGGAACGTCACCCGCAACTGTTTCTTCATCTTCTCCCAGTCCGTAATTTTTGACTTCCCCAATCTAACCCTCGTTTGCCTGAGTTACTGCCACCAAGCCATTGCTCTATCTCTGAGTCTGGTAGCAACCAAGGGTACTCGTTTATCATCAGGGACACCCTTAAATTCCAGGATCTCTTCTACTATGGCCAACCAATCAATGAATTCCTCTAGTTGGAGGGTACCACAAAATTCAAGAATTTCAGTCCTCATACCAGTCTCCCAACGTCTCCTATCGTCCTCCACTGCATATGGTCGACGACGCCTACAAGGTGCCTCATCATAGTCATCATCAAAGTCATCTCCTTCATCATTTTCTCCTGCGAAAGGGTTTCTCCGATCATCATAATTAGGGTTCCTCCCAAGATGAGGAATTTCCCTATTCTGGTTCTCCAACAACTTGCCCATCCTTAGTGTTAATCGATCCATCATAGTGTTCATCCCCTGCTCCATTACTTGTTCGATTCGCAGCTCGAATCGCTGCTCAAGTCGCTGCAGTTCCTCACGCCCATAAACATCATCCACACACGCTCTACGGGGTGGCATGGTGAATATGATTTAGGCTCTGATACCAACTGACGTAGCGAAAGAAACAGAAAACTGTTATCAATTGTTGAACCGCGCACGATTGCCAAACGATAACCTTCTACAACTTGTTGATTCTACGAATACTAGGAAATAGGCAGCAAAATTCTAATTCAGAGAATTTTGAAAAATACGTAAATTTTATTATTTATCAAAAACTGCGGCTCCCCATCATAACAAGTGTTTAAATAGTCAAAACCCTAAAAGCAGAATCCAAAACGGAAACGAAAAACTAATAAAGACAATTACGAAAATAACCCTAAAACAGAAAAATGTCTTTTTGAAGGCCTAAACGATGGAATTTGACCAAAAAACGTTCAATAATTTGGAACAAGCCAATTTCAAGTTGTAATGGTCACGTTACGAGCTCAAGAATTTCAAAAATTTTAAGACTTAGAAAAAATTTCTGAGGAGCAGGGACGGGGCCGCCGCACCAGTTCGGGGGAAAGTCCCTGCATGGTGGCCGCCGCAGTGCCGCTAAGCAAGGCAAAGCTGGCGCCGCCGTGCCAGCATGGGGGAAAAGTCTAACAGTGTTAGCTAATTACTTAACCTTTTTCATAATGATTAAGAGGATTGTAAGTAATGAGTATACATAGATAGGAGCCCTTTAAATAACATGTTTAACAAAAGGGGTTGTAAGAATTAATCGTTAATCAAACGTAATTAAAATTGGGATTTGGAAACGTAAACCGTAAACCAAGATCAAGTTAGGGAACAAGTTAAGATCTCGGTTGTCATCATGCTTAGTGATGCTTGATGAGAGTTCGGTTATAAAATAGGTATGTTAACAAGCCCCCTCAAGATGGTGAATCTTGGCTTGAAATTGCTGAAAACCCCGATGCCATCATTATTGGTGCCGGTGTTGCTGGTTCTGCTTTGGCTTGTACTCTTGGAAAGGTCATTTCTCTCTTTCACACAACTTATATATGATCAGAATATATGTAAATGTTATTGAGATTAATGAGATGATCATGGAAAATGCAAGAACTTATCATCATATACAATGAGAATGATTAGTAAAAATGTAAAATACAATGATCACCATTATTGTCTCGTGTTAGACCAACTACTTTTTTTATTCCTCTTTAAGCTCACAATTTCTAATAAAATAGACCTATATGAAAACCATGACATATTTTATAATAAATTTAACTTTCTTCTTCCTATTATAGGATGGGCGCCAAGTGCTAGTCATAGAAAGGGACTTAACTAAGCAAGACAGAATTGTTGGTGAACTGCTTCAGCCAGGGGGCTATCTGAAATTAATGGAGTTGGGGCTGGAGGGTAAGAAGCAGAATTATATAATACTCCTTCATGTATACCTCACCTCTATTACAGTTTGATTCCATAATTTGGCTTGGTGTCCATGTATTCTGATGACTTCAGTACTATTATCAATTAAACATTTGGAACATGCAATTCACATTTATTTTTGTGCAGATTGTGTAGATAAGATTGATGCTCAAGAAGTTTTTGGATATGCTCTTTTCAAGGATGGGAAAAGTACTAGATTGTCTTACCCTTTGAAAGATTTCCATTCGGATGTGGCCGGGAGAAGCTTCCACAACGATCGCTTTATACAACCAATGCGCGAGAAGGCTGAAACACTCTCCAAGTACTTTTTCCTTTCCCTTCAATATGTATCTCAATATTTACTACCTTTTCTCCATTCTCCTAGTTTAGGAATCAGAATTTCTTCTTCACCCGTTTTACTAAACCAGTTTTTCATATAATTTTTAGTGTAAGACTGAAACAAGGGACTGTTATATCTCTTATTGAGAAAAAGGGCACTATAAAAGGAGTACACTACAGGACTAAAACTGGTCAAGAATTGACAGCATGTGCTCCTCTCACAATTGTGTGTGATGGTTGTTTTTCAAATTTGCAACGCTCTCTCTGCAACCTAAAGGTGAAAGAGCTGCAACCTTATAATTATTCCATGGCGACAATATTAGTTTTTTATCGTGTTGTTGTATTCTTTTACTGAATATAATGAAATTCAGTTTATTTATGCAGGTTAAAATTCCATCACATTTTGTTGCCATGATCTTAAAAAACTCTCAACTTTCGTATCCAAATCATGGACATGTTATCTTAGCAAATCCTTCGCCCATCTTGTTATATCGCATTAGTAGCACCGAGATTCGATATTTAGTTGATATACTTGGGAAAAGGTACCCTCTATTGGCAATGGTGATATGTCACATTATTTGAAGACTGTGGTGGCTCCTCAGGTATGTATAATTTCCTTGCATTGAAACATACAACTTAATATGTGATTTTCAAATGTCTTTTAGGCCTCTATCTTAGTTTGCCTTTTAGTTTTGAGATATTTGTTTATCCTGATCAATGCTTTTGTGCATTTTAGATTCCCCTTGATCTAAACAAGGCATTCATATCAGCAATTGAATAAGGAAACATAAGAACAATGGCGAATAGAAGCATGCCAGCTGATCCATAACCGACTCCTGGAGCACTCATACTAGGTGATGCATTCAACATGCGACATCCTTTAACTGGAGGAGGAATGACAGTTGCTCTATCTTATATTGTTGTGCTTCGCGATCTTCTTAGGCCACTACGCGACTTCAATGATGCACCTTCCTTGAGCAAATATCTCGGGGCATTTTACACTTTACGCAAGGTTAGTTAAATTTTTTATCTTGCAGCTGTTTAGTACAAGTAACATAGTATCAAAACTCAACCAATTAAGCCTAGTTTCAAGAAAAGTTGGAATATTGTCAGCTAATATCTTCTTGCACTGTGTTATTTGCAGCCAGTGGCATCAACAATAAACACATTAGCAGGTGCCCTTTTTAAGGTATTTTGTGCATCACCTAATCAAGCAAGAAATGAAATGCACCAAGCGTGTTTTGATTACTTGAGCCTTGGAGGCATTTTCTCAAATGGTCCAATTGCTCTGCTATTTGGTCTAAACCCCCAACCATTGAGCTTGGTTCTTCATTTCTTCTCGGTGGCAATTTATGGTGTTAGCCGCATTTTACTACCACTTCTTCACCAAAACGCGCATGGCTTGGGGCTAGATTGATTTTCGTATGTACCATGTTTACACAACTATTTGAGCACAGTATTTTCTTCCTCTATATTATGCTAATACACAGAATTAAAATGATCATAAAAAATATTGATTTTTTTCAATACTTTTTCACTTCACAGGATGCATCAGCTATCATTTTTCCCATTATTAAGGTTGAAGGAATCAAACAAATGTTCTTCCCATCAACAATCTCAGCCTATCACAGATCCCCTCCCACTTAGTAAAGACAACATTTTTTGTATTTTCACATTATATTTTTTTGTAGTAAAATTCTTTTAGATATCAAGCAAAGCTATTTTCTTATAATGTTATTACCTTGCCAGTTTAGAAATTAGTTTCCATGGCAATGCAGCTATGGTTAGGAGAGGATGTTGTTAGTAATCTGAAAATAGAAAGGAAACTATATATATTAACTTATCTCAAAATTGAATTTGTCAAGGCTAGTACTTGGTACTCCATTAATTTCTAATCATTTCAGAAATTATAGAAGCAATACTTACCATAGTAAGTTTAGATTTAGGAATCTGAAATAAAATAATATATGAAAATGCAAATAAATTTTTACCCGTCATGCGGTAGTCTGCGTAGACAGATCATTTTTATAATTTAATAAAGAATGAATACGAAGGGTTATTCACCATGCATGCGGTAGTCCACGTAGACAGGTTATTCCCGCAGCTTAATAAGGAATAGAATGACAACCCTTACGAGTATTGAAAGAAAATAACATCCTTTACGAATACGAAATAAATAATATCCCTTACCTCAGTAAAAAATTGGATATTGCAATAGTGTAGGAGCAGAATACTCTTCTTCTTTCACTCTTATTCTCTCTTTCTAATTCTTGATTATAACTTTGATTTGTAAAATGGTAGGAAATAATGAATGGATGGAGGAGTATTTATAGGCTAGAAAAATGTGGCAAATTACAAGGTTAATTATACTTTAGTACATTCATCTTTACCTATATTTTTAATTTAGTCCTTAAAGTATTATCAATTTTGCACCACATCCCCTAATAGTACCTGAATGTGAAGCAATAGTTCCTTGCATGTGAACTAATAGTTCATTGCATATGAATCAATAGCAATTAATTACTCATTTATCCGATTAATTAACCGTTTGGTCATTTTAATATCTAAAAATCAATTATTTTCGAAATAAATGTCGATTTTCACTAACATTAATATTCCCAACATAATGGAAATATTTTTATCAACAATTCATCATTAATATTATAAATCACAATATTGACAACCAGATCGTTCCCAAGAAAGAGGGGGCTTTCCGATAAAAATTTCTCCTTACTGACGCGCAATTAAATAATCTAACTCATTTTCGTAACAGAACTTTCTAGACATTGTCAATAATGCTAATAATAATAATAATATGAGTAACTGTGTTGTGTCAATTATTGATTTAATAATATAAAGTATTGTGCAGATAATATTGTGACAATAATTGAATCAATAATATGAGATACTATGCAGCAACTACTGTGGCAATTATTGAATGAAATACTGAGTGACTTCTTACGTAAGAACCAATAATCAGTGATACTGTGTAATACCGTGTGCTATTGTGCAACAACGCGTATTACTATACATTTATCACCGAGTTTTTCAACAGTTTAACGGTAAAAGTCTTGCCGTTATTTTTATAAAAAGGTTATTTCTGTCGCTTTCTATATCCGATGGTTATTCCGTTGTGGGGTCCACCAATGATTACGCCGTCGAACGAATATTCTCCGACAAAAAGAATATTCCCTGACCAAGCGAATATTTCCCGACACAACGAATATTTTATAACAACTTGCTTACTTTGTAAAATTTTCACATATCACACTTAACCTTAACCCTTTATTAATTTAATCATTACTGAATAGAATAATAATTATAAGAAAAATTGAATACTTTTATTTCATAAAATTCGGTGTCTTACAATAAGAATATCATAATATTATCTAAACATAATAACTAATAAATCTAACATATATTATTTTAATATTCATGTTCCTGTTCATACATAACATAATATTAAAGCACCAACATGCTGCTTTATTCAAGATTAGCATCAAAAGTACTGAACAACATAAACTTTATTCATAGTAGGAATACTGCATTTATGGGTGCATGACATGATATATATATATATGAAGGAATTATATATGAGCAAGGTTTTATAAAATATATATTCAAAAAAAACTAGCAGTACTCCAAAATATATATATTGGAATCCCCAAAAAAAACTATAACAGTACTCCAAAAAAAACTAACGTATCATTGATTGGAATTGATTATATATACAGGGGCGGATCCTGGAATTTTGCTCAGCATGGGCGGATTTTAAGAATTTTTTTCGTTGAAGTTAAATAAAGAAATTTTGAACTAATCATAAAACTACTATTCATACTAATGTTTACAAATTACAAGTACACAACAAACCCAAACAAACAATTATTTTACGCGACATATATAGAATTCTATAATATACAACAAATAAATATTCATAAATTATAACCCAAAATAATATAGGAAAAAATTCAAAATAAAAAACATTTAGATAGAATTTAAAAACTTACTTCAATTACTTGTCATACTTTAATTTGAATAATTTCCCAAACAATACAACTTCAATCGTATGCACAAAGCCTCAAACCAAATTTTACTTTCTATATTCAAACAAAATCAAGTTATAACAGTCAAAATCAACTCACAATTCACAAACACAATAAATTCAAAAATTATCCTAGAAGAAATCGCAGTACATGGTTTCTTATTCCAATTTGACCAGGGATAATACCAATTGAGGTTTGATTTCAATTTTCTCTAGAACCTGAACTTAAAAAATTTCTTAAATACCCTGTTGGGCCGTGGTTATACGGGCCGGTCGGGTCATGTTTACTTGGGCCTTTGGAGTACCAGGCCCTTATTTGAAGGATTATTCATTTGGGTTTGAGTGGGATATTATAATAATAAACAATTGTTGACCGGGGTCCGATACTTTAGATAGTCAAGATTAGCCATAATCTGGGGGATTAGCAGGCGGCTGATTGAGTGATGCCAAGCCGTCTTGAGCCGTCTTTATTAATGAGGACTTGACATAATATTGACTTAGTGGGGAACAAGTATTTGGTAAAGCCTGTATGAAATAAGATTACATCAGCGTAGAGGTGACATGCAAGGTGGTGAGATAATATAAGGATTCAGAGCACTACACAAGAAAGGTAACAACAAAAATATTTTACTCTCTAGACACTAGAATACACAACCTCCATTGTTAATCCTTTTTTCGGCCTGTACTTATTCTCACACCGGAGCGATCCCCGGCGGCCCAAGCTGTCGAGATCCGGTGCTGACGTGTTTACTGTGCAGGATTAGATGCACTTTTGGTGATTGAGGCGAGTGGCAAAATCTTGGCGTTAACATTGGCGCTAGAAGGAGGGGTTTTCTAGTGATTCTGATTTTCAATCACAGTTATTTGACATCCTACACCGGAGGTTATGGTGAAAAGTAGGACAGTTACGGCTGAAGGGCAGCTTACGGCCGCAAGTTCTTCTTAACAGAGGATTTCTGTGAAAGATAGGTTGGGTCCTTCAAAAAGTATCCATGATAGGCTTAGGTCACAGGAAGTTTCGGGAGGATCTCATGCTAGAGATCATGGTGATACCAAGAGGAAGTTATTTTCTACTGCCAGCAAGGGTCCTGACAAAGAGCAAAAAAGGGTGGTAGGCATACCGCCTAGAACCCAACACCGGGAAGGTCAAGCAGAAAAAATTTGTACTTTGGCAAAAATGGCACAAGAGACTGACACGGCTTTGAAGGCATTTCTGCAGCAGAGGGAGGAGATTTCTAGGCAAATGGTTCTAGTGACTGAAAGAGAAGATGAGGCATCCAGTTACACTGGACCAGAAAAATGAGATGGGTCACCGGGTCGACGAACGGGAAGAGATGAAGATTCCAGACAGTCCGAAAGTAGGCTTCGGAGTTATTCGCCTGTCAGAAAGCAAAGTAGGTGAAGAGGGCGTTCTCCCGAAGCCTCAAATAGGGTGCCCCGTCTTGAGTATTCTCGGTACAGTGAAAGGGATGAGCGTCAAAGCAGATCAAGAGGTTGTTCTCCCAGGAGTCAAAAAAGGGCGCACCGCCCTGTGGATTCTCGCTGCTGTCGAAGTATTAGTCGAAACCATTTAAGAGCATCTAGTTCAGATGGAACAGACCGAACTGGGCAGGAGAAGAAGTGCTCCTCGAAGAGGGAAGTTTTGCCGAAGCCTAAGCCAGAAGGAGTTGAGCTCTTGGCAGCAGAGGTGAAGGAGCTTCAAAAGCAGTTGGCGGAGGTCTAACAGGGGAAGGAGACTTCGGGTAAGAAAGCTTCTCCTTTCTCTTCTGAAATTCTAAAAGAGAAGGCGGATCCTAGTAAGAAGCTTCCCCACATGGAAATTTATGATAGTTCAGGGGACCCATACGACCATAGTCAGGCGTTTGAGAGGTTGATGGATTATTACGATTATTCAGAAGCAGCTAAATGTCAGACCTTTGGAATAACGTTAAGAAAGGATGCAAGGCAGTGGATGGGAACTTTGGCTTCGGACTCGATTTCATCCTGGGTTGAATTATGTGACAAGTTCCATGCCCGGTTTGGAAGCAACAAAAGAAGGGGAAAGGGTCACTAGCACAGGTTAGGCAGTATCCCAGCGAGACCCTAGGCCAGTATGTGAAAAGGTTCAGAGAAACGATAGGACAAGTATCAGATCTCAACGATCTTCAGGCCGTGGGGTTGTTTTAGAATGGCTTAGATCTGGTAAAGTCTGAGAAGTTAATGAAGAAATTGATGTTCAAGCATCCGAAGAGCTTGGCCGAAGCGTTTGAGAAAGCCGAAGGCTTCATCGTGGTAGAAGAGGCCATGGCTAGTTTGAAACAGGATTCTTCGGAGAAAGCAAAGGAAAAAGGGAAGGAATCAATTGATGGTAGTCAGAAGAAGAGTGGCGGCAATAATGACCGATCTGACGGAAATCAGAAAAGGTATAACAATAATTGGGCAACCAGAGGAGATCGTCCGCCCGTCCCGAATCAGAAGGTAAATAAAGTGTATACCCAGCTCAATACAGATCGGGCTACTACTCTGGAGCAGATAAAAAACCAGCTGTATTTTGAACGACCACGAAATAATCCTAAACCCGGATCAGGAGATCCTGCTAGGTATTGTGATTACCATCAGGCAGTTGGGCATGACACTAATTCCTGTTGGTATTTGAAGGAGTTCATTGAAAAGAAAGTTCAGAGTGGAGTCTTGGTTCAGTACGTGGAAGGACGAGAACAGTAAAGGGAGAACCCGAGGAATATGGAACCAGTTCAAGTTAATCAGCCAGTACAACCCATTCAGAATCAACAGGCAAGACATGTGGTGGACGTAATTACAGGAGGCAACTTTGGTAAGGCTGCTGGAAAGAAGCGTAGAGGCTATCTGGATTCAGTAATGGCGGTGACGGGTAAGCCTCTGAAGGCTGAGAGGGCGTATCCAGGGTCAGTTATCTCCTTTACAAATGATGATTTTCCTTTAGAACCAATCAAACCGCACGAAGGAGCTCTGGTGATTACAGCGCAAGTGGGTTCGGTAGACATGAAGAGGATGATGATAGACAATGGGTCTTTCGGTGGATATTCTGTACGCACATTCATATCATAGGATGCCTTTGGATGGTCAGAAGATAGAAATTGGACAGGAGGCTCCTTTGTATGGCTTCAGCAACGATCCAGTCAAAGTGGCGGGAACTATCGAGCTGCCAGTTGTCTTCAGAACAGTTCCTCAACAGGATCAAATTATGTGTAAATTTTATTATGTACATGTGGATTCTGCATATAATGCTATTTTGGGGAGACCTACTTTAACAGCTCTTCAAGCAGTTACATCGATTCCCCATTTCAAAATTAAGTTTCCGACGCCACATGGAGTTGGCGAAGTTACAGGAGATCTGGACTTGGCGAGAAGGTGTTATCGGAATGCTTTGATCACTTCGGGAGTAGGGGTTAGCAGGCAGAAGGAAACCATGGCCATAGAGATTGAGCCGTTTATAAAGAGCAGCACGGAATTATTAGTTTTGCCAGCAGGAGAAACCGAAGAAATTGAGCTGATACCAAGGAAGAAAGAAAAGACTGTGAGATTCGGTTCAGGGCTACCAGAACCCTTTCAGACAAATCTGATAGAGCTGCTTCGTTGTTATGCTGATATCTTTGCTTGGATTCTTAGTGATATGCTGGGAGTGAGTCGTAAAGTGGTCGAGCATAGATTATATGTGGACCCAGCTAGGAAGCTAGTTCGACAGAAGAGGAGGATCTTTGCACCAGAGAGACAGAAGATAATTGATGAAGAAATTGCGAAGTTGCTGGCCGCGGACTTTATCTTTGAGATCGATTATCCGGAGTGGATGGCCAATGTAGTTTTGGTGCAGAAGCAGAATGGAAAGTGGCAGGTTTACATAGATTATACCGATCTGAATAAGGCGTGCCCGAAGGACTTATATCCTTTGCCTCACATCGATCAGCTCATTGATGCAACTTCGGGGTATGCCTTACTTAGTTTCATGGACGCTTTTTCAGGATATCATCAGATTTCTATGTGCAAGGGAGATATCCCGAAGACATCTTTTATTACTCATCGGTCAGTGTACGCCTACAAGAAGATGAAATTTAGTTTGATTAATGCGGGAGCTACTTATCAGAGGATGATGAACCGCGTCTTTACGAAGCATCTGGGGAAGAATATGGAGGTCTATATCGATGATATGATAGTGAAGAGCATGTCGATTTGGGGTCATCTGGACGATTCAGAAGAATACTTCCAGACGATTCGACATTATGATTTAAAGTTGAATCCGACCAAGTGCACCTTCGGACTGGGGGTAGGCAAATTTTTGGGTTATTTGGTCAGCAAAAGGGGTATCAAAGCTAATCCAGAGAAGATCCAGGCTATCTTGGACATGAAATCCCCACGTTTGACTGGTCGAATAGCATCGTTGCGGAGGTTCATGTCTAAATCGGCAGAAAGGTGCTTGCCTTTCTTTAACACGTTGAAAGGGCCGAAAATGCAAAAATATTCCAGTGGACTTCGGAGTGTGAGGAGGCTTTCCAAGGAATCAAGAGGTATTTGTCTTTGGCACCTTTGTTGGTGAAACCCGTTCCTGCTGAGCCTTTATAGTTGTATCTGGCTGCAAGTTCATTGACAGTAAGAGCAGTTTTGATGAGTGAAGTTGGGGGTAAGCAGCACCCGGTTTACTATATGAACCATGCCCTTAGGGATGCAGAGACAAGGTACCCAAAATCTTAGGCAATATTTTCAAGGTCGGGTAATAGTGGTATATACAGATCAACCACTGTAGAAGGTGTTGGGGAAGCCAGAGATTTCAGGGAGACTTGCTGCATGGACGATGGAATTATCTCAGTTCTTTATAGAATATTATCCACGAACAGCTATTAAAGGACAAGCCTTGGCCGATTTTGTGGTAGAATGCTCGTTCTCCAAAGCTAGTAAGAGTTTGAACGAAACGGCCCTCTGTAGAAATGGTAGCAACACTTCAAGAGTCGAACGGTTCTTGGACGTTATATGTTGATGGATCTTCTACTTCGGACATCAGTGGTGCGGGGATCATTCTAACGAGTTCGGAGGGATTCAAAGTGCAGCAGGCTATCAGATTTGGGTTCAGGGCAACGAATAACGAGGCTGAATATGAAGCAGTATTAGCCGGGGTGAGATTGGAAAAGAGCTTGGAGGTTCAAAAGCTGATCATCTACAGTGATTCTCAGCTCGTCATTAAACAAGTTTTGGGGGAATATAAAGCTCGGGGTTCGAAGATGGTTAAGTATCTTGCAGAGTTAAAAGATCGGCTTCAGTACTTCGACTTTTACGAATTTCAGGGGGTTGGTCGAACTGACAACTCAAATGCCGATGCTTTGTCAAAGTTGGCTACAACTGAATCAAGTGCTTTCGACGGGTCCGTTTACTTGGAGGTTTTGAAGCAACCCAGCATCCAGCACAAGGAAGTAATGTGCCTCGAACGATCTAATTGCTGGATGACGCCTTATATAAACTATCTGGCAGATGGCGTACTACCTTTGGACCAGATGTTAGCAAAGAAAGTAAAGTATAAAAGCGCAAACTTTGTGCTTATTGATGGAGATCTTTATCGAAGGGCTTATTCAACTCCTTTGCTGAAATGTTTGGTTCCATCTGAGGCTGAGTATGCCCTTCGAGAGGTTCATGAAAGAATTTGCGGTGATCACATGGCTGCAAAGTCGTTAGTATATAAAGTGCTTCGTCAAGGGTATTATTGGCCAATAATCTTCAAAGAGGCTACCGATTATGTGAAGAAATGCCAGAAATGCCAGCTGAATAGTCCGATCCCACATCAGCCACTAGAAGAGTTATACTCGATTTTATCTCCTATACCTTTTGTTGTCTGGGGGGGTAGATATACTGGGTCCATTACCAAAGGCAAAGGGGCAAGTCAGCATCGTTATCGTGGCAATTGATTACATGACTAAATGGGTGGAGGCGAAACCACTTCGGTTAATCACGGAATAAGAATGCTTAAAGTTTTTGAAGGAGAATATGGTGTTCCGCTTTGGCATTCCCATGGCGATAGTTTTGGATAATGGACGTCAGTTTGTTGGTTCAAAGTTTGAAGCATTCTTGAAAGAATTGGGGATCCAGCATAGAAAGACTTCGGTTGCTCATCCGCAATCTAATGGGCAAGTTGAAGTAACCAACAGAACGCTCCTAAATGGAATTAAGAAAAGATTGGATGAAGCGAAAGGTAGATGACTTGAAGAGTTGCTTAGCGTGCTGTGGGCTTATCGAACTACGACAAGGACTACAACAGGGGACTCGCCTTTTAGACTGGCCTATAGTTCGGACGCCCTGGTTCCTGTGGAGATTGGGTCTACAAGTCTTTGGGTCAGTCAATTCAAAGAAGTGTATAATGATGAGGGACTCAAAGTCAATTTGGATCTGCTTGAAGAAGTTAGGGAGGCAACCTTAGTGAGATTGGCGGCATATCAACGTCGCGTTGCCAAGCATTACAATAAAGGGGTAAAGCTCTGAAGGTTTGAAGTTGGAGATTTCGTTCTTCAGGAAGTAGAAGCTTCTACGCCTCAGAATATGGGAAAACTGATGCCAAATTGGGAAGGCCCATATGAGGTTATTGATGTACTAAAGCCAGGAACTTATCGGTTGCGAGCATTGGATGGATCAGATATAAAGAATACTTGGCTTACTGGAAGGCTTCGTAAATATTTTCAGTAGCGTCATTATCAAAGTACAGGAGTCTGTAATTATGACAGCAGTTATCAATAAAAATGGCTTTTTTCTTCAAGACTGATCTGTCTACTACATAGTTATAAGGTTGGATCCCTTCGACTCTTCGTAGCGAAGCGGAATATTTTTGGATTAAACCTGTTCGGCTCTCAGAGAGAACGAGGCTGCCAGCTTGGTATAAGGTTGGATTCCTTCGTCTCCTCGTAGCGAAGCGAAGTATTGATTGGTCGAACCCGTTTGGCTCTCGGAGAGAACGAGGTTACCAAATTGTTACAAGGATGGATCCTTTCGACTCCTCGTAGCGAAGCGGAATATTCTTGGGTTAAACCTGCTTGGCTCTCGAAGAGAACGAGGTTGCCAGCTTGGTATAAGGTTAGACTCCTTCGTCTCTTCATAGCGAAGTAGAATATTTGTAGGGTGAACCCGTTCAGCTCTCGGAGAGAACGAGGTTACCAAATTGTTATAAGGATGGATCCCTTCGACTCCTCGTAGTGAAGTAGAATATTTGTAGGGTGAACCCGTTCGGCTCTCGGAGAGAACGAGGTCTCCAGTTATAAGGCTGGATGATATTATGAGTTCTTTGGAACAAATGTTCTTATTGAAGATTTTCCTGATCTGTCCATCCTAAAAATAGTATACAGAAACTCTTCGGTAATGAGTAAGTTTTATCTTACATTATTACTTGGTTTTATTCAAAGTGTTAAGCTCAGATTGTATATTGTTTAAATAACAGTATAACTTAAATTAAAAAGGAGTAATAAGGGATAAGATACATTTCATTAAACATAATAAAGAAATTACATTATTGTTAAAATTTGTACAAGTTTATAAGGGATAGGTTGTATTCTGCATTACTCTTCATCTTCGTCATCAGAAGAATCAAGGAGTAATGGGTTCAAAGAGGCAGCAGCTAGTTTTGCTTTGCCTTTACTTCGGGCCTGTTCATAGCCTTCGGTGTACATCTAAACTATTTCATTTTTTAGAGTGGCGAATTTAGGATATTTAGTTTGAATTTCTTTTCGAAGCTCTTTGGTAAGAGGGGGCCGGCCAATTTGAGGTCACGAAGCTCCTTCTCGACTTTACCCCGAAGGTCAAGGTATCGTTCTTCGAAGATATTGGCTTCGGCAACCGCTTTGGTCAGGCTTTTATTGTTTTGGGTTAGTTGTTCGTTGACTTGTTGAAGTTCTTGGTTTTGTTGGAGGGTTGTTCATTGCAAAGCTTCGGATGCAGC
Source organism: Panax stipuleanatus (assembly GCA_020205555.1). Lineage (NCBI taxonomy): Eukaryota > Viridiplantae > Streptophyta > Magnoliopsida > Apiales > Araliaceae > Panax > Panax stipuleanatus. The sequence goes on from CM035117.1 coordinate 147,023,925, forward strand.
TAATTGTTCTTTTAATTTGAGGAGGTCATTCTGGATACCCTTGGAGTTGAAGAGAGTATTCTCATGTTCGCTTCTCTCCTTGGCCAGAGCAGATCTTAAGATGGCATTTTCTCTTCTGGCCGCCTCTTCTTTGGCTTCAGCTTTCGCTTCTTTATATCTTTGATAAAGACGCCCGAAGATTCCATTTGCCTGCAGTTATCCTGAGTTAATAAAAGGCCTTAAGAAGATATTTGTAAACAGAAATGGTTAAATACTTACTCTGGCCTGGTTAGCCATGCCTTCTTCCATTAGATCAGAAATGGAGCTGTTGTCGAACCGATGGTTGTCTGTGTCCAGAACGAAAGAATTATAGAGATGAAGAGGAAGTCTTCGTTCTGGCCAGGCCATAAGCTAGGCGATCGAGAATCTCCAGACATTGACCCGAAGGAAGGAGGGTTTGGTCGTTGTGGAGAGGGTATTGGCTATTTGGGTGGAAGTTGGTCTTCAATTATTAGAGGGTCATCTGTTATAAGTAGTTGGTCATCTGAAGGGTGCTTTTTCTTTCGAATAAGAGGAGAACTGGGTTCAACCTCGAATTCATCAAGTTCGGTTGGCGAAGGTGGAGGTGGAGATTGATTAAATTCAGAAGGAGGTACTCTCAATTCTTCGGTTGTAAGAGGTATAACTTTGGCCTTGGATTTTCATTTTTTGGTGAGGAGGATTCTGGCATGATCAGCGGTAGGAATGCTAAGGAGACTCTCAGTTAATAAAACGGTTGACGCCTGTCTGGGTTTCCTAGCAGCTCTCTTCTTTCGGCGAGGCTGGCTGGTCCCTTCGGTAGGGTTTGATTCGATAATTGGGGGATCGGCAGTCTGATCTTCGGCAGTCCATTCTTTGGTATCTTGAGCCTCGGGAGGATCTTGGGCTAGTTTGGCAGAAAGAAATTGTTCTAATTCCTCTTGGTCAAGAGAAGAAGGCTTGATCAGGGACACTGTACACAAAGAAGAATACTTCAGAACAATAATTGAGGAAAGTTTGAAAAACTATACAAGTATTGACCTCGAAACTCATATTTGTGGTCGAATAACCATGCTTGCTTGCTTAGGAGGGCGAAGCTCCACTCCTTCATTGGAAGCTTCTCCATAAGCTTTGCTATCTCTCTTATGCGATCCTCAGGAAGATCTCCGAGGTCTGCAGAGGTATGGGAAGCAGTGGTCCAGTCGAGAATGGAAGAGACTTCGGGCCCTTTGACAAAGAACCATTTTTCATACCATTTCTTGTTACTCGAGGGTGTGTCCATTAAAGGGCATTTCTCGAACTTGGAATTAGGTTTTTGGGCTTGTTTACCCAGCACCTTGAAGCCCTATTCGCGAGACTTGCCGAAGGCGAAGAGGGTGAAGAAAAAATCAACAGAGGGGGGACCCCTATCTCACTACAGAAAGCAATGAAGGCCAAGATGTGGATATAGGAGTTGGGAACCAGTTGGGCAAATCGAACGCCCATGAACACTAGAAGGGTAATGATGAAAGTATGAAGAGGGAATCGAATTCCCCTTTCTAGAAAAATGAGAGGCATGGCGGTCCAGCCATCGGGATGGTGATACATTCGGTCAGCTGGGGTGGGTGCTTTCAGATGATGGGTATCTGGAATCAAATAGTGTTCTCGGATAGTTTTGAGATCATCCTCTGCCAATTTAGATAGGCTGTTGGCAATAGGATGTTGTTCTTCGTCCTTGAAATCGAAAGGGGGAGATATAGTAATGGGGGGTGTAGGATTTTTGCCAGAAGATGGGGCTGACTTAGGGTTTTGAGTGGCCTAAGCGGAAGCTAGAGGTGCTTCAGAGGTTGGGGCAGTCTTTTCATTATTTTGGGAAGCCATTGCTGATAGACTGATTGAGAGAGAAAGCTGGAGAAAGAAGGAAGCAAGAATTCTTTGAATTTCAAATGAACAGGTAAAGTTGTCTAAACTGAAGGGTTTGAGACTTTATAGAGTTGTCTTTTTGGTGATTCATGAAACCCAAAGGCTGCACATTTAATGAGGGCAATGATGGAAAAGGCTGACGTCTATTCTTGATAATGGAGAAGCCATCGTTTGCTTTTTGAATTTGAAGGGTTGGCATGTGTTTTGAATTTGGGGTCTGTACCCGGTCCTGAGCTTTTTATTGAATGGGCTTTACCAAATCGGTTTGAATTCTTTTTGGCATTTGGGCCGGACTCCTATACTCTTTCATCAAACATACGATTTGATAAAAGACTGGGGGGCAATGTTGGGCCGTGGTTATACGGGCCGGTCAGGCCATGTTTACTTGGGCCTTTGGAGTACCAGGCCCTTATTTGAAGGATTATTCATTTGGGCTTGAGTGGGATATTATAATAATAAACAATTGTTGACCGGGGTCCGATACTTTAGATAGTCAAGATTAGCCATAATCTGGGGGATTAGCAGGCGGCTGATTGAGTGATGTCAAGCTGTCTTGAGCCGTCTTCAATAATGAGGACTTGACATAATATTGACTTAGTGGGGAATAAGTATTTGGTAAAGCCTGCATGAAATAAGATGACATCAGCATAGAGGTGACATGCAAGGTGGTGAGATAATATAAGGATACAGAGCACTACACAAGAAAGGTAACAACAAAAATATTTTACTCTCCAGACACTAGAATACACAACCTCCATTGTCAATCTTTTTTCCGGCCTGTACTTATTCTCACACCAGAGCGATCCCCAGTGGCCCAAGCCATTGAGATGCGGTGCTGACGTGTTTACTGTGCAGAATTAGACGCGCTTTTGGTGATTGAGGCGCGTGGCGAAATCTTGGCATTATCATACCCAATCCCAACAACCAATTTTTTTCCAAATAATAATTCTAAAGAAAATCATAATTCACATTTGAGAAGTCAACACAAGCAAAAAGGAAAATTGGGATCAATCTTCAAACTATAAAATATTAGCTACAAGCCTACAACACCGAAAAAAAAACAGTTTGATTCAAGAAAGAAGCATAAAAATCTGATAACATAAATGATAGAAATCAGTGGCTTATGGCTAACAAATGTAAATAAACCAAATTACTTAACATAGAACCCCAACCAACAACAAATTCAAATAAACTACAAAATTTAAATTATCAAATAAAAAAAGCCCTAATTTTGTTACCTTCTAAATCTCAATAGCGCAAGGGGCGAAGGGTAGAGATCTTGCAATAGAATGAGAGGAGGAGAAGAGGAGACGAGGTTGCGGACTAGCGGTGGAAAAGTCGTGGACTCGCGGTGCTTGGCCAAGCAGTGAAGGCGTGATTTGTGAAGTAGAGGAACTGAGGAAGAGTTATTTTAATTGAAGTATGCTCTGAGGTAGTGAGCTCTAGCTAACTCTCTGTAAGCAAATTAGATTGGAATGGAATGTTTTGTTTTGCCCTATCAAGTTTAACTTTTTTATTAATCTGCCCCTTTGAGTTTACTAATTTATAAATTCTGCCCCTTAAATTTACCCATAAAAAAAATGAGCATAGGCCCCTGATACTACATCCGCCCCTGATATATATATATATATATGATATCACGAATTCATTATTTTGCCATTCACAAATTCATCCATTCATTATTCTGCCATTGATGAATAATGAATTCTGCCATTCACAAATACTGAATTCATCCATTCACGAAAAATGAATTTTGCCATTGATGAATAATGAATTCATCAATTCATTGAGAGATAATTAATTGAGAGATGTAAGTATCCATGATTAAAATAAATTGAAGTTATAAACGAAAACGAAAAACCTTTTCTCTCCGAAATAGCATGATTAAATTATTCTACGACATTAAAATTTGTAACATAACAACATAATTAATTTATTCTATACAATAGCGTAACCAAGGCTTTGATACCAGATGTTAAATAATTATATCGGAACCTGCTATTGTATAGAGTAAAATAAAATCAATAATCATGATAATAAAGTACTTACATGAATTGAGAGAAGACATCTTGTATGTATTACGTTTTTGCTGTGCATAAAGGTGAAGGTCTTCAATTGCCTCTCTCAATCTTAGAATGGATGTATAGGTGTGTATAAAATTCTTGAGACGACAATTGGAACCAAACCCTAACTGCCACATAAGAGAATAAAAATATTCTAACATCTGATCCATATTAGGCTAGGAAGGGGATCCTAAGAAATTCTTCCTCTGACTCCAATACTTATCTAAATATTATTATCTAATAATAATATTCAAAATAAATATTAATTACAATTATTTCCACTAAATACTTGTAATTGCACTTCAGTCCAGAAATTAATTAAATAAAACATTTACTAATAAACTGTAACTATTTACTCTATAAATGTACATAAATATTTCAAAATCAATTAATATAATTCCAATACATTTAAACTAATTTCATAAGTCCATAATTTATCTCTCTTTGATCATAAATTGATTTAACAATTAAATCAATCCTTTTAATAATAAATATTAAAAGACTCGACCAAAATTCTATGATCAAAGATAAATTATCTTATGAAAAATCTTATACATGCATGTTTTGACAATAATAATGTTCCTAATATTAATTGAATACATTAATTGACATTCCGATGTATTAATTAACACGATGTAATCTCACTCATTGGAACATCAAATTAATATATATAACAATATTAAGTCGACTATTATTTCAAAATTAAGAAAATTTACAAATTAATATTTATGTGAAAACATTTTATAAATAAAATATTATCACATGATCCGTTTAATGCACACCGTTAATGCACTAGTATTTTAATTAGAAGTCCAACTTTCATGATCAAAATAAATCATCTCTGTTAAAGCACTATAACCTATATGATAATATCTTCAAATCATCCTAGATTATACACCATTATTTCTTTATTTATATATTACATATGATTTATATATATTTTCTGTATATAACATTTATTTATACAAAAACCATAAAATATATATTATGAAAATATATATAAACAAACTAAACGATCATTTAATAAATGATGAATCATGTACTTTTATTAATAAATCAATGTCCAACATAAATAAATAAACATTAAATAAATATGATTTTTATAGCAAAAATCCAACACCTCTTGCACCGGGTACGAACAACATTGTCACCAACCTTCGTTACTAACAATGATGTTTTCAAAAGACTGCAATCCATTTAAATTTTCACTAGAAAAAAATAATGTGTGTTACCTAAAATTGTCACAAGTTCCATCAAATAGCAATTTCTTACTCCAAATAATGACCCTCAATGGTTCTAAGTGATATTTTACCAAAAATTCAGGCTCGTTTGGAAATTATCTGTTTTTTTTGTACAGTAGTGACTTGTGTCGAGGGGATTGATTCATTCAAAATCTTAAACTAATATTTCAAAGGTGTTTAGTTTAATTTATTAGTTAGTTAAATGCTTATGATATCTAGTACCGTGGTACTTCATCCAAAAGTTTTCCAACCATGAATCTATATTTGACTCCATACACCATGATGTTTCTCCTGTCAGTTTCCCTAATGCCAAACTCTTACTAATTAGTTGTCATTGTGTAGTAATTAATCTAACAATCTTTTTTTCAAATGTGACTTATAGGGTCATAGATAATGACCATTCTTTACTTTCTTTCGTTCATTCTTTGTTTCTTTTACTTGACTTTATCCCTTTGTTTCCAATATGGAAAAAGCCAAAATTTTCTTGTCGATTTCGGTTACAAACCATGCAGCTTAAAAATAACAACTAGATTAAAATACATGAAAACAAACAAACAAAAAGGAAAGCAAAATTTAACGAAGAAAAAAAAGAATTCTCAATCAAATGACCATATATCTGTGGTCTTTGTCTCGAATATTGACTGGCATACAATCAAATGTATTGCTTTTGACAATTCCTTTGTCTAGCAAAATAGTTGAGCTCTTCAGTTCCAAAGCCTATAAAAACTCCCCACTTCAGTCGAAACATTCACTCAAACAAATTAACTCAAGCTTAGAAAAGCATAACAAAAAGCGATCTTTAATTTAGAGGGAAAAGGCTGAGACTTGAGAGAGATATCATGGCAATCTTCATGGATATTAATATGATTAATGAGTCTATTTTTGTAGGAGTGTTCTTGGGTTTGGTTGTGCTGTTGTTGCTAGGAAAAAGGAAAAACAGCCACAACAACTTAGTTCCAATAAAGATACAAAGAAATGAATGTGCTAAACCCCCTCAAGATGGTGAATCTCGGCCTGAAATTGCTGAAAACCCCGATGCCATCATTGTTGGTGCCGGTGTTGCTGGTTCTGCTCTGGCTTGTACTCTTGGAAAGGTCATTTCTCTCTCTCTCACAACTTATATATGATTCTTGTAGTATTTGTCCAAAAAGGTGGTAATGATGTCAAGAATGCATATTATCATTTGCATAACCAAATGCTCAAACTTCTAGAGAAATATATCTCAACACAAGATCAGAATATATGTAAATGTTATTGAGATTAATAATACATTATATGAAAACCATGACATATTCTATAATAAATGTAACTTTCTTCTTCCTACTTATTACAGGATGGGCGCCGAGTGCTAGTCATAGAAAGGGACTTAACTGAGCAAGACAGAATTGTTGGTGAACTGCTTCAGCCAGGGGGCTATCTGAAATTAATGGAGTTGGGGCTGGAGGGTAAGAAGCAGAATTATATAATACTCCTTCATGTATACCTCACCTCTATTACAGTTTGATTCCATAATTTGGCTTGGTGTCCATGTATTCTGATGACTTCAGTACTATTATCAATTAAACATTTGGAACATGCAATTCACATTTATTTTTGTGCAGATTGTGTAGATAAGATTGATGCTCAAGAAGTTTTTGGATATGCTCTTTTCAAGGATGGGAAAAGTACTAGATTGTCTTACCCTTTGAAAGATTTCCATTCGGATGTGGCCGGGAGAAGCTTTCACAACCGTCGCTTTATACAACGAATGCACAAGAAGGCAGCAACACTCTCCAAGTACTTTTTCAATATGTTATCTCAATGTTTACTACCTTTTCTCCATTCTCCTAGTTTAGGAACCAGAATTTCTTCTTCAACTTTTTTATTAAACCAAGTCTTTCATATAATTTTCAGTGTAAGACTGGAACAAGGGACTGTTACATCTCTTATTGAGAAAAAGGGCACTGTAAAAGGAGTACACTACAGGGCTAAAACTGGTCAAGAATTGACAGCATGTGCTCCTCTCACAATTGTGTGTGATGGTTGTTTTTCAAATTTGCGATGCTCTCTCTGCAACCCAAAGGTGAAAGAGCTGCAACCTTATAATTATTCCATGGCAACAATATTAGTTCTTTATCTTGTTGTTGTATTTTTCTACTGAATATATGAAATTCAGTTTATTTATGCAAGTTGAAATTCCATCACATTTTGTTGCCATGATCTTAAAAAACTATCAACTTCGGTATCCAAATCATGGACATGTTCTCTTAGCAAATCCTTCGCCCATCTTGTTATATCGCATTAGTAGCACTGAGATTCGATGTTTAGTTGATATACCTGGGAAAAAGGTACCCTCTATTAGCAATGGTGATATGTCACATTATTTGAAGACTGTGGTGGCTCCTCAGGTATGTATAATTTCCTTGCATTGAAACATACAACTTAATATGTGATTTTCAAATGTCTTTTAGGCCTCTATCTTAGTTTGCCTTTTAGTTTTGTGATATTTGTGTATCCTGATCAATGCTTTTGTGCATTTTAGACTCCCCTTGATCTAAACAAGGCCTTCATATCAGCAATTGAAGAAGGAAACATAAGAACAATGGCGAATAGAAGCATGCCAGCTGATCCTTATCCGACTCCTGGAGCACTCATACTAGGTGATGCATTCAACATGCGACATCCTTTAACTGGAGGAGGAATGACAGTTGCTCTGTCTGATATTGTTGTGCTTCGCGGTCTTCTTAGGCCACTACGCGACTTCAATGATGCACCTTCCTTGAGCAAATATCTCGAGGCATTTTACACTTTACGCAAGGTTAGTTAAATTTTTTATCTTGCAGCTGTTTAGTACAAGTAACATAGTATCAAAACTCAACCAATTAAGCCTAGTTTCAAGAAAAGTTGGAATATTATCAGCTAATATCTTCTTGGACTGTGTTATTTGCAGCCAGTGGCATCAACAATAAACACATTGGCAGGTGTCCTTTATAAGGTATTTTGTGCATCACCTAATCAAGCAAGAAATGAAATGCGCCAAGCGTGTTTTGATTACTTGAGCCTTGGAGGCATTTTCTCAAATGGTCCATTTGCTCTGCTATCTGGTCTAAACCCCCAACCATTGAGCTTGGTTCTTCATTTCTTCTCGGTGGCAATTTATGGTGTTGGCCGCCTATTACTACCACTTCCTTCACCAAAACGCGCATGGCTTGGGGCTAAATTGATTTCCGTATGTACCATTTTTACACAACTATTTGAGCTCATTATGTTGTTCCTCTATATTATGCTAATACACAGAATTAAAATGATCATAAAAAAAATATTGATTTTTTTAATACTTTTTCACTTCACAGGATGCATTAACTATCATTTTTCCCATTATTAAGACTGAAGGAATCAGACAAATGTTCTTCCCATCAACAATCTCAGCATATCACAGATCCCCTCCCACTTATTAAAGACAACATTTTTTGTATTTTCACATTTTAATTTTTTTGTAGTAAAATTCTTTTAGACATCATGCAAAACTATTTTCTTGTAATTTTATTAGCTTGCCAGTTTAGAAATTAGTTTCCATGGCAATGCTGCTATGGTTAGGAGAGGATGTTATGCAGCAATTGCTGTAACTCAACTGTTAGTTCTTTAACTGACATCATGTACAAACTATCAACATGTATATGATTTTTACACTTCTTCAAAAAAGATAGTACTGTTCAAGACCAAAAAATTGTTATAATTAGCTATGCTTCATTCAAATAGTTATCGAAGTTGTCTTGCCCAAAAGAGATCCAACACCAACAGCATCACAATCCAGAAAATAATACATATTATATATATATATATATATATATATATATATATATATATGGGAATGATTCATAGCACGTACTTGCTTTGGATCAAAAATAGACAAACACCATTTTTATAGTTCAATACAGGAACCAACGGTCGAGATTATAATTAAAAGTTCACGTCTGGTAGCGGAGTATAATAGTAGCTGACAATGGGTTACGCCCGCTACTAATAGTAGCAGACATGTATTTTTCAGTTTTAATCTCGGCTATTGATTCCTGTATTGGACGTTAATAATGATGTTTGTTCATTTTTTGATTCATAACAAATACATACTATGAATTATTTCCCATAAATATTAAAATGTGTAATTTTTTAAGTCGGCTTGCATAAGAGTCTGACATGTTCTTCCCCTCATAACTCTAGGCAAAACAAGAGCTGATCTGGTCATTATTAAATTATATCTTTTATTACATTTATATGTAAGGGTAATATAGTACCAGGGTAATTTAAAGATAAAAATATTTTTCCTCCTTTCCCTTCTTCTAAACTCACAAAAAAGTAAAAATATAATTAAAATCTCATCATTTCCTCTCACTTCTAAAACTCACAAACATGATAATGAAAAATTATAATTCATTCCCATCATTTTCCACCCCTTCCCCTCTTATACTTTCTCTTCCCATCCCATCCCTTCCCTTCCCTCCAAACTCACAAACGCACTAAGTTCTTCTTTAGATTTTTCTTCAATCACTATGAAGGAATGGATTTATTTGAGGACAACAACATTGCAAATTTGTTTTATTGATTTATATAATTTGCTCTTTTATTATTTTAGCTCCAAGTCATATCTAAATGATTTGTCCCAATTTAATAAAAAACAAATTAGTATGTGTTCTATGGGATTGTAAAATTCTGTTTTGATATTCCCAAACATGGGATTTTCCTATGGGTTGCTATTAGAGGAAGAGTGCTCACTATGGATAAGCTTATGGCATGGGGAGTAAATAAGACGCTAGTTGCATCCTGTGCACACTATCTCAGGAAACCCTTGAGCACTTGTTATATAATTTCCACATATAGGCCTGATAATAGAGTTTTTGGTAGCATATATAGGCCTGAAGGTGTTCTGCTCAAGAAGGCGTTCGGATACGGAGGATTTAGGTGCTGTTTGTTTATATCTGATTGCCTCTTAATGGACTGCCTCTTATTCGCTAAGAGGTATGATGCTGTTTGTTTGTTTTTTTGTTACCTCTGAATGCCTCTTAATCGGTATGACAGAAAATAAAATCTTAATAATTAAGAGGTGCCTCTTAATGAAATTTTTTTGATAATTTTTTTTTATATAAATATATTCAACAATATTATTCACTCATTTTTATTAAATTGAATATCTAAAATTATTAAATAAAATTTTATCCTTTAAAATGGTAAAATAGTGTCATTAAGAGACAACTTACTTTTTAGTTATCAAACAATTTTTTAGATTCAGACCTCATAACCATTCAGATGATCTAATTTATTAAGACATCATAATCATTCAGATCTTAATTCTCAAGTTTATCAAACACAACCTTAGTGTTGATACGAGCGTAGGCTTTGTCGGGCTGGTTGCGTTCTGAATGTCCATCTCCTTGGCTTCTGCCTCACTCATCTTAGAGGATGGGGAGTCTTCAGTTATAGGTGTGAAAGGGGTTAGGAGGGTGGAATCAACAACGGTGTTGATGATATATAGACTGAATTATGGGGAGGAGGATGGTATCGTCGATGAAGGTGATTGTTCTTTTCGAAGTAAATCACTCCTCCTTTCGATTTTTGCGAGGGTTCCGTAGGATGGTTATGTTGTTTATGTTTATCAATGTTGGTGGTTGGTGTCATAGCAATGGATTGTGTGGTGGTTGGGGTTGTTTGAGTAGTTGGGGTTGGTGGCGACAATGGTTTGGTCGATAGGTAGTATGAGATTGACGAAATGTTCATTGGACATGATGAAGGAAGTATTGTCGGCGGTGAAAGTGAGCACTACGGTTTGACGAGATGGGTGGAGTATCGGTGGAAGATGGTGCTTATGATCTCTTAGTATGGTTTTTGAATGTGTGGGTGAGAAGTGACATTTCATATGCTTGAGTAGGAAGTTAGAAGGGATGAAGTATCGTATGTAGGACACGAGCACATTTCCCTATTTACGGCGTAATGATGAAGCTGGGGGTTTTGTCAATCACGTGGTACATTGGGCTAACAATTTGACTTTTGTGGTAAAGTAAATATATGATTTGTTGAATATTTTTTATACTCTCTTATTTTAAATTTTTATAATAGAGAGTAGGGGGCAATGTTGAAGTGTGGTTTGATGGGTCCATGGGATTCAGGGGCCCATACCCCGTGGTCGGGTGACTGTATTGACTGATGAGAAGTTTGATATTTTAGAAAGGTCAAAGTCCAAATTGACTTATGATCTCGTCTTATTTGACTTCCTATTTATGAGGAAGTCACATCTTATTCAATTATGAGACTTGCAGTTATAAGAAACTTTCACATTCACATAGGACTCCTACAGGGCCGACCCTGAGTTTTTAAGGGCTTAAAGCGACAACAACAAAATAGTACTTTTGCGAATTACTATTAAGATAGGCATAAAAAAAACTAAGAATTTTTCTTGAACAAAAGAGCATCAATAAGAAAGAATACCAAATATAATAACCGAAATTGAGATTTGGGCCTATTTCATTGGGTAACTTTTTTGTGGCCTTTAAATTTAAACTAACGTGGACTAGGCTCTTTTGTTTGGGTATATATATACATAACACAAATACCTCTTGGGGTCCCTAAAAATTTGTTAATTTTAGTGGGTCTAAAGCCCGGGCACCTTGGGCTTTAGCCCAGGGCCGGTGCTGGACTCCTATTCCAACTCGGGGATGAATGTGATAAATTGAGACGGTGTGATCAAGTTATAAATCCAAGTTCAAGATACACACACATTATTTACTCTTATTCAGTAGAACAATTACATACCTTCATTATTGACGTTTTTAGCTTGTACTTATTCTGACACTGGAGCTATCCCTTGACGACCCCGACTGTGAAGCTTTTTGGTGTGCTTATTTGTTCATTGTGCATATTTTAAGTTTACTGTTTAGTAATTTGGCAAACGGACAAAATTCGATGACAATGAACATATGTTGATATTTATTATCGACATAAATGTGTAGCAAAGATATTTATTATATGTTCGTCCCAAATATGCACATATGTTTGCACATCAGATCTGAGAAAAAGGATAATAAGAAGCATTGCATTGTTGAAAAAGGAAAAAAAAACGTTTGATATCTTTTAGTTAGGAATATAAACTTCCACCGTCAAGTTGACATAATAAATTGGGTAAGGAATCCATGCTACACCACATATTTAGAAGATAGAACATTTCATTCAGGAAATGAATACTATGTTTGTGAGTATAACCTCATTATATAACTACAATAATGGTGGCCTTTACATGGGTTTCAACTGCTTCTTAGGGATGTTTTAGGGGTTAATACCATGTTTGTAAGCAGTGGCAAAGCCATGATTTTTATTCAGTTGGGTCAAAATATTGTAATGCTATAAATAATTTAGCAGGAGTTTGATGGCAGCGCCCCCGAGCCAATTTTTTAGATAATTTTTTGTTTTTTGGCTGATTGCATATGTAAAACATGTATTTGGTTACAATTATATTGTTAGTGTTAGTTTAATATTTTAGTGATGACAATATTGGGTTTGTGTTATTGTTATTTAATGGACTTGTGTTTTAATTTGATTTAAATTATTTGGGTTGATTTAATTTGTTATAAGTTAATTTCTTTATTGACCCAAATTTGATTAATAGTCCATTGGTTGATAAAAAGATATTATATATATTCTTAATATATACATCCTGTTTTGAATCAAAGTTAGATATGCTATTTGATTGGGAGTCTTTTAAATGAATCTATTTTGATTGGGTAAATCTGTTGGACTATTTCTCTCCTTTATTTTAGCTATCTAAGGTTGGTATGTATGTCGCATCTTGCTAACTGATATCTTATATTTGTTGGACTCTTTAGTTGCTAAATCATGTGATATACCATTTGTTTTGAATTATCTCTTATTTCCGTTGGGTATAACAATCTGCTAGAAATATGTGATATTCCAATTGGACTTAATCTTTATACTAGCAGCTCTTTTCTTATAGCCGTTGTTTTCTATTATTATATATACTTCACTTCTTCGGCTTAAATAAGGAGCAGGTTTCTTGAAGCTTATAACAACCATATTACACATATTAATCAAGAGCCTTTCAAAGCTATTTTCAACCACTTATTGTATTCTTAATTTCTTTCAGCTGGAAATTAAGAGCCTATTGTAATCAATATCCATTGTATTAAATTCTAGTTTAAGCTTTGTTTGGCTTGATCGATTCAGTAGTGGATAGGTTTGTTCAAAGAAAGCTTTCAAGGTTGCAGAGGTGCAAAGGTCTCAGTGGTGAGAAAGGTTGCAGTGGTACAAAAGGGATAGAGGTGTCCATCGCAGGGAAAGCTTTATTTGAACAGAGAGTTCTTTTTATTGTATTTAATTGGTTTTAAAATTAATAAAAAGAGTATCAATACCAGTTGGTATTGGACGTGGATTAAGCCATTAGAGGTTAAGGGCAGAACCACGTAAAAATTCTTGTGTTTGTGGTTTGTTATTTCTTGTGGTTTGATCATTTAATTCTCATGTTGCATCTAAACGTAACCGTTTACTGCTGGTAGGGAAAGTATACTAATCCAGACACTATCTGTCGTTGCTTTCTTCTGTCTACATTATAAGAAAAGTAAAATCTACTCTAAAGCAGACACTATAAATTACTAGTTCCTACTGTCTGGTTTAGTACTGTTACAAAAAATTAAAAGTTGGTCATTGTTAATCACGTTTTAGTTTAGACACATATTCACCCTCCTCTAGGTGTGCACATATACGGAATTACATTTGGTATCAAAGCTTGGTTCTACTAATATTGATCTTAGCAGGTCGTAGGGAAAGATTATATGGCACACCTCAACTTTCAAGAAGGTCAATCTACAAGTCGACCACCTCTATTTCTCGGAAGTGAGAGCTTCAACTTTTGGAAATTCAGAATGAAGATTTATCTCAAGAGAGGCCCATGACAATGGTGGGTTGTTGAAAATGGACCTGTTATTCCTAGATATGATGATGGTAAACTCAAGACTCTAATGGACATGGATGTAAATGAAAGCTACATGTTTTCCTACAACTCAAGAGCCATGAACACCTTGTTAAGCGGAATGGTCCAAAATTCGTGCAACATAGCAAAAGAAATGTGGGACACTGTCTTGATGAGTCTCGAAGGTACTTCTAAAGTCAAGGAGGTGAAGTTGAGTATGCTTATGTAAGACTATGAGTTATTCAAGTTAGAAAATGATGAAACAATCAATGAAGCTCAAGCGAGGTTCCTTGCTCTAATGAAATCTCTCAGCATGCTAGGGAGAAAGATTGAACAAAAGGAAATCAATAGAAAGCTGTTGAGAATCATGCCTAAACGATTCGCACCAAAGGTTACAACTCTTCAAGATTCAACAACAATCACTACTATGGAAACTCTCACTTTTTTTGGAGAGCTTGAAGAATTTGAAAATCAGGTAAGAAGGTATGATGATGAAAATGAGGCACCAACAAAGAAGACATTGGCACTTCAAGCCGAGAGCAACAATGAAAGTGATCACGAAGATTTTGATGAAGAAATTGAAATGCTCTCAAGAAAACTCAAGAGACTACTTCAAAGGAAGAAACAAAGGAAGAATCAAAAAGGAAGTTCAACTCAAATGAGTAAGTCCAAAACAGAACAAGAAGAAGAAACTGTCCAACTCTGTTTCATGGGACTAGAAGATGATGATCAACTTAAGGTAATAAATTTTCATGAAGTTTTTCAAATATCTCTGCCTGATTATATTGCTTTACAAAATAAAAATCAACAACTCAAAAAAAAATGCTTATTTTAATAATTGCGTAAATGAGCTAAAAAATGAAGTTAAGTCACTTATTAAAGAGAGAAAAGAAAATGATTCAAAAGCCCGTTTAATTCGTTGGGTCTAATTATTGCTCCAAGAATTTGACTTAGAGATAAGGGACAAAAAAGGGTCCGAAAATGTGGTAGCTGATCATTTGTCCCATTTAGTTGTGGAGTCCAACTCTGACCTGCCCTTAAATAATTCTTTTCCAAATGAGCACCTTGTCTCTATATATGCTACACCTTGGTTTTTTGATATTGTGAACTACCTAGTTTCCAGTGAGATTCCTTCCCATTGGTCCAAATAAGATCGATCTAAGTTTCTTTCAAAAGTCAAACACTTTTATTGGGACGACCCCTATTTGTTCAAATATTCCCTGATCAAATCATTAGGAATTGTGTACCCGGCCACGAATTTAGGAGTGTTCTGTCATTTTGTCATAACCAAGATTGTGGAGGATATTTTGGAGGCAAAAAGACAGCCGCCAAAGTCCTCTAGTGTGGTTTCTATTGGCCTAGTCTATTCAGGGATACCACAGAATTTTGTGCCAATTGCAATAGGTGTCAACAATTAGGGAGGATCACTAGAAGGAATATGATACCAATGCAACCCATTCTATTCAATGAATTATTTGATGTGTGGGGAATAGATTTCATGGGCCCATTTCCAAATTCTTTTGGAAATCTGTACATTTTGCTTGCGATGGATTACATGTCTAAGTGAGTAGAAGCTATACAAACCAAGACCAATGACAACAAGGTTGTTGGCAAATTTTTGAAAGAGAACATTTTCTCTCGCTTTGGTACTGCTAGGGACATAATCAGTGATTAAGGAAAATATTTCAGCAATCAGCCTTTTGCATCCTTGCTGAAGAAGTATTCCATCACCCACAAGCTTGCAACACCATAACACTCTCAAACAAGTGGTCAAGTAGAATTCTCGATTTGGCAAATAAAATAAATTCTGGAAAAAACGGTGAGTTCCAATAGAAAAGACTAGTATATAAAATTGTTAGATGCATTGTGGGCTTACCGTACTGCCTTTAAGACTAATTTAGGAATTTCACCGTATAGGCTTGTGTTTGGGAAAACTTGTCACTTACCTGTTGAACTTAAACATCGTGCTTTGTGGGCCATAAAATAATTGAATTTTGATATGTCCACTGGTGGGAGTCATAGACAATTGCAATTAGCTGAGTTAGATGAGATAAGGAGTGATGCTTATGAAAATGCTAAAATTTACAAGGAAAGAACAAAAGTGTTTCATGATAAATCAATTTTGAGAAAATCATTTTCACCTTATCAAAAAAGTTCTCTTGTATAATTCTAGTCTACATCTATTTCCTAGCAAATTGCGTTCTAGATAGGATGGACCTTTTGTAATAAAGGTAGTTTACTCTCATGGGATAGTCGATATTGAAAATCCAAAGAGTGGGAAAGTTTTCAAAGTGAATGGCCTACAACTCAAACCTTTTTTAGAAATGCCACACGAACCAGAGGAGGTGGTGTACCTTGTTGACCCACTTGATTCAGAATGACTAGCACTGCACTTGTATTTGTAAGTTTGCACGTATATTTTTCTTTTGTACAATATTGTAATCTGGTTCCTGCCCTATCCTACAAGGTACAATTCTTTTATTTCTTTGTTCTTGTAATACCTGAGAATTTTCGAATATTATTAAATGAATATATTAATGGAAATGGGAATTTATTTGAATATAAATGATTTTGTGTTATGAGATGAGTTAACTCAATTATATTAAATTGAATATTTATAATAATTGAGAATATATGGAGGTTGCGATAGATTCGTTGAATGCCTTCTGTGGCACAGTGATGAGAAATAATAATGATTATATTAATCAACGAAGGAATTATTAAGCGAATAATTAATCTATATTAATTGTTACTTAATTGTTATTATGAAAGATGGAATATTAATGGTGATTAATAATATGTTGATTATTATTATTATTGCAAATAATAGAATATTAATGAGCAACTTGTTTATAAATATAATAAGGTTTATATTTATTTAAAATGATAATTAAATCATATAAATGCTAATCAATTGTTATAGAGATTAATAATTTCATTGATTTACGAGGAAGGGATTAATTAATATTATTAAATATTAATTGATAAGATAAGTAATTTATTAATTCCTATGTGCAAGCATGAGATGATTAAATGTATAAAGTATAGTAGCTACCTATATGTTATATGAAGTAGTGCAATGTGACTATGTTATATATATATAAACTATATAGTAAAGTTTATTGAGTTATAAGAGTTACATGAAATATGTATGTGACAATTGTATGTGAAGTATACATTAAAATAATACATCATGGATATATATAGTAAATAATTATAATTGATGATTACTTCAATATATAAATGAATAATAAATATGATACTATCTGAAAAGATTATATCGGTGAGATAAAATGTACATGGATTACATGATATGAATACATATATAATCCCTAAACCTTCCATTTATAGTAATAATATACATTAAAATTACATTTTTGGTAATTAAAGGGACCAAACCAAGCAAGTTACTGAGATATAAAACTCATCAGTTGCTCCAACAGTGGCCAAACAGTGGCCTATAATCTCATTGCGTAAATTTGAGCAGCTAAGATTAGCAGTGATGATGGCTACAAAGCGGGCAGTTGGCCAACCTTTGCATATCTGTTGTTTACTTTCATTTTCCATTGATTCAAACTATAGAACAAAGCTAATGACTGGTTATACATTTCTCTATATAAAGCACCCTTTCTTCTCATTTTTCTGTTGCGTGAAAATTTCTACTAAGTGTAAACTGAGAGTGTGAATTGTTGGGCAATTGAAGAAGTATAATCAGTGTGTGTGGAGTTCAAGTCAAGCTTAAGGAGGTATAAATTCTATTTTCGTTCTTGAATTGGGTTTTGTTAAAATTCTTGAAATTCTCTGTCAAAGTTCCATTTCTTGTTCTCTGTCAAAATTTCAAGTATTGATTATGCCAAATTAGATGATGATTGGATTTTTGAACACTTATGTAGTTGTTATATGGACTTATATACATGTTGGAATTACAATATGGCTGTTTAAAACTATTGTTGTGAAGGAATTTTGAGTTTTGACATAAATCCTGCCGAAGCAGGGAGTTCACTGATATGGACTGGACACGGCGCAGCTACGCCGGGTTTATACCCAGGCGCAGCGCAGCTGCGCCAGCCTCTGCAAACAGCTGCGCCAGCCTCTGCAAACAGCTTCTAATTTTCTTCTACAAACTGTTACGTATTAGTGTAATTGTATAACTGAGATGGGCATGCTAGCATGAGTAGCACGTATGTAGGAGTATACCTAGACCTAAAACATGTTTTATAAAGCTTCCTTATGAGTTATGAAGTGATCAACATGGTTATAGTAACAAAGTTTTAACAAAAACATAAAGTGTTGAAAACAAACCTTGATAGGATTTATGTTCTATAAGTTCTGAACTTAGTAATAAGCACACATGACTGATTTCGAATATAAATGAGCATGATATATGATTTATAGTTCCTTTGTTTATGACCAAACTCGTTAGACTTTGTGTTAGAGAACATTTTCAAGTAAAGCTTGATATATCAAAGTAAATATGCATGAATACTACATGATGTACATTCTGATCTTGAGAAGATGTTAACATAACTTGGCTACATATTATAAGAGCTTTAACATGATCTTGTATGTGTTGAATTGCATCGTTCAAGTTTAAAATAATTTTAAAGGCAAACTTGAATATGTTTTCAAACCAATTGTATGAGTAGTTAAGCTCTAAGAATCTAAAGATAGCATGTTTACGTTCGTTATGTCTCTAAACATGGTTCTTGTGTGTTTGATATAGTGGAAGTAAACCAAGCATGAGTTTGAAGCATGCTTTCAAACTACTAACAATGATAGTTATATGTATGCGATATGAATATTCATGAGTATGCCTAATACGAATTATATGATTACCTTATGTGTTTAAAAGGCGAGCACGTTAGACTTTGTGACGTTAAAACCTTGAATGGACTTAAGTCATTAAGGGTATTAACTTAGAACCTATATCATGCAAATTGAATGTGAAAAGGTTGAATGTGCATGGGAGTATCCTTTAATATGAATACATTCTATGTGATATCATATGTTGACACTTGAATCCGATTTTGATGGTTAACTTATAGAAATGCCATAACTTACTAAAATAAAATATATTTAGTATTGATTGTGGTCTTATGTGATATTAATGATATAAGAATATGTTTAAACTCAAAAAGAGGAACGCTAAAGATAAAGGTTATATTAATATGATACTATATATGTAACTAGGCTAAGACTTAGCGTGTGTGTTGATCGTATGTCCAAGGTAAGACATGAAGCTATAATATATGACTAATGGATATCATATATATACGTAACTATATTACGATAGGGATTCGAAAGTATTGATTTGCTTTTCGTGGATAAACTACGCATAAGACAAGTATCTTATCTTTGTGTTTACATTATTCGAGGAACGTTGTAAGCAAATTCCTAACTCTACTCTTTATTGAACATTCATTTAGCTTGCGATATTATTGTCGTACAAGTAAGCTTTTGAGATTGAAATTCAGATATTATGAATTATATACTTTATGGATAAGATAAAAGTCGATTTATATTCTTCGAACTTTAAATCTTGAGATTGAACTTACAATTGTTGTGATCTATGTCATTTGATTCGGCTAGACTTATATTGTTGAAAAGTGACCCAAACCAATTGATTGGTGCGGGATCATGTGTTTGACTGAGATGAACAACCTTCTTTGAAGGGAAAATATATTTATCGGGAGACCGACGTGCGCACAATTTAGTACGATTGAACGATATGCATACCGTAGGGTACTATAGGCTGATCACCTGTTGTATTTGTGTTTATTGAATTTTCAGTATATTACTGTTAAATTCTAGTAGAAGTTCATAGTCCTTAGCGACTGCTCAGTATTCAGTTATCTTGAAATCTTGAATTGATTTAGTATTGAATCTTATTGATATCTTTCTGTCCTTAGCAACTATTATTGAGAACTGTTGATATTTCTTGTTATCCTTGAAACTATCACATCCTGTTATACTCTTTTGAGATTCGAGAACTATATTACTCACCCTTGTTGTTATATTACTTGTTGAGCAAACTTGTTGCTCATTCTTGCTTTCCCTAAAACATTTCAGTTAAGACAGAGCAGGGCGAACGTTCGAGCGTCGATAAGGGCAAGGCTACCAACTAGCTTGTCTCTTTTATGTTTTAAATATTTTAATGTTGTATTAAGATGATGTAGTAAGACTGGATTTGACTATGTTTAAGCTTAAGTTAGATTATGTAATAAGTCATTAATTGATATTATTATGTAATCTATTAAGTACTGTAGGTTGCGAGACTTGGGGGAATAATTATAATAAATCATTGTAAATTATTCTAGATTTGATTTTTCGCTGTAATTGTGTGATTTTAGTTATTATTGTGTCACTATAAGAACGTGACGAACTGAATTCGAGTGACCAATTGGCGGTCCGAATTTGGGGGCGTCACAGTTCTCTTTCTTCATTTGCATACATTGAGGACAATAATGATTTAGGTATGGGGGGAGTTTACATTTTTATTAGATTTTTTTTTCTTCTTTCTCTTCTTTTAAGGAAATTAATTCTTTTTGTAATTTTTTTTTTAAAAAAATGAAAATTTTGTTTGACTTTTCATGGATTGAATTTATTCTAATAAGTGTTTGTGGAGTTAAAACTCATGAGTAAGATTTGAAAGATTTAGAACTCTTGAATATTTGATAAGATACGAAGTCTTAGTTTGAAATACCATCTGAAATAAAATTGATTTCAAAAGAATTTTTGCACAATACATTGGCATTAATTCTTAGTTGTGGGGTATAAACTATGATTCGAGCAATTTCAAGAACAAAAAAGAAGAAAAAAAAAGTAAAAAAAAATTGAAAAAAAAAGAAAAAAAATTAAATAACTACTTCAATGTCCATTGAACGAAATAACTGGGTATCCAAGCCTCAAAAATCATCGATATTCACTTTGAAACGTGTGATGGATAAAAGCATCTTGACTAGCCTAGTTTTTTGGCCTTTGTTACTCAAGTTAGTAAGCCATTAGGAGTGTCTCTACACCTTGTGCCCTAAAGTCAATTGGTTTGGGAGTAATTGGTTCAACGCTCGCTTCATGAGTAACTTTGAAAAGCCTAAGAAAATGAGACATTGCACAAGTCAAGAATAAAAATAATAGAAAAAAAAAGTAGGAAAAAAGAAAGAAGAAAAAGAAAATTGAGTTTGCTTGATTTTCATATTAAAATCCCTACTAAGAGTTACATCATATACACATGCATGCATCACATGAAATTAATTTAATGAAGGATGTTGTCAAGAATGGAGATTGAATAATTTTTATAAGGTGAAAGTGTGATTTTGAATTTAATTTTGCTTATGTATAACGTCCGTGGATATTTAGAAATTTTATTTCAATTTTATGACTTGTTGAACTCAAAAATATTTTTAAATTTTGTGGGTATATTCACTGCAAACCCTAACGAGACACAACTCGTCCACTTGGGGTAACTTTGGAGTTTAAAGGCTTGTTGTACATGCTAAGTGCAATCGTATTTCCTACGAAAATGGGGTATTATAGTTTTTGTTTTTTTATTTTCTTTTTATTTTACTCTAGGACGAGCAAAAGATAGGTATGGGGGTATTTGATATACACATTAATAATAAACTTTAATATTCCCATATTTATTATTTTGTGTGTTTATTTTATTTAACTAATACATTTTATTTGATTTTGTAGGATAATGAGGTCAAAATACAAATAGGTAAAATTCAAATATACTTATGTCCAATTTTTATGTCCACTTAGAGAAGCTCATAGTTCATTTAAATAAACATGAAAAATATACTACTTGTTGGAGTGTGATTTGATAGGTCTGGGAGATTTGGTGGGACCCATGCCATATGACGAAATATTACAGTAGCGGATTTGACATTCTAGAGGGTCTACATGTCCAATTGACTTATGACTCCCACATCTTATTTGACTTCTTATTTCTGAGAAAGTCAAATTCTATTCAATTATGGAACCTACAATTATAAGGAATCTTTACATAGGACTCCTATTCCTACTCGGTGAAGGACATAATAAATTGAGGCGGTGGGGTCAAACTATAAAAACACGGCCATAATTCGGTTCCCATTACACATTGATACATTATCTAATTTCCATTGTTGATATTTTTGGCATGTACTTACTCTCACAACTAAGCTATCTCTCGACGACATCGCCGTCACACTTCTCAGTGTGCTTATTTATTTTCTGTGTAGCTTTTGGCTCGCAGTTTAGTGATTTGGCAAGTAGACAAATTTTGACATTAACACTACCAAATAAAAAGGAAAGGACTGTTATATGGCTTTCTTAGTTATGTTGCGCCTATGGCAGTGCAAGCAATTAATTACCAAGTCCAAGGGTTGTTTTCATATTTTGTCAGAGGACAACAATACATAAAAATTGTTCCTCCATATTTTAGGGGTTTTAGCTCTATAATGGTGTATTTAGAAACTTCATGTGCCACACTATCGTACAAGTACTGCATCATGGACCAGGATCTCCTCCATTTACATACCCTCTAATTTCCTTTAATACACATTCAGTGACATAATTATCATATTTAGCGACAAAATAAAATTCATCGTAAAAAATTAGCGGGAAAAAACTATTTGTTACAAACAAATATGTTGTTGAAAGTGTCGCTAAATGTAATACTTGTGTCGCTAGATTTGTATTGAGAGAAATTGGAGGATAAGTGTAATGGAGGGGATCTTAATCCCTAAAGCATAATAAAAGAGTAAATATACGTATAACGACATTTACAAATTTTTAAATGACACTTAAAACTTTAAACAACACTTGTTACTTTGAAAAAAAATAAATTTTTGCTATTGCAATATTAGCCACCAAAACAAGAGAATATTATACTATCGATTTAGAAGAAATCCTTGACGAAAATATCAACCATCAATGCCTTGGATTTTCCTTCATTCTCGAATGTTTTACAATTATTCTAATCATCAATTTTGGACAAAATTGTCCATATAACCCTCTCCCTTATACAACACAAAACCTACTCACACCCTCTCTCAACACTAATTAGGAAGCTACATGACTTTTGATTGTGCTACACTTTAACAACTCAACATAATACTCCATTTATAGAGTACTCATAATTCTCCTCTTCCTATTCAAAATAGAGTTCTTCTAGGTGGACATAAAAATTGGACATGGGTGTATTTGAATTTTTCCTATATGTA
The DNA here is from genome assembly GCA_020205555.1 of Panax stipuleanatus. Lineage (NCBI taxonomy): Eukaryota > Viridiplantae > Streptophyta > Magnoliopsida > Apiales > Araliaceae > Panax > Panax stipuleanatus. The sequence continues at coordinate 147,047,281 of CM035117.1, forward strand.
TTTTTACCCATCATTGGGGAAAAAAATATAAATAAGTGAAATTCAAATACACCCATGTCCAATTTTCATGTCCAATTTTCAAGTCCACTTAGAGTTTTTTTTTCAAAATAGGATAGTACTTCCAAAATAAAACATCTACCAAAAATAAAATTCCTTCTCATAATTAGACTCCAGCATATAATAAATATCGTATTAAAAAAAACACCTTTCTTTACATAATAACAATTCTTTTCTTAATAGGATTCGAGTAGTATCCCAACAATTCATCCCTCGAATCGAATTCTCAAATACTTCAACTTTATATCTGAATAAGATTCAAGGAGTACCCCAATAATTCCTCCCTCGACTCGAATCCCCGAATACTTCAACTTTATATCTGAACCCAACAATAAGCTAATAAACCCGAATTATTATAAATTTTTCCCATTAAAAGCTTTCCATATAATATCTCATAAGTTCAAGCCATAAACCTTGCTCTTCGTTTTTAGGATTTTCGTTTTACGTTTCCTTTGTGAAATTCTTGTTATTTACGGGGAGCCTTTTGTTAGATTTTTTTTTCAAAAATAGGTTTTATAAAAAAATTTAAATAAAATTAGGATCATTTTTATGGTTTTATAGGAAACAACAAATATATATACCATGTATCTAAAGAGCGAATTTGTTATCTAGTGTTTGGTTGGATTAACACGTTTTGAATATCCTCTAGATTTTTCCTCTTATGACCTTATGTTGAACCTGGAGTGTGGTCTCCAAAGTACCTTTCAAGGAAAAACCCTTGTTATGTTTTTCCTAAGCTGAATGAGAGAATACAAAATTTTGATATTTTTTTTGATATAAAGTACCAAAATATGTTTATAATCAATGATATATATAATAAAATTGATCTTTACCCTCTCTTAAGAATCTGATGTTAAATAATTTTATCGGAACGTGCTATTGAATAGAATACAATAAAATCAATAATCATGATAATAAAGTACTTACATGAATTGAGAGAAGACATCTTGTATGTATCACGTTTTTGTTGCGCGTAAAGGTGAAGGTCTTTAATTGTCTCTCTCAATCTTAGGATGGATGTATAGGTGTGTATAAAGTTCTTGAGACGACAATTGGGACTAAACCCTAACTATTTTATTTATAGAATAACTAAGAGTCAAAATCGTCCATCAAGATTATGAAACCCTAGGGTCCATTATGCCAAATTAATATTATTAATAATATTTATGGGTCACATAATTACCAAACCCATAAATAAGATGATTAAATTAATATAATATGTAAGCCCAATAATTCCATAAATAGTAGAGGACACATAAGGGAATAAAAATATTCTAACATTCTCTCACTTGGCCAAAATACTATTTATATACAAAACATAACGCTTACAATCATTAATTTGGCCAAGTATTAATTTAATGTCTACATCTTGTTCAAATAAAAATACCAATGCGAATTAATACAATCTTTGTGTCACTTATTAACACAAGATCTACATTAGATACACAATTAGTACTTTTATTAGAACAAAGATTAACATTAAGCATAACAGGTATGAATAAAGTTTACATAGGTGATAATAGATTAAACTCATTCATATGGTCCAAAACATAATCGTACCTTTTGCTCACAAATTCTCAGGTGTGCACAATAAAGAGAATAACAAACCATAAACATAATGTAAAGTTCAAAACAACGAGCTCAAAAATGTTGCCTTACATCAAAATAACTAATTAATTAAGACTACCAGTTATACCCATGCCGGCAAAATGCTCTAAAAAGAGCTTGGGTGGTAAGCCTTTCGAAAGTGGATCCGCTAACATATCATGCGTACTAATATACTTAATGACAATGCTTTGATCTTCAACTCTTTCCCTGACAAATAAGTACTTAGTGTCGAGGTACAGTCCAGCACCACTCGAACTGGTGCTATTGAAAAAACTAACAGCAGACTCATTATCACAAAATACTTTTAATGGCCTTGAAATGGAATCTACAACCTTAAGTCCTGAAATAAGATTCCTCAATAATACGGCGTGACAAGTAGCATGATAACAAGCCACATATTCTGCCATAATCGTGGAAGTTGTAGTTAACTCCTGCTTATGACTTCTCCACAAAATAGGGCCTCCTGAAAGCATAAAGATGTACCCTGATGTAGATTTCTTTTCGTCTTTACACATAGCAAAATTAGAATTAGAATAACCAACAACTTCAAGGTTATCTATTTTTTTGAATGTAAGCATAAAATCCTTAGTACCCTGTAAGTAGCGTAAAACCTTTTTGGCTACTTTTCAGTGATCCAAACCTGGATTTGACTGGTAACATCCAAGCATTCCAGTTACATAAGCTATATCTGGACGTGTACAAACTTGAGCGTACATAAGACTCCCAACCACAGTAGCATAGGGATTAAGATTCATTTGATCACGTTCAAGTTGATTCTTAGGGCATTGATATGAACCAAATTTGTCACCCTTAACAACAGGGGCGACAATAGGGGAGCAATTTTGCATGTTGTATTTGTTAAGAACTTTGTCAATATAAGCTCTTTGGGACAATCCTAATATCCCGCGAGACCTATCTCGATGAATTTCAATACCTACAACATAAGAGGCTTCGCTGAGATCCTTCATATCAAAATTTTCAGAAAGGAAACGTTTGGTCTCATGCAACATGTATAAGTTATTACTTGCAAGTAGTATATCATTAACATACAAAATAAGAATAACAAAGTTACTCCCACTGACCTTCAAGTATATGCATTGATCCACTATATTTTTCTTAAAATCAAAATTACTCATCACCTCGTGAAACTTAAGATACCATTGTCGAGAAGCCTGTTTTAACCCATATATGGACTTCTTAAGTTTACATACCATATGTTCCTTGCCTTTAACCAAAAAATCTTCTGGTTGTGCCATATAGACATTCTCATGCAAGTTACCATTAAGGAATGCAGTTTTAACATCCATCTGATGTAACTCTAAATCATATTGAGCTACTAAAGCCATGACTATTCTAAATGAATCTTTCCTGGATACTGGAGAGAAATTTTCATTATAATCCACACCTTCCTTTTGAGTGAAATCCTTAGCAACCAATTGAGCTTTATACCTTTCAACATTTCCTTTAGGATCTAATTTGGTCTTATAGACCAACTTGCAACCAACAGGTTTAATACCTTTTGGTAATTCTTCAAGATCCCAAACGTTATTAAGCTTCATTGATTTTAACTCATCATTCACGGCTTCAAGCCATTGAGTTAATTGAGCACTAGTAATGGCCTCTTTATAGGAGATAAGGTCATTAATCTTACTTGAATCATAGTCAATCTCATTAAGATAGGTTATAAAATCATCAAAATTAACAGGTTTTCTAGGCCTTTCGAACCTACGTAAAGGCTGCACAATTTCAGGAATATGATTTTCAATAATATGGGGTTCAACATTAGGTGGTGGCTCAGCTATCTTAAGGGCATCATTCGCCTCAATAGGAGGTTATTGTGCCTCACCCTCTTAAATTACAGGATTAGAAACATAAATCCTATTTTCTTCAAGATTAATTTTTTTAGGCTCACCACTCCCACTTAAATCACCATTCTTTAAAAACTTTGCATGCCTAGTCTCAACAATTTTAGTGGTATATGAGGGATAGTAAAATCGAAAACCCTTAGATCTATCAGAATATCCAATGAAATGACAACTAATGGCTTTAGAGTCAAGTTTCTTTATTTGTTAAAAATCTTAGCCTCGGCTAGACAGCCCCACACCCGTAAGTATTTTAAACTAGGTTTTCTACCTGTCCAAATTTCATAAGGAGTGTTAAGGACAGATTTGCTAGGAATCCGATTTAAAATATGAACAACTATTTTTAATGCCTCAGTCCACAAAAACACAGGTAAGCTAGAATTGCATAACATACTACGTACCATATCCATAAGGGTACGATTTTGCCTTTCAGCTACATCATTCTGTTGCGGTGTACCAGGAATTGTATACTGAGTGATGATTCTATTTTCTTGACAAAATAAGGCAAATGGGCCAGGACTATGACCTGTATCGGAGTGTTTACCATAATACTCTCCGCCTCTATCTGATCTCACTACTTTAATTTTTTGGTCAAGTTAATTTTCAACTTCAGCCTTGAAAATTTTAAACATATTTAGTGATTCAGATTTTTTATTAATCAGGTAGACATAAGTATAACGAGAATAGTCATCAATGAACGAAATGAAAGATTTCTGTCCACCAATTCCTGGAGAAAATGGTCCACATATATCAGTGTGTATCACCTCAAGAAGTGCACCACTTCTAGTTGCTCCTTTCTTATTACCTTTCATAAATTTTTCTTTTATACAATCAATACAATGGTCAAGATCAGAAAAATCTAGTGAATGAAGAATTCCATCCTTGATAAGACGTTGCATTCTGTCTTTTGAAATATGGCCTAAGCATTTATGCAATAATTTTGAAGAATTCTCATTATCTAGTTTTCTCTTATTTCCATTTTTAGAGGTATTTTCTGTCACATTCATTGTTAACAAGGATTCAGCAAAGACATTATCCAAATTTATCTTATAGAGGTTTCCTTCAAAAGAGCCAGAACCAATAACATAAGAGTAATGATAAATAAATATTTTATTATTCCTAAACTTATACGAAAATCCATCAACGTCAAGTTTAGATACAGAAATTAAATTCCGTGTCATACTGGGAATATAAAGTGTATCATATAAATACAAGGTGAAATCACTCTCCAAAACTAAAGGAGGAGTTCCTACAACTTCAATTTGTAAACTCTCCATTTCCAACTTTAATGGTTCTTTCTCCCTTTTGGAGTGTCTTCTTTGAAAGGAATCCATGCAATGAATTAGTAATGTGAACCATAGCACAGTGTAGGGCCACCATGTATTAGAAGGAACATCAATTAGAAAGGATTCATAAGTTACGTAATTGAAGGACATACCTTTATTTTCAAGTAATTCTCTGAATTTAGGGCATTCTTTCTGAATATGTCCTTGCTTCTTATAGAAGCGACATTTAGGACATGCCTCAGAGTTGTTACCTTAATAATTTGCCTTATATGTTTTAGTAGAAATTTGCTTATCATTATTCTTAAAACCTTTGCCATTTTTATGAGTATTCTTCTTATGAGATCTAGTAGTAGTCAAATGAGCAACATAAGTAGAAATACTAGTTGGAGTTAATGCTGAAACATAATCAAGTTCATAAGCATGCTTACAAAAAACTAAAAGAAATCTATAATGCACAACAATAATTAATAATTAATCATAATAAAACCAACTGTAGGACAAGCAGTTAGCTACATAAAATCAATTTACAACACTCAAAAATAGATTTTAATAAGATATTGGTGCTTAATTATCAATCTTTCGTTGGTCCAATTAATAATATACTAATAACATCCCCATAAAATAATACACAACACATTTATCCACGCATCATCGTTTGGCAGAAACGAAATAAACATGTCACTTATGCAATAAAATTCCATTTAATAAATTCTAATTCTAATTTTCCGTTGGGTAAAATTAAAATATTCATTTATTAAATGTAACATTATGTGACTTTTCTTAATCTTTAATTGTTTCAATTAATAACCCTCCGTTGGGTTGATTATTAATTTTAACAATAAAAGAGTCACGCATACATGTAAATTATTATGATTAAACTCAATTTTCTTTAAATAATATATTAATCAAATTTGAAAATTAACACTATTTATAATTTACATGTAACAACTTAAAAACCCAAGTAATATATCACATTATGTTCTGGAATTTTAAATTAAAATATATAATTATAAACATGAATTGATTATAAAATAATCACGTTAATTTTAACATGAATACAAGGCATAAGTGTGGCGCCCCCAAAATAGGTCCACACAACCCATTCTGAGTCGCCAAAATATACACTACAAAATCCAAATATAAATCTTTCTATTTACAACTATTACTCTGTCGTGAACAATACGACCACACATAAATTGTGAGTTTCAATACAAATATTGTACTGAATATAATTCGACAATATATACACCAAAATTATTACAATGCCATATAAAATACAGTAACAAATATTTCAAGTCATCAAAAGAACACGAGAAGATTTATGTCCTCCTCATTCTAATGGGGTGTATATTTATTTTTACGCTTCCAAATTCGAGTTCACCTCACCCTATTTGGTTCACCAAAATCAACTGTTAAATGACATAAAAAATACGGCACACATATTTTAAATCCTCAATACAATTATTCTCATACTATTTTATAGAAAAATTCAACAGTTATAGACCATCGTTCTATTCTCCTGTTATCCCCGCTCGACCCAACTACACTCTTATTACCTGAAAGGAATTGTGAAGAATATCATGACTAAAGATAATTAAATTATCCATAGCCTTCATCAGTAATGAATCAGATATTTAGAACATATAGTAGATGATAAAAGTTTTGAACCATAGTTGCAGCGGAACAAGCAATCCATTAGAAGAGTCAAGTAGAACATATTGTCCATTATCTTCCCCAAATTAAAACTCCATCATCGTTATTTTATTTATGTAATACCAATCAACAGTTCTTCGTTGTACTCAAGACAAAGAGAACTTTCACCACCTGTGTTTTCATGTGACATCAAAGATTATAGTTAAATTCATAATTCATGTTCATAATCATGTAAATCAACAGTTTCTCCTTGCCACAAAGTCTTAATAGAACTTTCACTCAATGTCCTTGCCGCAAAGGCTAAAGACACTCAATAATCATATCGTCTTTACACCCTACTCTAAAGACCTTCAAACGTAACATCAATGGTCATGATCATACCAATCAATTGCCTATATTTGCACTACGGGCTAAAGATATTCAACTGTAATATCAATAGTCATGATCATGCCAAACAACAGTCCATCTTTGTACTACGGGCCAAAGACATACAACTGTAAAACCAATGGTCATGCCAATCAACAGTCCATCTTTGCACTACGGGCCAAATACATACAACTGTAAAATCAACTGTCATGATTATACCAATCAACATTTCATCTTTGCCACAAAGGCCAAAGATATTCATTAATTAACAGTTCATCTTTGCATTACGGGCCAAAGATAACTTCAACCACAATTTAAGTCTAAGAATTATGACAATGATATAAGGAATGAATCAAGTGAGATTAAGGACAAATATTAGAGATTTATAATTCAATTTATCCAGAGTTCAATAATGTCCAAAGTGTCAATATGAAGATAAAAACATTGATTCAACTTCAAGAATAAGTTTTATACAAGATAATTTGGACAAAGAAAAGAAACTAAATTTCGTCGTGAATAGTACTCCGGCATGAATAATATCCCGGATGAATAGTACTCCGGTATGAATATTACTCTAGATGAATAGTACTCTGGTATGAATAAAAGATAAAATTTTAATAAGAAGTTCAGACCAATATTCCACTGAAATAATATTAGATGAATCTAAAACCTTTAGCAATTTCTAATCATTTTAGGAATTATAGAAGTAATACTTACCATAATAAGTTTAGATTTGGGAATCTGAAATAAAATAATATACGAAAATGCAAATAAATTTTTACCTGTCATGCGGTAGTCCGCGTAGACAGATCATTTCCACAATTTAATAAAAAAGGAATACGAAGGGTTATTCACCATGCATGCGGTAGTCCGCATAAACAGGTTATTTCCACAGCTTAATAAAGAAATGAATACAAATGGTTATTCACCATGCATGCGGTTGTCCGTGTAGACAGGTTATTCCCACTGCTTAACAAGGAATAGAATGACAACCCTTACGAGTATTGAAAGAAAATAACATCCTTTATGAATACGAAAGAAATAATACCCCTTACCTCAGTAGAAGATTGGTTACTGCAATAGTGTAGTAGCAGAATACTGTTCTTCTTTCACTCTTATTCTCTCTTTCTAATTCTTGATTATAACTTTGGTTTGTAAAATGGTAGGAAATAATGGATGGAGGAGTATTTATAAGCTAGAAAAAGGTGAAAAATTACAAGGTTAATTGCACTTTAGTACCTTCATCATTACCTCTATTTTTAATTTAGTCTCTAAAGTATTATCAATCTTGCACCACATCCCCTAATAGTACCTGAATGTGAACCAATAATTCCTTGCATGTGAACCAATAGCAATTAATTTCTCATTTATCCGATTAATTAACCGTTTGGTCAATTTAATATCTAAAAATCAACTATTATCGAAATAAATGTCGATTTTTACTAACATTAATATTCCCAACACAATGAAAATATTTATATCAACAATTCATCATTAATATTATAACTCACAATATTGACAACCAGATCATTCTCAAGAAAGAGGGGGCTTTCCGATAAAAATTTCTACTTATTGGTGTGCAATTAAATAACCTAACCCCTTTCCTTGATAAAACTTTCTAGACATTGTCAATAATGCTAATAATAATAATATATGTAACTGTGTCGTGTCAATTATTGATTTAATAATATAAAGTATTGTGCAGATGATATTGTGACAATAATTGAATCAATAATATGAGATACTATGCAGCAACTACTGTGACAATTATTGATTGAAATATTGAGTGACTTCTTACGTAAGAATATTTAATCAGAGATACTGTGTAATACCGTGTGCTACTGCGCAACAATGCGTATTATTTTACCTTTATCACCGGCTATTTCAACAGTTTAACGGTAAAATCTTGCCGTTATTTTTATAATAAGGTTATTTCTGTCGCATTCTATATCCGACGATTATTCCTTTGTGGGATCCACCAATGATTGCGCCTTCGTACAAATATTCTCCGACAAAAGGAATATTCCCCAACCAAGCGAATATTCCCCGACACAACTTGCTTACTTTGTAAAATTTGCACATATCACCCTTAACTTTAACCCTTTATCAATTTAACAATTTACTAAATAGAATGACAATTACAAGAAAACTTGAACTTTTATTTCATAAAATTCAGGGTCTTACAATCTCCCCTCCTTATAAAATTTCGTCCCCAAAATTTACGTACCTAGTAATTCGAAGAGGAGATGATACCAGCTTGCTTTAATTTCAGATTCTATCTTCCCAGTCATTTCTTTTGTATCATGATTTCTCCAATGCTCATCTCTTGGATTTCAAATATCATTTCAGAATACAGCTTCAAAACAAAAGTTAATTGACATATCACAATTTGTCAATTTATTAAGTAAGAAAATTCAGCTTAGGTAAAAAGTCACACACTAGCGAAGGATATTACTCGTCTCTCCCCTCCTATTTCTAGTCTCAGATGGCCAACGACCATATCCCTAAGCTCTTATACCAAATGTGACGCTCCCAAAATAGGTCCACACAACCCATTATAAGTCGCAAAAATACACACTACAAAATCTAAATATAAATCTTTCTATTTACAACTATTACTCTGTCGTGAATAATACGACCACACATAAACTGTGAGTTTCAATACAAATATTGTACTGAATATAATACGACAATATACACACCAAAATTATTACAATGCCATATAAAATACAACAACAAATATTTCATGTCCTCAAAGGAACACGAGAAGATTTCTGTCCTCCGCATTCTAATGGGGTGTATATTTTTTTCTACGCTTCCAAATTCAGGTTCACCTCACCCTATTTGGTTCACAAAAATTAACTATTAAATGATGTATAAAATACGACACACACATTTTAAGTCCTCAATATAATTATTCTATACTATTTTATAGGAAACTTCAATAGTTATAGACCATCGTTCTATTCCCCTGTTATCCCCGCTCGACCCAGCTACACTTTTATTACCTGAAAAGAATTGTAAAGCAAAACGGTGACCACAAATAGCACAGTAAAGAATATCATGACTGCAGATAATTAAGTTATCAATAGCCTTCATCAGTAATGAATCAGATATTTAGAACATATGGTAGTTAATAAAAGTTTTCAACCATAGTTGCAGCGGAATAAGTAATCCATTAGAAGAGTCAAGTAGAACATAATGTCTACTATCTTCCCCAAATTAAAACTCCATTATCGATATTTTATTCATGTAATATCAATCAACAGTTCTTCGTTGTACTCAGGACAAAGAGATCTTTCACCACCTGTCTTTTCCTGTAACATCAAAGATTATAGTTAAATTCACAATTCATGTTCATAATAATGTAAATCAACAGTTTCTCCTAGCCACAAAGGCTTAATAGAACTTTCACTCAATGTCCTTGCCGCAAAGGCTAAAGAAACTCAATAATCATATCGTCTTTACACCCTACTCTAAAGACCTTCAAACGTAACATAAATTGTCATGATTATACCAATCAATTGTCTATCTTTGCACTACGGGCCAAAAATATTCAACTGTAATATCAATGGTCATGATCATGCCAAACAACAGTGCATCTTTGTACTACGGGCCAAAGACATACAATTGTAAAACCAATGGTCATGCCAATCAACAGTCCATCTTTGCACTACGGGTCAAAGACATACAACTATAAAATCAATTGTCATGATTATACCAATCAACATTTCATCTTTGCCACAAAGGCCAAAGATATTCATTAATCAACAGTTCATCTTTGCACTACGGGCCAAAGATAACTACAACCACAATTTAAGTATGAGAATTATGACAATGATATAAGAAATGAATCAAGTGAGATCAAGGACAAATATTAGAGATTTATAATTCAATTTATCCAGAGTTCAATAATGTTCAAAGTGTCAATATGAAGATAAAAACATGGATTCAACTTCAAGGATAAGTTTCATACAATATAATTTGGACAAAGAAAAGAAACAAAATTTCGTCGTGAATAATACTCCGGTATGAATAGTACCCCGGATGAATAGTACTCCGGTATGAATAATACTCTAGATGAATAGTATTCAGGTATGAATAAAAGATAAAATTTTAAGAAAAAGTTCAGACCAATATTCAAGTGAAATAATATTAGATAAATCGAAAACCTTCAGCAATTTCTAATCATTTCAGAAATTATAGAAACAATACTTACCATAGTAAGTTTATATTTAGGAATCTGAAATGAAATAATATACGAAACTGCAAATGAATTTTCACCCGTCATGAGGTAGTCCGCGTAGACAGATCATTTTCACAATTTAATAAAGAAGAAATACGAAGGGTTATTCACCATGTATGCAGTAGTCCGCGTAGATAGGTTATTTCCACATCTTAATAAAGAAATGAATACGAAAGGTTATTCACCATGCATGCAGTAGTCCGCGTAGACATGTTATTCCCACAACTTAATAAGGAATAGAATGATAACCCTTACGAGTATTTAACAAATATAACATCCTTTACGAATACAAAAGAAATAATACCCCTTACCTCAATAGAAGATTGGATACTGCAATAGTGTAGTAGCAGAATACTCTTCTTCTTTCACTCTTATTCTCTCTTTCTAATTCTTGATTATAACTTTGGTTTGTAAAATGGTAGGAAATAATGAATGGATGGAGGAGTATTTATAGGCTAGAAAAGGTGGCAAATTACAAGGTTAATTACACTTTAGTACCTTCATCTTGACCTCTATTTTTAATTTAGTCCCTAAAGTATTATCAATCTTGCACCGCATCCCCTAATAGTACCTGAATGTGAACCAATAGTTCCTTGCATTTTAACCAATAGTAATTAATTGCTCATTTATCCGATTAATTACCCGTTTGGTCATTTTAATATCTAGAAATCAACTATTATCGAAATAAATATAGATTTTAACTAACATTAATATTCCAAACACAATGAAAATATTTATATCAACAATTCATCATTAATATTATAACTCACAATATTGACAACCAGATCATTCCCAGAAAAGAGGGGGCTTTCCGATAAAAATTTATCCTTACTGGTGCGCAATTAAATAACCTAATCCATTTTCTTGACAGAACTTTCTAGACATTGTCAATAATTCTAATAATAATAATATGAGTAAATGTGTCGTGTCAATTATTGACTTAATAATATAAAGTATTGTGCAGATAATATTGTGACAATAATTGAATCAATAATATGAGATACTATGCAGCAACTACTGTGACAATTATTGAATAAAATACTGAGTGACTTCTTACGTAAGAATCAATAATCAGAGATACTGTGTAATACCGTGTGCTACTGTGCAACAACGTTTATTACTATACCTTTATCACCGGGTGTTTCAACAGTTTAACGGTCGATAAAAGTCTTGCTGTTATTTTTATAAAAAGGTTATTTTTGTCGCTTTCTATATCCGACTGTTATTCTGTTGTGGGGTCCACTAATGATTGCGCCGTCGTACGAATATTCTCCGACAAAAAGAATATACCCCGACCAAGCGAATATTCTCCGACACAACGAATATTTTATAACAATTTGCTTACTTTGTAAAATTTACACATATCACCCTTAACTTTAACCCTTTATCAATTTAACCATTTACTAAATAGAATAATAATTATAAAAAAAATTAAATACTTTTATTTCATAAAATTCGGGGTCTTACAATCTGCCTTCCTTATGAAATTTCGTCCCCAAAATTTACGTACCTGGTAATTCGAAGAGGTGAGGATACCTTGCTTTCATTTCAGATTCTATATATCTTCCCGGTCATTGCTTCTGTATCATGATTTCTCCATTGCTCATCTCTTGGATTTTAAGATATCATTCCAGAATGCAGCTTCAAAATGAAGGTTACTTAAAATATCGCAATTTGTCAATTTATTAGGTAAGAAAATTCAGCTTAGGTAAGTCACACACTAGCGAATGATATTACTCGTCTCTCCCCTCCTATTTCTAGTCTAAGATCTCCGCCAACGACCATATCCCTAAGTTCTTATAAAAAATGTGACACCCCCAAAATAAGTCCACACAACCCATTCTGAGTCGCCAAAATACACACTATAAAATCCAAATACAAATCTTTCTATTTACAACTATTACTCTGTCGTGAACAATACGACCACACATAAATTGTGAGTTTCAATACAAATATTGTACTGAATATAATACGATAATATACACACCCAAATTATTACAAAGCCATATAAAATACAGCAATAAATATTTTAAGTTCTCAAAGGAACACGAGAAGATTTCTGTCCTCCTCATTCTAATGGGGTGTATATTTTTTTAACGCTTCCAAATTCGGGTTCACATCACCCTATTTGGTTCACTAAAATCAACTGTTAAATGACTTATAAAATACGACTCACACATTTTAAATCCTTAATACTTCCTCCGTCCCAAAATAACTGCTTAGTTTTGACTTTTTAAACTCAAATTGACTATTTTTTAAAACTATTTTTTATACAATTTTTCTCAGAATATAGGTGCAGAGATTATAACAAAAAAAAGTATATACAATTTACTACTAATACCAATTTTTATATTGTTAAAAATATATTTATACATCCTTAATTATTAATTTTAAAAATAGTCAATTTGACTAAAAAAAAGTCAAAACTGAGCAGTTATTTTGGGACGGAGGGAGTATAATTATTCTCATACTATTTTATGGTAAACTTCACCAGTTATAGATCATCATTCTATTCCTTTGTTATCCCCGCTCGACCCAGCTACACTTTTATTACCTAAAAAAAGAATTGTAAAGCAAAAGGGTGAGCACAAATAGCCCAATAAAGAATATCATGACTAAAGATAATTAAATTATCAATAGCCTTCATATGTAATGAATCAGATATTTAGAACATATGGTAGATGATAAAAATTTTCAACCATAGTTGTAACGGAACAAGCAATCCATTAAAAGAGTCAAGTAAAACATAATGTCTACTATCTTACCCAAATTAAAACTACATTATCGATATTTTATTCATGTAATATCAATCAACAGTTCTTCGTTGTACTCAAGACAAAGAAAACTTTCACCACCTGTCTTTTTCTGTAACATCAAAGATTATAGTTAAATTCACAATTCATGTTCATAATAATATAAATCAACAGTTTCTCCTAGCCACAAAGGTTTAATAGAACTTTCACTCAATATCCTTGCCGCAAAGGCTAAAGACACTTAATAATCATATCGTCTTTACACCCTACTCTAAAGACCTTCAAACGTAACATAAATGGTCATGATTATACCAATTAATTGTCTATCTTTACACTACGGCCCAAAAATATTCAACTGTAATATCAATGGTCATGATCATGCCAAACAACAGTCCATCTTTGCACTAAGGGCCAAAGACATACAATTGTAAAATCAATGGTAATGCCAATCAACAATCCATCTTTTCACTACGGGTCAAAGACATACAACTATAAAATCAATTGTCATGATAATACCAATTAACATTTCATCTTTGCCACAAAGGCTAAAGATATTCAATAATCAACAATTCATCTTTGCACTACGGGCCAAAGATAACTACAACCACAATTTAAGTCTGAGAATTATGACAATGATATAAGAAATGAATCAAGTGAGATCAAGGACAAATATTAGAGATTTATAATTCAATTTATCTAGAGTTCAATAATGTTCAAAGTGTCAATATGAAGATAAAAACATGGATTCAACTTCAAGGATAAGTTTCATACAATATAATTTGGACAAAGAAAAGAAACTAAATTTCATCGTGAATAATACTCTGATATGAATAGTACCCCGAATGAATAGTACTCCGGTGTGAATAATACTCTAGATGAATAGTATTCAGGTATGAATAAAAGATAAAATTTTAATAAAAAGTTCAGACCAATATTCCATTGAAATAATATTAGATGAATCGAAAACCTTAAGCAATTTTTAATCATTTCAAAAATTATAGAAACAATACTTACCATAGTAAGTTTATATTTAGGAATCTGAAATGAAATAATATACGAAACTGCAAATGAATTTTCACCCGTCATGCGGTAGTCCGCGTAGACAGATTATTTCCACAATTTAATAAAGAAGAAATACGAAGGGTTATTCACCATGCATGCAGTAGTCCGCGTACATAGGTTATTCTCACAGCTTAATAAAGAAATGAATACGAAAGGTTATTCACTATGCATGCAGTAGTCCGCGTAGACATGTTATTCCCACAACTTAATAAGGAATAGAATGACAACCCCTACGAGTATTTAAAAAAAAATAACATCCTTTACGAATACAAAAGAAATAATACCCCTTACCTCAATAGAAGATTGGATACTGCAATAGTGTAGTAGCAGAATACTCTTCTTCTTTCACTCTTACTCTCTCTTTCTAATTCTTGATTATAACTTTGGTTTGTAAAATGGTAGGAAATAATGAATGGATGGAGGAGTATTTATAGGCTAGAAAAGGTGGCAAATTACAAGGTTAATTACACTTTAGTACCTTCATCTTGACCTCTATTTTTAATTTAGTCCCTAAAGTATTATCAATCTTGCACCACATCCCCTAATAGTACCTGAATGTGAACTAATAGTTCCTTGCATTTTAACCAATAGTAATTAATTGCTCATTTATCCGATTAATTACCCGTTTGGTCATTTTAATATCTAGAAATCAACTATTATCGAAATAAATATAGATTTTAACTAACATTAATATTCCAAACATAATGAAAATATTTATATCAACAATTCATCATTAATATTATAACTCACAATATTGACAACCAGATCATTCCCAAGAAAGAGGGGGCTTTCCGATAAAAATTTATCCTTACTGGTGCGCAATTAAATAACCTAACCCATTTTCTTGACATAACTTTCTAGACATTGTCAATAATTCTAATAATAATAATATGAGTAAATGTGTCGTGTCAATTATTGACTTAATAATATAAAGTATTGTGCAGATAATATTGTGACAATAATTGAATCAATAATATGAGATACTATGCAGCAACTACTGTGACAATTATTGAATAAAATACTGAGTGACTTCTTACGTAAGAATCAATAATCAGAGATACTGTGTAATACCGTGTGCTACTGTGCAACAACTCTTATTACTGTACCTTTATCACCGGGTGTTTCAACAGTTTAACGGTCGATAAAAGTCTTGCTGTTATTTTTATAAAAAGGTTATTTTTGTCGCTTTCTATATCCGACTGTTATTCCGTTGTGGGGTCCACTAATGATTGCGTCGTCGTACGAATATTCTCCAACAAAAAGAATATACCCCGACCAAGCGAATATTCCCCGACACAACGAATATTTTATAACAATTTGCTTACTTTGTAAAATTTGCACATATCACCCTTAACTTTAACCCTTTATCAATTTAACCATTTACTAAATAGAATAATAATTATAAAAAAAATTGAATACTTTTATTTCATAAAATTCGGGGTCTTACAATCTGCCTTCCTTATGAAATTTCGTCCCCAAAATTTACGTACCTGGTAATTCGAAGAGGTGAGGATACCTTGCTTTCATTTCAAATTCTATATATCTTCCTGGTCATTTCTTCTGTATCATGATTTCTCCATAGCTCATCTCTTGGATTTTTAGATATAATTCCAGAATGCAGCTTCAAAATAAAGGTTAATTAAAATATCGCAATTTGTCAATTTATTAAGTAAGAAAATTCAGCTTAGGTAAGTCACACACTAGCGAAGGATATTATTCGTCTCTCCCCTCCTATTTCTAGTCTTGGATCCCCGTCAGCGATCATATCCCTAAGTTCTTATACCAAATGTGACGTCCCCAAAATAG
Source organism: Panax stipuleanatus (assembly GCA_020205555.1). Taxonomy (NCBI): domain Eukaryota; kingdom Viridiplantae; phylum Streptophyta; class Magnoliopsida; order Apiales; family Araliaceae; genus Panax; species Panax stipuleanatus. The sequence continues at coordinate 147,063,980 of CM035117.1, forward strand.
GTCCATACAACCCATTCTGAGTTGCCAAAATACACGCTACAAAATCCAAATACAAATATTTCTATTTACAACTATTACTCTGTCATGAACAATACGGTCACACATAAACTATGAGTTTCAATACAAATATTGTACTAAATATAATACGACAATATACACACCCAAATTATTACAAAGCCATATAAAATACAGCAATAAATATTTTAAGTTTTCAAAGGAACACGATAAGATTTGTGTCCTCCTCATTCTAATAGGGTGTATATTTTTTTAACGCTTCCAAATTCGGGTTCAAATCAACCTATTTGGTTCACCAAAATCAACTGTTAAATGACTTATAAAATACGACACACACATTTTAAATCCTTAATACTTCCTCCGTCCCAAAATAACTGCTTAGTTTTGACTTTTTAAAGTCAAATTGACTATTTTTTAAAACTATTTTTTATACAATTTTTCTCAGAATATAGGTGCAGAGGTTATAAAAAAAAAGGATATACAATTTACTACTAATACCAATTTTTATAATGTTAAAAATATATTTATACATCCTTAATTATTAATTTTAAAAATAGTCAATTTGACTAAAAAAAGTCAAAACTGAGCAGTTATTTTGGGACGGAGGGAGTATAATTATTCTCATACTATTTTATGGGAAACTTCAACAATTATAGATCATCATTCTATTCCCCTGTTATCCCCGCTCGACCCAGCTACACTTTTATTACCTAAAAAAAGAATTGTAAAGCAAAAGGGTGAACACAAATAGCCCAATAAAGAATATCATGACTAAAGATAATTAAATTATCAATAGCCTTCATCAGTAATGAATTAGATATTTAGAACATATGGTAGATGATAAAAATTTTCAACCATAGTTGCAACGGAACAAGCAATCCATTAGAAGAGTCAAGTAGAACATAATGTCTACTATCTTCCCCAAATTAAAACTCCATTATCAATATTTTATTCATGTAATATCAATCAACAGTTCTTCGTTGTACTCAAGACAAAGAGAACTTTCACCACTTGTCTTTTTCTGTAACATCAAAGACTATAGTTAAATTCACAATTCATGTTCATAATAATGTAAATCAACAGTTTCTCCTAGCCACAAAGGTTTAATTGAACTTTCACTCAATGTCCTTGCCGCAAAGGCTAAAGACACTTAATAATCATATCGTCTTTACACCCTACTCCAAAGACCTTCAAACGTAACATAAATGGTCATGATTATACCAATTAATTGTCTATCTTTACACTACGGCCCAAAAATATTCAACTGTAATATCAATGGTCATGATCATGCCAAACAACAGTCCATCTTTGCACTAAGGGCCAAAGACATACAATTGTAAAATCAATGGTCATGCCAATCAACAGTCCATCTTTTCACTACGGGTCAAAGACATACAACTATAAAATCAATTGTCATGATTATACCAATCAACATTTTATCTTTGCCACAAAAGCCAAAGATATTCATTAATCAACAGTTCAGCTTTGCACTACGGGCCAAAGATAACTACAACCACAATTTAAGTCTGAGAATTACGACAATGATATAAGAAATGAATCAAGTGAGATCAAGGACAAATATTAGAGATTTATAATTCAATTTATCTAGAGTTCAATAATGTTCAAAGTATCAATATGAAGATAAAAATATGGATTCAACTTCAAGGATAAGCTTCATACAATATAATTTGGACAAAGAAAAGAAACTAAATTTCGTCGTGAATAATACTCCGGTATGAATAGTACCCCAGATGAGTAGTACTCCGTTATGAATAATACTCTAGATGAATAGTATTCAGGTATGAATAAAAGATAAAATTTTAATAAAAAGTTCAGACCAATATTCAAGTGAAATAATATTAGATGAATCGAAAATCTTAAGCAATTTTTAATCATTTCAAAAATTATAGAAACAATACTTACTATAGTAAGTTTATATTTAGGAATCTGAAATGAAATAATATACGAAACTGCAAATGAATTTTCACCCGTCATGCGGTAGTCCGCGTAGACAGATCATTTTCACAATTTAATAAAGAATAAATACAAAGGGTTATTCACCATGCATGCAGTAGTCCGCGTAGATAGGTTATTCTCACAGCTTAATAAAGAAATGAATACGAAAGGTTATTCACCATGCATGCAATAGTCCGCGTAGACATATTATTCCCACAACTTAATAAGGAATAGAATGACAATCCCTACGAGTATTTAAAAAAAAATAACATCCTTTACGAATACAAAAGAAATAATACCCCTTACCTCAATAGAAGATTGGATACTGCAATAGTGTAGTAACAGAATACTCTTCTTCTTTCACTCTTATTCTCTCTTTCTAATTCTTGATTATAACTTTGGTTTGTAAAATGGTAGGAAATAATGAATGGATGGTTGAGTATTTATAGGCTAGAAAAGGTGGCAAATTACAAGGTTAATTACACTTTAGTAACTTCATCTTGACCTCTATTTTTAATTTAGTCCCTAAAGTATTATCAATCTTGCACCACATCCCCAAATAATACCTGAATGTGAACCAATAGTTCCTTGCATTTGAACCAATAGTAATTAATTGCTCATTTATTCGATTAATTTCCCGTTTGGTCATTTTAATATCTAAAAATTAACTATTATCGAAATAAATGTAGATTTTTACTAACATTAATATTCCCAACACAATGGAAATATTTATATCAATAATTCATCATTAATATTATAACTCACAATTTTTACAACTAGATCGTTCCCAAGAAAGAGGGGGCTTTTCGATAAAAATTTATCCTTACTGGTACGCAATTAAATAACCTAACCCATTTTCTTGACAGAACTTTCTAGACATTGTCAATAATTCTAATAATAATAATATGAGAAAATGTGTCGTGCCAATTATTGACTTAATAATATAAAGTATTGTGCAGATAATATTGTGACAATAATTGAATCAATAATATGAGATACTATGCAGCAACTACTGTGACAATTATTGAATAAAATACTGAGTGACTTCTTACGTAAAAATCAATAATCAGAGATACTGTGTAATACCGTGTGCTACTGTGCAACAACGCTTATTACTGTACCTTTATCACCGGGTGTTTCAACAGTTTAACGGTCGATAAAAGTCTTGCTGTTATTTTTATAAAAAGGTTATTTTTGTCGCTTTCTATATCCGACGGTTATTACGTTGTAGGGTCCACCAATGATTGCGCCGTCGTACGAATATTCTCTGACAAAAAGAATATTCCCCGACCAAGCGAATATTCCCCGACACAACGAATAATCCCCGACACAACGAATATTTTATAACAATTTGCTTACTTTGTAAAATATGCACATATCACCCTTAACTTTAACCCTTTATCAATTTAACCATTTACTAAATAGAATAATAATTATAAAAAAAAATTGAATACTTTTATTTCATAAAATTCGGGGTCTTACAATCTGCCTTCCTTATGAAATTTCGTCCCCAAAATTTACGTACTTGGTAATTCGAAGAGATGAGGATACCTTGCTTTCATTTCAGATTCTATATATCTTTCCGGTCATTTCTTCTGTATCATGATTTCTCCATTGCTCATCTCTTGGATTTTTAGATATCAATCCAGAATGCAGCTTTAAAACAAAGGTTAATTAAAATATCGCAATTTGTCAATTTATTAAGTAAAAAAATTCAGCTTAGGTAAGTCACACACTAGCGAAGGATATTATTCGTCTCTCCCCTCCTATTTCTAGTCTTGGATCTTCGTCAGCGATCATATCCCTAAGTTCTTATACCAAATGTGACGCCCCCAAAATAGGTCCATACAACCCATTCTGAGTTGCCAAAATACACGCTACAAAATTCAAATACAAATCTTTCTATTTACAACTATTACTCTGTCGTGAACAATACGACCACACATAAACTATGAGTTTCAATACGAATATTGTACTGAATATAATACGACAATATACACACCCAAATTATTACAAAGCCATATAAAATACAGCAATAAATATTTTAAGTTTTCAAAGGAACACGAGAAGATTTGTGTCCTCCTCATTCTAATGGAGTGTATATTTTTTTAACGCTTCCAAATTCGGGTTCACATCACCCTATTTGGTTCACCAAAATCAACTATTAAATGACTTATAAAATACGACACACACATTTTAAATCCTTAATATAATTATTCTTATACTATTTTATGAGAAACTTCAACCGTTATAGATCATCGTTCTATTCCCCTGTTATCTCCGCTCGACCCAGCTACACTTTTATTACCTGAAAAGAATTGTAAAGCAAAAGGTTGAGCACAAATAGCCCAATAAAGAATATCAAATTATCAATAGCCTTCATCAGTAATGAATCAGATATTTAGAAATTTTCAACCATAGTTGCAACGGAACAAGCAATCCATTAGAAGAGTCAAGTAGAACATAATGTCTACTATCTTCCCCAAATTAAAACTCCATTATCGATATTTTATTCATGTAATATCAATCAACAGTTCTTCGTTGTACTCAAGACAAAGAGAACTTTCACTACTTGTCTTTTTCTATAACATCAAAGATTATAGTTAAATTCATAATTCATGTTCATAATTATGTAAATCAATAGTTTCTCCTTGCCACAAAGGCTTAATAGAACTTTCACTCAATGTCCTTACCGCAAAGGCTAAAGACACTCAATAATCATATCGTCTTTACACCCTACTCCAAAGACCTTCAAATGTAACATCAATGGTCATGGTTATACCAATCAATTGTCTATCTTTGCACTACGAGCCAAAGATATTCAACTGTAATATCAATGGTCATGATCATGCCAATCAACAGTGTGAGAACCCGAATTTTTAGATATTATTAATTAAGGATTTAATAAATAAAATTCTTAAACTGTGAGATGGGTTCGAATAAGAGTATATATATGTGATATGAGGTATGTGGTATTATATTACATAGGGTAATATGGACTATTAATATGTGTTTTTGTGATTAATAAATATATTATTAATATATATTTGTTATTTATTTTAGAGACGATTCTATTGAGGTAAAGGAAGTGGATAAATTCCTATCGATATTAAATAATTTATAGAATTATTTTATCATAGTCAGTTGGTGACATTAAATATCCTTAATGTATAATCACCATATTCTTGTGTATATATATTAATAACTAGTATGTTTATAATATAGGTTATTAATAGCACTTAAGCTATCCGTGAATAGGTTTGGATAGTGAAGCATGAGTTAGTTAAGGAATTAACTAATAAGTATAAATATTAGTTAATTTAAGTTGGGAGTTATATTATGGAATAATATAATGTTAATATTGAACCTTAATGATATGGTGCAGTGTTTAATTTACTTAAGTAAAGAAATGAATTAATATATACATTGAATATATGATTATAGTTGATACTTTTTATATATATTACTTAGAATGGTAATATGTGAGAAAGTCTAATGTACAAATAACGTTAATAAATATATGTACGTTATTAAAGGGAGATGAAAATCATTATATCTTTAAATGAATAATTAGTATTTGAAGAAATTATTTTGGGAACAATTTATAGAAAAGAAAGAGAACTAATTATTATATATTTCTAATAAAGGATATTAAAATAATTTCTAATGTTGAATTATTTTAATAAAAGGAGGAAATATTATTTTTGAATAATAATATTTTTGTATGAGGTGTGATTGGTTAATATAGTAAATATATTAAAACGTATTTGCTATATAAATTGATGGAAATAATTTATTTTAATAGAAAATAAACTTACTATCTATTTTCTATATATAATATATGTATATATGTCGTACATGTAATTATTCGATATTATATTATATTATAATATCTTGAGTCAATAAATAAAGTATTTTCTAATAATGAATGTCTTTATTTGGAGAAAACATAATATTTTATGTTATGGCTAAATACATAATTCCTAATATATTTTCAAGGGAGTTTGATTAATGAAAGAAAACTAAGTTATTAAATAACTTAAGTTATTATTTTATTGTGTATATTATTATTTATAATAATTAATAGAATATATATTAATTATTATAAGCGTAAATGTTGTACTTGTTATAAGTATACTTAATTGAGGTAGTTTAACATTTAAATGCTTGAGTCACACAAACATTATATTGAAAGAATGTTTAAGTATGGGAAGTAATAATGAGATTAAGATTAAGCTTGTGAGAAATGTCTTGTGTGGCACGATAATAGATTTGGTGAGGAATTAATTAATTCAAGGATGAAGGAATTATTAATTGTTAACTGGTATGTGGAATTATTATTATTGCAAATGATAGCATGATAATAAGTAAATTGATTATAAATATAATCGGAATTGTATTGATGAGGAATGAGATATATTGTCTTATAATATTAATTATTGATATGGACAATATACTAGTATCAAGTAATTATTTGATAATATGTTGATTTATGAGTAAATGATTTATAAATATAATAAGATTTATATTTATTTAATGTGATAATTAACCATATAAATGTTAATTAATTGTTATAGAGATTAATAATTACATTGATTGATGAGGGAAGAATTAATTAATATTTTATTAATTAATTAACTGTCATTGAGTATAATGATATATAAACGAGTAGATTATTAATATGATTATAATTACTCAACTAGTTGATATGTGCAAAGGATGTGATTATTAAGAGTATAACATATAGTAGTTACGCATATGTTATATAAAGTGTAGTGCAACATTAATGTGACTATATTATATATATAAACTATAGTGCAATGTGATTATACTACACATAGAAACCATATATTAAGATTGATTAAAATATATAAGCTACATGATGCTTATGTGACAATATGCATATAAGTATACAATAAAATAATATATCATGGATATATTGTAAACAATTATTGAATTAATAAAATTTAATAATAATGGAGACAATGTAATGTGATAATATCCGGTTAAAGTATATCGGTGTGATAAAATATACATGGATTATATGGGATATATCTATGTGTACCCTTACTTGATACATTATAATTGGAAGTTACATTTGTAATTCATTTATAGCCTAAGTTATATGAAATGAAATTTGTATATATATTATACCTTAAGTGTATGAAATGTAATGTGCATATATTATATATAACCTAAGTACTTTCACTGCCAAGTTGCTATTTGCTGAGTTATAAATTGCTTGTCCCATAATATGAGTGCCCAACTTCTCCTTCACGTGAATGGCCTAAGGCTAGCCTACTCTTCCTCAAACTCAGAAATCTTGCAAACCTTAGCTAATGATGAGAAGGGGAGTGGCTCCAATAGTAGATTTCAACAACTACCCAACCACTCTTCCTTAACCATCATGCAATCTTTTAAATCATTGGTTTTAATTGGTGGAGGATTTCATGGTCTGTGTAATCAAATTACTATAAATAAAGCTCTCCTTCTTCTTTTTTCTAATTGCTGAGATTTCTCTGTAGAGCTAGTATAAGTTTTTGTAACTGAGAATTTAGAGAGTGTATAACATGTTGGTGAAGAATCTGATAATTGAGAATGAGTACATTGAAGGAGTATTCATTTGAGCTTTAACAGAGGTATACTTCCCTTGTGTTCTTCATTTCCGAAATTCTAAATAAATCTTGATTTCATGCATGAACTCTTGCTAATTGGAGTTAGGAATGTTTTAAACTTGTTATCTAAGATCACATGTATGTTAGAAATTATATAGTAGCTGCTCAAAATCGAATTGTTGTGAAAATTTTGAGTTTGGGATGGAACCTGCCGAAGCAGGCTTTTTCTTGGCATGAACTGCACATGGAGCAACTGCGCCGGGTTTATACCCAGGTGCTGCGTAGCTGCGCCATCAGCCTGTTCCAGTTTCCTTTTGAGTTCTGTTAATCTGTTAAGCATAGTTGGATGTCATGACTTAGGCAAGGCATATTAGCATGAATAACTTGTGTAGGGGGATATGTAGACCTAATATGAGCATGTATTACCATGATTGCATACATTATTCGTAAAGGTTTATAATTTTGAAGTAAACGAAAAATGTCGACATATGTGAACTATGTTGACATTCTGATTTCTCAAGCATGATTATATTATTTAGGAATGCATGAGAAGCGTATTAACTTACGAATATATGTTTCATAGTATAACATGAGCATGCCGGACCTCGTTAGTAAACATTTCCAACGAGAATGTAAGTTTTGAAGGTGGATCTTGACATGTAAATACCATGTACGCATTCTTATTTTCGTGAGCATGTTTAGATGGCTTAGAAATGCATATCGGACATGTCAACCTATATATAGATAGCATGAACATGTTAGGTTTTGTTAGTGAGCTTCACTAATGAAAATGCGAGCTTTGAACGTGGACGTTAACATGTTACCTTAAGATTTGGGATTTTGATGTTTATGGACATATGTGATAGCACGCTTGGACTCTCTCATGAATCATACATGTATATATACCATGACTACATGTCATGAAACCAAGTTTAGCATAAATGAAGCATGTTTTCAAACTAATAACTATGATAGCTACATGTATGAAATATGAATATTCATGAGCATGCCTAACATGAGTTATATGATTACCTTATATGTTTAAAGGCGAGCATGTTAGACTTTGTGACTTTATAACCTTGAAGGGACTTAAGTTATTAAGGGTATTAACTTAGAACCTATATCATGTAAATTGAACGTGAAAAGATTGAACGAGCATGAAAGTATCCTTTAATATGTATACATGCTATGTAGGACCATATGTTAATACTTAAATTCGACTTTGACGGTTAATAGAGTATATTTGCTTTGTTATGGTCTTATGTGTTAGTAATAATATATGAGAATGATTAACTTAAAAGATTGACTACACTAGCTATATGTAAATAGATTAGTGGTAGACAGGCGTGTGTATGTGAAGAATGGTAGTAAGTACGTAAGGTTAAAATATACTTATACGTACATAATTATTGTAAGAATACGATAAGAAAGTGAAACAAAGGTTCTAAGAACCAAGATGGAAAACAATATAATACTTATTATTATATTGAGGATATATGGATGTATATAACTGATGAGTGTGATCTCTATGATTAATATAACTGTGTAGGATTACACGAAGTGCAGATATTCTTAAGTAGTTAAGTCGTAGTTGTTAAACTATGCATCAGGCAAGTCTTTCAGTTCCTATTTGATATATGAATTCAATAACTGTTAGTTGAATTATATTATGCTGTGATAATGTGAACTTATATATGAACTGTATATGAGATATAAACGAGATTGAAAGTTGATCTTTGATGATATACTTGTTATGTGAAAAGTAACATGCGTAGTAAATATAAATTGTTTATAAATGCATGAATTGAGTATGATATTGTATGCTATGTGATGCATGAAAACTGTAAGAATTGCTGAGCTGTCGAGCTCACTCTTGCAAATAACCACTTTTGCAGGTTAAGGACTTACGATAAAGGCTTCGTGCTTCTTGATTGATAAAGATAGATAGTATCGCAATGAAGAATACTGTTTAGATTATTACTTGAGCCACGTTTAGGTTCTAGGAGTGTGCTTGATATATACTTACAATGTTTAATACTTGTTGCATTGTAAAGATGTATTAGTTAATACATAGAGAATATCAAGTCGAGTTGTAAACGTTATACGATAACTCAAATAGAATGAATCATTTTATAAAGTTGATTCAGGGATTTATAATTGATTCAAAGTTATGGAATCAATAAAAGATTCTTTTCAAAGAAGATTGAAAAAGTTTAAATTATTCCGCATTTTAGTAACATCGAATATGATGTAAAGACGAGATCTTGGATATGAATAGAATTTATATTCTAAATTGTAATAAGCAAAGTTTTATTCTTTTATTAATGATTAAAAGATGTAATCGTTCGACGATAGTAGTATCGTGACTGCAACGGATCTGAGGAAAGAGAGGAACCCGAATTTGAGGGCGTCACAAACAGTCCATCTTGCACTACGGGCCAAAGACATACAACTGTAAAATCAATTGTAATGATTATACCAATCAACATTTCATCTGTGCCACAAAGGCTAAAGATATTCATTAATCAACAGTTCATCTTTGCACTACGGGCTAAAGATAACTTTAACCACAATTTAAGTCTGAGAATTATGACAATGATATAAGGAATGAATCAAGTGAGATTAAGGACAAATATTAGAGATTTATAGTTCAATTTATCCAGAGTTCAATAATGTCCAAAGTGTCAATATGAAGATAAAAATATGGATTCAACTTCAAGAATAAGTTTCATACAAGATAATTTGGACAAAGAAAATAAACTAAATTTCGTCGTGAATATTACTCTGGCATTAATAGTATCGAGAGTGAATAGTACTCCGGTATGAATAGTACTCTGGATGAATAGTACTCTAGGATGAGTAAAAGATAAAATTTCAATAAGATGTTCAGACCTATATTCCAGTGAAATAATATTAGATGAATCGAAAACCTTAAGCAATTTCTAATCATTTCAGGAATTATAGAAGCAATACTTACCATACTAAGTTTAGATTTAGGAATCTGAAATGAAATAATATACGAAAATGCAAATGAATTTTCACCCGTCATGCGGTAGTCCACGTAAACAGATCATTTCTATAATTTAATAAAGAAAGAATACGAAGGGTTATTCACCATGCATGCAGTAGTCCGCATAGACAGGTTATTCCCACAGCTTAATAAAGAAATGAATACGAAGGGTTATTCACCATGCATACGGTAGTCCGCGTAGACAGGTTATTACCACAGCTTAATAAGAAATAGAATGACAACCCTTACGAGTATTGAAAGAAAATAGCAACCTTTACGAATACGAAATAAATAATACCCCTTACCTCAGTAAAAGATTGGATATTGCAATAGTGTAGAAGCAGAATACTCTTCTTCTTTCACTCTTATTCTCTCTTTCTAATTCTTGATTATAACTTTGGTTTGTAAAATGGTAGGAAATAATGAATGGATGGAGGAGTATTTATAGGCTATAAAAAGGTGGTAAATTACAAGGTTAGTTACACTATAGTACCTTCATCTTTAGCTCCATTTTTAATTTAGTCCCTAAAGTATTATTAATCTTGCACCACATCCCCTAATAGTACCTGAATGTGAACCAATTGTTCTTTGCATGTGAACCAATAGCAATTAATTTCTCATTTAACCGATTAATTGATCGTTTGGTCAATTTAATATCTAGAAATCAACTATTATCGAAATACATGTCGATTTTCACTAACATTAATATTTTCAACACAATGAAAATATTTATATCAACAATTCATCATTAATATTATAACTCACAATACTGACAACCAGATCGTTCCCAGGAAAGAGGGGGCTTTCCGATAAAAATTTCTCCTTATTGGCGCGCAATTAAATAACCTAACCTATTTTCTTGACAAAATTTTTTAGACATTGTCAATAATGCTAATAATAATAATAATAATAATAATAATATTAGTAACTGTGCCGTGTCAATTATTGATTTAATAATATAAAGTATTGTGCAGATAATATTGTGACAATAATTGAATCAATAATATGAGATGCTATGCAGCAACTACTGTGATAATTATTGAATAAAATACTGAGTGACTTCTTACGTAAGAACTAATAATCAAAGATACTGTGTAATACCGTGTGCTACTGTGCAACAATGCGTATTACTGTACATTTATCATCGGCTATTTCAACAGTTTAACGGTAAAAGTCTTGCCGTTCTTTTTATAAAAAATTTATTTCTGTCGTTTTCTATATCCGACAGTTATTCCGTTGTGGGGTCCACCAATGATTGCGCCGTCGTACGAATATTCTCCGACAAAAAGAATATTTCCCGACCAAGTAAATATTCTCCGACACAACGAATATTTTATAACAACTTGCTTACTTTGTAAAATTTTCACATATCACACTTAACTTTAACCCTTTATTAATTTAACAATTTACTGAATAGAATAATAATTATAAGAAAAATTGAATATTTTTATTTCATAAAATTTGGGGTCTTACAATAAGAATAGCATAATATTATCTAAACATAATAACTGATAAATCTAACATCTATTATTTTAATATTCATGTTCCTGTTCATACATAACATAATATTAAAGCACCAACATGCTTCTTTATTCAAGATTAACATCAAAAGTACTGAACAACAGAAACTTTATGAGCAAGGATTCATAAAATATATATTCAAAAAAAAAAACTAACAGTACTCCAAAATATATATATTGGAACCCCCAAAAAAAACTATAACAGTACTCCAAAAAAACTAACGTATCATTGATTGGAATTGATTATATATACAGGGGCGGATCTTGGAATTTTGCTCAGCATGGGCGGATTTTAAGAATTTTTTGTTGTTGAAGTTAAATAAAGAAATTTTGAACTAATCATAATATTACTATTCATACTAATGTTTACAAATTATAAGTACACAACAAACCCAAACAAACAATTATTATACGCAACATATATAGAATTCTATAATATACAACAAATAAATATTCATAAATTATAACCCAAAATAATATAGGAAAAAATTCAAAATAAAAAACATTTAGATAGAATTTAGAAACTTACTTCAATTACTTGTCATACTTCAATTTGAATAATTCCCCAAACAATCAACTTCAACCGTATGCACAAAGCCTCAAACCAAATTTTACTTTCTATATTCAAACAAAATCAAGGCACAACAGTCAAAATCAACTCACAATTCACAAACACAACAAATTCAAAAATTGTCCTAGAAAAATCGCAGTACATGGTTTCTTATTCCAATTTGACCAGGGATAATACCAATTGAGGTTTGATTTCAATTTTCTCTAGAACCTGAGCTTAAAAAATTTCTCAAATACCCAATCCCAAAAACCAATTTTTTTCCAAATAATAATTCTAAAGAAATCATATTTCACATTTGAGAAGTCAACACAAGCAAAAAGGAAAATTGGGATCAATCTTCAAACTATAAAATATTAGCTACAAGCTTACAACACCGAAAAAAAAATAGTTTAATTCAAGAAAGAAGCATAAAAATCTAATAACATACATGATAGGAATCAGTGGCTTATGGCTAACAAATGTAAATAAACCAAATTACTTAACATAGAACCCCAACCAACAACAAATTCAAATAAACTACAAAATTTAAATTATCAAATAAAAAAGCCCTAATTTTGTTACCTTCTAAATCTCAATAGCGCAAGGGGCGAAGGGTAGAGATCCTGAAATAGAATGAGAGGAGGAGAAGAGGAGACGAGGTTGCGGACTTGCGGTGGAAAAGTCGCGGACTCGCGGTGCTTGGCCAAGCAGTGAAGGCATGATTTGTGAAGTAGAGGAACTAAGGAAGAGTTATTTTAATTGAAGTATGCTATGAGGTAGTGAGCTCTGACTAACTCTTTGTAAGCAAATTAGATTGGAATGGAATGTTTTGTTTTGCCCTATCAAGTTTAACTTTTTTTATTAATCTGCCCCCTTGAATTTACTAATTTATAAATTCTGCCCCTTAAGTTTACCCATAAAAAAAAAAGTGAGCATAGACAACTGCCTACCCTGCCCTTATACTACATCCGCCCCTCATATATATATATATATATATATTGTAACCCCCGGGTTTAGTTAGGAATTCATAAAGAAGATCCAAAATCAAACTCCAAATAGAAATCTGATTTCTTTCTGAAGCTTATATAGTTTCTCTCCTATATATATATATAGGATATCACGAATTCATTATTCTGCCATTGATGAATAATGATGTCTGCCATTCACGAATAATGAATTCATCCATTCACGAATAATGAATTTTGCCATTGATGAATAATGAATTCATCAATTTATTGAGAGATAATTAATTGAGAGATGTAAGTATCCATGATTAAAATAAATTGAAGTTATAATCGGAAAGATAAAACCTTTTCTCTTCGAAAAAACATGATTAAATTATTCTACCACATTAAAATTTGTAACATAACAACATAATTAATTTATTCTATACAATAGGCTGTGATACCAGATGTTAAATAGTTATATCGGAACGTGATATTGTATAGAATAAAATAAATTCAATAATCATGATAATAAAGTACTTGCATGAATTGAGAGAAGACATCTGTATGTATCACGTTTTTGCTGCGCGTAAGGGTGGATGTCTTCAATTGCCTCTCTCAATCTAGGTGTGTATAAAGTTCTTGAGACGATAATTGGGATCAAACCCTGACTGTTTTATTTATAGAATAGCTAAGGGTCAAAATCGTCCATCAAGATTATGAAACCCTAGGGCCCATTATGCCAAATTAATATTAGTAATAATATTTATGGGTCATATAATTACCAAACCCATAACTAAGATGATTAAATTAATACAATATGTATGCCCAATAATTCCATAAATAGTAGATGCCACATAAGAGAATAAAAATATTCTAACATTTGATCCATATTAGGGTAGGAAGGGGATCCTAAGAAATTCTTCATCTGACTCCAATACTTATCTAAATATTATTATCTAATAATAATATTCAAAATAAATATTAATTATAATTAATTCCACTAATATACGTGTAATTGCACTTCAATCCATAAATTAATTAAATAATCCATTTACTAATAAACTGCAACTATTTACTCTATAAATGTACATAAATATTTCAAAATCAATTAATATAATTTCAATACATTTAAACTAATTTCATAAGTCCATAATTTATCTCTATTTGATCATAAATTGATTTAACAATTAAATCAATCCTTTTAATAATAAATATTAAAAGACTCAACCAAAATTCTATGATCAAAGATAAATTATCTTACGAAAAATCTTATACATGTATGTTTTGACAATAATAATGTTCCTAATATTAATTAAATACATCAATTGACATTCCGATGTATTAATTAACACGATGTAATCTCACTCATTGGAACATCAAATTAATGTATATAACAATATTAAGTCGACTATTATTTCAAAATTAAGAAAATTTACAAATTAATATTTATGTGAAAATATTTTATAAATAAAATATTATCACATGATCCATTTAATGCACATCGTTAATGCACTAGTATTTTAATTAGAAGTCCAACTTTCATGATCAAGATAGATCATCTCTGTTAAAACACTATAACCTACATGATAATATCTCCAAATCATCCTAGATTATACACTATTATTTCTTTATTTATATATTACATATGATTTATATATATTTTTTGTATATAACATTTATTTATACATAAACCATAAAATATATAATATGGAAATATATATAAACAAACTAAACGATCATTTAATGAATGATAAATGATGTACTTTTATTAATAAATCAATGTCTAACATAAATAAATAAACATTAAATAAATAAATAAATATGATTTTTCTAGCAAAAATCCAACACCTCTTGCACCGGGTACGAACAACATTGTCACCAACCTTCGTGTTACTAACAATAATGTTTTCAAAAGACTGCAATTCATTTCAATTTTCACTAGAAAAAAACAATGTGTGTTACCTAAAATTGTCACAGTTCATTCAAATAGCAATTTCTTACTCCAAATAATGACCCTCATTGGCTCTAAGTGATATTTTACCAAAAATTCAGGCTCGTTGTTTGGAAATTATCTGTTTTTTTGTACAGTAGTGACTTGTGTCGAGGGGATTGATTCATTCAAAATCTTAAACTAATATTTTAAAGGTGTTTAGTTTAATTTATTAGTTAGTTAAATGCTTATGATATCTAGTACCGTGGTACTTCATCCAAAAGTTTTCCAACCATGAATCTATATTTGACTCCATACACCATGATGTTTCTCCTGTCAGTTTCCCTAATGCCAAACTCTTACTAATTAGTTGTCATTGTGTAGTAATTAATCTAACAATCTTTTTCTCAAATGTGACATATAGGGTCATAGATAATGACCATTCTTTACTTTCTTTCGTTCATTCTTTGTTTCTTTTACTTGACTTTATCCCTTTGTTTCCAATATGGAAAAAGCCAAAATTTTCTTGTAGATTTCGGTTACAAACCATGCAGCTTAAAAATAACAACTAGATTAAAATACATACTCGAAAACAAACAAACAAAAAGGACAGCAAAATTTAACGAAGAAAAAAAAAGAATTCTCAATCAAATGACCATATATCTGTGGTCTTTGTCTCGAATATTGACTGGCATACAATCAAATGTATTGCTTTTGACAATTCCTTTGTCTAGCAAAATAGTTGAGCTCTTCAGTTCCAAAGCCTATAAAAACTCCCCACTTCAGTCGAAACATTCACTCAAACAAATTAACTCAAGCTTAGAAAAGCATAACAAAAAGCAATCTTTAATTTAGAGGGAAAAGGCTGAGACTTGAGAGAGATATCATGGCAATCTTCATGGCTATTAATATGATTAATGAGTCTATTTTTGTAGGAGTGTTCTTGGGTTTGGTTGTGCTGTTGTTGCTAGGAAAAAGGAAAAACAGCCACAACAACTTAGTTCCAATAAAGATACAAAGAAATGAATGAACTAAACCCCCTCAAGATGGTGAATCTCAGCCTGAAATTGCTGAAAACCCTGATGCCATCATTGTTGGTGCCGGTGTTGCTGGTTCTGCTCTGGCTTGTACTCTTGGAAAGGTCATTTCTCTCTCTCTCTCTCTCTCTCTCTCTCTCACACACACACACAACTTATATATGATTCTTGTAGCATTTGTCCAAAAAGGTGGTAATGATGTCAAGAATGCACATTATCATTTGCATAACCAAATGCTCAAACTTCTAGAGAAACATATCTCAACACAAGATCAGAATATATGTAAATGTTATTGAGATTAATAATACATTATATGAAAACCATGACATATTCTATAATAAATGTAACTTTCTTCTTCCTACTTATTACAGGATGGGCGCCGAGTGCTAGTCATAGAAAGGGACTTAACTGAGCAAGACAGAATTGTTGGTGAACTGCTTCAGCTAGGGGGCTATCTGAAATTAATGGAGTTGGGCTGGAGGGTAAGAAGCAGAATTATATAATACTCCATCATGTATACCTCACCTCTATTACAGTTTGATTCCATAATTTGGCTTGGTGTCCATGTATTCTGATGACTTCAGTACTATTATCAATTAAACATTTGGAACATGCAATTCATATTTATTTTGGTGCAGATTGTGTAGATAAGATTGATGCTCAAGAAGTTTTTGGATATGCTCTTTTCAAGGATGGGAAAAGTACTAGATTGTCTTACCCTTTGAAAGATTTCCATTCGGATGTGGCCGGGACAAGCTTTCACAACGGTCGCTTTATACAACGAATGCACGAGAAGGCTGCAACACTCTCCAAGTACTTTTTCAATATGTTATCTCAATGTTTACTACCTTTTCTCCATTCTCCTAGTTTAGGAACCAGAATTTCTTCTTCAACTTTTTTATTAAACCAGTCTTTCATATAATTTTCAGTGTAAGACTGGAACAAGGGACTGTTACATATCTTATTGAGAAAAAGGGCACTGTAAAAGGAGTACACTACAGGACTAAAACTCGTCAAAAATTGACAGCATGTGCTCCTCTCACAATTGTGTGTGATGGTTGTTTTTCAAATTTGCGATGCTCTCTCTGCAACCCAAAGGTGAAATAGCTGCAACCTTATAATTATTCCATGGCGACAATATTAGTTCTTTATCGTGTTGTTGTATTCTTTTACTGAATATAATGAAATTCAGTTTATTTATGCAGGTTGAAATTCCATCACATTTTGTTGCCATGATCTTAAAAAACTGTCAACTTCCGTATCCAAATCATGGACATGTTATCTTAGCAAATCCTTCGCCCATCTTGTTATATCGCATTAGTAGCACTGAGATTCGATGTTTAGTTGATATACATGGGAAAAAGGTACCCTCTATTGGCAATGGTGATATGTCACATTATTTAAAGACTGTGGTGGCTCCTCAGGTATGTATAATTTCCTTGCATTAAACATACAACTTAATATGTGATTTTCAAATGTCTTTTAGGCTTCTATCTTAGTTTGCCTTTTAGTTTTATGATATTTGTGTATCCTGATCAATGCTTTTGTGCATTTTAGATTCCCCTTGATCTAAACAAGGCCTTCATATCAGCAATTGAAGAAGGAAACATAAGAACAATGGCGAATAGAAGCCAGCAGATCCTTATCCGACTCCTGGAGCACTCTCACTAGGTGATGAATTCAACATGCGACATCCTTTAACTGGAGGAGGAATGACAGTTGCTCTATCTGATATTGTTGTGCTTCGCGATCTTCTTAGGCCACTACGTGACTTCAATGATGCACCTTCCTTGAGCAAATATCTAGAGGCATTTTACACTTTACGCAATGTTAGTTAAAATTTTTATCTTGCAGCTGTTTAGTACAAGTAACATAGTATCAAAACTCAACCAATTAAGCCTAATTTCAAGAAAAGTTGGAATATTATTAGCTAATATCTTCTTGCACTGTGTTATTTGCAGCCAGTGGCATCAACAATAAACACATTGGCAGGTGCCCTTTATAAGGTATTTTGTGCATCACCTAATCAAGCAAGAAATGAAATGCGCCAAGCGTGTTTTGATTACTTGAGCCTTGGAGGCATTTTCTCAAATGGTCCATTTGCTCTGCTATCTGGTCTAAACCCCCAACCATTGAGCTTGGTTCTTCATTTCTTCTCGGTGGCAATTTATGGTGTTGGCCGCCTATTACTACCACTTCCTTCACCAAAATGCGCATGGCTTGGGGCTAGATTGATTTTCGTATGTACCATTTTTACACAACTATTTGAGCACAGTATTTTCTTCCTCTATATTATGCTAATACACATAATTAAAATGATCATAAAAAATATTGATTTTTTTCAATACTTTTTCACTTCACAGGATGCATCAGCTATCATTTTTCCCATTATTAAGGCTGAAGGAATCAGACAAATGTTCTTCCCATTAACAATCTCAGCCTATCACAGATCCCCTCCCACTTAGTAAAGACAACATTTTTTGTATTTTCACAATATAATTTTTTGTAGTAAAATTCTTTTAGACATCAAGCAAAGCTATTTTCTTGTAATGTTATTACCTTGCCAATTTAGAAATTAGTTTCCATGGCAATGCAGCTATGGTTAGGAGAGGATGTTGTTAGTAATCTGAAAATAGAAAGGAAACTATATATATTAACTTATCTCAAAATTGAATTTGTCAAGACTAGTACTTGGTATTCCATTAATTTCTAATCATTTCAGGAATTATAAAAGCAATACTTACCATAGTAAGTTTAGATTTAGGAATCTGAAATGAAATAATATATGAAAATACAAATAGATTTTTACCCGTCATGCGGTAGTCCGCGTAGACAGATCATTTCCACAATTTAATAAAGAAGGAATGCGATGGGTTATTCACCATGCAACCGAAACAACCGCTGAAAGGTTCATTTCAGAAACATCTTGAAGAAGTCCATCCACTTCCGTTACATTGGCTTGTGCATACTTCTTGTTCTAATCTTTGCGTTTTCGACAATCCTTTGCCCTATGTTCGGGCTTGTCACAAATGAAGCATTTGCCTTGGAACTTTTTATTTGCTCCCTGTTGAGGTTCATTGCCGGAGAACTTTCTCTTTTTAAACTTTGGACCTTGTTCCACCACGTTGGCTTTATATTCCACAAAAGTTCTTCCTGTTTTCTTTTCAGAAGCATGATTGTCCTCTTCTATTCTTAATCTTACGATTAACTCTTCAAGTTTCATCTCTTTGCGTTTATGCTTGAGATAATTCTTAAAATCTTTCAACATTGGAGGTAATTTTTCAATAATAGCAGCAACTTGGAAATATTTCACTTAAGGACATACCTTCTGCATGTATTTCATGCAGGATTACTTGTAGTTCTTGAACTTGGTTGATGACAGCCTTGAAATCCACCATCTTATAGTCCAAAATCCTGCCAACTACGAACTTCTTCGTGCCAGCATCTTCAGTTTTATATTTCTTATCCAAGGAATCCCATAATTCTCTTGCAGTTTTGAGAGAACTATACACATTGTATAATGAGTTGTCCAATCTTGTAATTCCGACATAGACAGTCTGCATGTTTCCGTGCATCAACCTTGAGCACATGAGGATCTTCACGAAGAAACCTTGCCAAGTTCAATGTAGTAAGATAGAACAACATCTTTTGTTGCCATCTTTTAAACTATGTTCCATTGAACTTTTCTGTTTTTTCACCATGGCTCACAGGAACATTTGGAATAGAAGGTGTAGAAGAAGAAGAATCGATCATAGACAGAGTATCGGTAGCCATATCTCTTGCAAATATATATATATATATAGAAAAAAAGTAATTGTCTTAAGATTGTTAGTGATCTGAAAATAGAAAGGAAACTATATATATATATATATATATATTAACTTATCTCAAAATTGAATTTGTCAAGGCTAGTATTTGGTACTATGTCCTTAAAACAATTATGCCCTCTATATGGTGCTTAGAGTTGATAACACTTGTCTCTCCGGATACAATGAAAATGTATAATTTAGCAGCACTACAAAAAGTATACTCTACGAAGCAAAATAAATGCTCTAATTCTCTCTCAAAAAAAACTCTATAAAACTGATGAAAAACTAAGACTAGAATGACTTATAATGCTTATTTACTTGTGAAATGAATGAATGATAAGGCTGCCCCCTCCTATCTATTTATAGGATGGGTTGGTGACCCTTCGGATGGGCACTTAGCCCTTGAAAAGGCATGGGATGCCTTTGAAAAGGCATGGGATTCCTTTGAAAAGGCATGTCATGGTATCTGCAGGTCAAAACGACGTAGTTTTGATTCTTTGCAGAATGGGCGCGTCTTTTCAAAACTTTAAACGACGTAGTTTTAGCCTTTGCGGAACCAAAACTACGCAGTTTTAGGCTTAGTAGAAAAGGCGCTACAAAACGACGTAGTTTTGGGACGTCCGTTCAGACTGATACCCTTTCAGCAGATACCGCTTTTTAAAACGACACAGTTTTGATAATAATAATAAATAACATTTATCAAAACGATACAGTTTTGATAATCGAACTAAAATAAAATTTTAGTTAAATTTTAATTAAAAAATTTAAACAAATTTTGTCTAAAAAGATATATACAAGGACCCAGACCCACGAACCACGAGCCTCGAGCCAGGCCAGGCAGGCTGATCGATCAGCGGCGGCGCGCGCGTGCGTGTGGGTTCGAACCAAGCCTTGGCTAGGCCCTCTCCCTTCCACAAAAGTGGGGTACCCCTTGGGGCCCAAACCCAAGAACAATTTTCTTGTATATAAACATATTAAATGTTTAGTTCTTAACAGATGTGGGACTTGCCTTTTTTTCCACATGTATTTATTATCATTTATCATTTCAAATGGTGATCTTTGGGAGTTAATATCTCATTCATTACTTTATGGATTTGAGCTTCCAAATATTTAATTTAATCTACTCATGGAGTAGAACACATTAATATATGGAATCATTAAAAATAATTAATGATACCCACATTAAATTAGGCTCAAATTCTAACAATCCCCCATATGAATGATATTGACTGCCAGCCTTGTATATATGCAAATATTATGCAGACTCTGAGAGAGAGACATAATTAGAAATCATATGTATCGAGAGAGGTAGCTTTTGGCTTTGAACCTTCCATTGTAAAAGACTATCGGGTTTACTAGTTGTCCAGTGAACGTGATGTCTTGAACTGTCCAATCGTTTGTGTAAATCAAGACAATAGTAATTCACACAGAATCTTTTCAGACATTATTTGGTTCTCATAATTTTGTTCATTTTGGCCCTGAACAATCCCAGAATTATGAGTTCTTTAGAGAAGTATAACCTTATCCTTCTCATAGAATTGGCCCAGTTCACACTCACATAGGTGATTCTTAATAAGAGTATCCTGCTATATTTCACTTGTTTATCAAGTTTTAAGAATCATTAAAAGCATATTTTATCTTGTAACCGCTGCAGGTATCACTATCTCGTATCATGGGAATGAGCAGAAGAAATTAATTTCTTCATAGTGATTTAGTTGAATCGTTCACAATTTAGTTGTCCCTTTGAACCTAGATCTTGGGATCTCCAGTCAACTAGGTTGGGTTTCCATCATGACGATCCTTATTTATAGGCTTTAACCCCATTCCCCTCGAAGTTATTTTTACTTGCTCTCTAATCAAACCTTTAGTCAATGGATCTGCTATATTTTCTTTCGACTTTTTGTATTATGGTATTGTGTCTACGACGAATATGTCTAGACTTACCATTATATATGTGACTCTGTGCCCTTCTAATTGCTGATTGACTATCACAATGGATACAAATAGGCGGCATAGGTTTAGGCCACATAGGAATATCTTCTAAAAAGTGACGGAGTCATTCATCTTTTTCTCCAGCCTTATTCAATGCAATAAACTCAAATTCCATTGTTGATCTAGCAATGCATGTTTATTTAGAAGATTTCCATGATACTGCTCCTCCACCTAGTGTAAACACAAAACCACTTGTGGATTTAGAGTCTTTTGTATCCGATATCCAATTCGCATCACAGTATCCTTCAAGTACTGCTGGATATCTTGAGTAGTGCAATCCAAAATTCTGAGTGTATTTTAAATACCTTAAAACTCTTATAATCGTTGTCCAGTGATCTTGTCTTGGATTGCTTGTAAATATACTCAATTTATTGACAGCTTGTACTATGTCAGGACGTGTACAATTCATTAAGTACTTATGCTTCCAATTATTTGTGCATACTCAGGTTGTGATATGCTCTTTCCTTTATTTTTAGACAAGTGTAGATTTATATCTACTGGTGTTCCCACAGGATTGCAAACGTATTGATTGAATTTCCTGAGTATTTTCTCAATATAGTGTGATTGTGATAACACTAACCCATCCGATATTTTAGAAATTTTAATTCCTAATATTACATCGGCAACACCCATGTCTTTCATGTCAAATGTATTATTTAATATTCTTTTAGTAGTTTTAATGATTTCATTATTACTACCCATAATGAGCATATCATCTACATAAAGACAAATAATAACATACCCTTTCTCAGTATCCTTGACATACACACATTTGTCACACTCATTTATTTTGA
This sequence comes from Panax stipuleanatus, assembly GCA_020205555.1. NCBI lineage: Eukaryota > Viridiplantae > Streptophyta > Magnoliopsida > Apiales > Araliaceae > Panax > Panax stipuleanatus. Next base: position 147,087,155 of record CM035117.1, read on the forward strand.
AACCATTTGGCAACATTGTATTGTCAATTTTTTCATGCCATTGTTTAAGTGTTTGTTTTAATCCATAAAGAGATTTCACAAACCGACAAACTTTTTTTTCTTGTCCTGGAACAATAAATCCTTCTGGTTGTTCCATACAGATTTATTCCTCTAAATCTCCATTCAAGAAAGCTGTTTTTACATCCATTTGATGTATCTCTAAATTATATATAGCTGCAATGACTATTAACATCCTAATTAAGAATATTATTGTCACAGGTGTTGGGTAAAATCTAATTACGCACAACACGCAAGTATACATGGTCAACAAGTAATAAAGTGAAAGTAAAGTATCGTTCCCACGAGAAATTATTTAATAACTATCACTAAGTACTAACCCGTAACCAACTCAGTCTTATTTAAACAGATAATTTCAAGTTTGAATTAACTATTTAATTACACTAATACAAATTACCACTAGTTAAATTAAGATTACGGAGATTTAAGATCACAACTTCACTTAATGCTTTATTTAAATTAATACACTTCTTATCAATTATGCTCACTATTCTGAATTGTTAATCAAGAACACATAAATAAGTATGACCATCTCTCAATGCATCATACTCAAATCAACTTAAATCCACAGATGATAGAATTAAGAAGAATACCCTAATTAACTAATCCACTATATCTTTATGTGAATTATAATTAAAGAGGATTTCAAGCACAAGTTCTTTATCAGATTACATGTGGTGTAAAGGTATATCTTTATAATCCGTCTCTCAATTTCATATAGATTATCATAGTAATGGTTAGCTAGGTAATTAAATAATTAATTTCAAATCACAATAGATAATCCCCACGATAGATCAGAATAATTAATAGAGAAGCATATTAAAATAAGCTACGCAATAAGATCCATTGTAATCTTAAACAAGAGATTTAGTTCATTATTATTGAATCAAAACCAAGAATCCACAATTGAATAAACATTAAAAGATAGAAATAAGATTAGAGAAGAGAATAGAATCTGTTGTCAGCAAATCTCATTCTCCTCTTGCTCCTCCTATTGATCTTCAATGGCTTCCAAGTTGCTTCAATCTCCAATCCTATTCCAACTAGGGTTTGTCTCTAATTTAATTAAAATATAATCTTAACTAATCTAATGATATCTCTCTCTTAATCCTTGTGTATTTTTCCCCTTTTATAGCCCTCTTATGATCCTTATCCAACTCAACGCTCAGAATCCTTTCGTTTCGTCCAAATCCTACTTGAATTATGAAATTTTTCTACCTCAGCCCCGCCAACCCGCCCTGACAGAGGTTTTAGCCTTGAAACACCCGCCCCAGCGGGTGTATGTACTGTCTGGCAGCCCACAAACCCGCCCCAGCGGGTGTTTTGTACTATGGATACCCTCCCCGACCGGTGTTGCTCTGTCGCTGTGACATCCTTTGGTAGAACAAACATAACTTTTGATCCAGAAAGAATTACGGGGTCTGATACCTGTCAAATCAAAGTTATAGACGAGATCTACAACTTTCATTCTTTTAGCATTGACAAATTCTGATTGGATCAAGGTTGAAATCGACTCCAAGTGAATGCTATGTAAATTACAACTTCCAAACTCTGAGGTTTCAACTCCCGGTTGGTAAAAAGGTCATAACTCTCTCATATGCACTCTGATTGGGATGATTCAAGATGTTCCAAAAAATCTAAGAAGAAGCTCTACAATAAAACCCAAGTTCCAAGCCAAGACCATGAATCCAACTTAGCTTCATTTTTCATGTTTTAACCCCCGAAGCCGTTTCCTACAACACAAACACAAAACAAGTAAAAGAACACTAAAAATACTTAAACTTAACACAGAATTAAGCCTTAACGGTGTCCAATTCGTAAGTATAAAACCCACTCATCACATACCCCCAAACTCAGGACTTTGCTTGTCCTCAAGCAAAAACACACAAGAACTAAAAATAAACGAAATAACCTAACTATATGAATGCATATGCATGATCTACTTCCTAATATGCCGACAAACCCAACAATAAATTCGTATGATGTCTAGCAACAAGCCTCAAAGAAACCAATATGATACTCAAATAATATATCCAATCAAGTCAAAGTCCATAACTTAACCAATCAGTCAATCTAAACCTGTCATCACTCATGGTGTGCGTATGTGCTCGTTAACCATTCTAACCAACCACAGTTCCAGATAATCTCATAACAAACTTCGTAGAAGGAAAATTTCAGTTCCAATTCAATTACTTTGTACACATGACAATTCCAGTTAAAACTACGCAATTACCAAGTTCAAGGGGGCACTACAAGGTTTATTTCTACTTTTATTCTTCCACAACGAGTGCGTTTTAAGATTAAGATTACGGAGATTTAAGATCACAACTTCACTTATTACTTCATTTAAATTAATACATTTCTTATCAACTATGCTCACTATTCTGAATTGTTAATCAAGAACACATAAATAAGTATGACCATCTCTCAGTGCATCATACTCAAATCAACTTAAATCCACAGATGATAGAATTAAGAAGAACACCCTAATTAACTAATCCACTATATCTCTATGTGAATTATAATTAAAGAGGATTTCAAGCACAAGTTCTTTATCAGATTACATGTGGTGTAAAGGTATATCTCTATCCTAAATACAAATCATGAATTACAACGCCATGCAGAAAACACAATCACATACTATTATGATCATATCTAAATCTATAATCCGCCTCTAAATTTCATATAGATTATCATAGTAATTGTTAGCTAGTCAATTAAATAATTAATTCCAAATCACAATAGACAATCCTCATGATAGATCAGAATAATTAATAGAGAAACATATTAAAATAAGTTACTCAATAAGATCTATTGTAATCTTAAACAAGAGATTTAGTTCATTATTATTGAATCAAAACCAAGAATCCACAATTGAATAAACATTAAAAGATAGAAATAAGATTAGAGAAGAGAATAGAATCTGTTGTCAGTAAATCTTAAGCTCCTCTTGCTCCTCCTGTTGATCTTCAATGGCTTCCAAGTTGCTTCAATCTCCAATCATATTCCAACTAGGGTTTGTCTCTAATTTAATTGAAATCTAATCTAAACTAATCTAATGATATCTTTCTTATAATCCTTGTGTATTCTTCCCCTTTTATAGCACTCTTATGATCCTACTCAACGCTCAAAATCCTTTCGTTTCGTCCAAATCCTACTTGAATTAGGATATTTTTCTTCCCCAGCTGCGCCTACCAGCCCCGGCGGAGGTTTTAGCCTTGAAACACCCACCCCAGCGGGTGTATGTACTGTCCAGAAGCCCGCAAACCCGCCCCAGCAGGTGTTTTGTACAATGGATACCCGCCTCGGCGGGTGTTGCTCCGCTGCTTCTACATCCTTTGGTAGAACGAGCATAAATTTTGATCCAGTAAGAGTTATGGGGCCTGCTACCTGTTAAAGCAAAGTTGTCGACGAGATCTACAACTTTCTTTCTTTGAGCATTGACAGATTCTGATTGGATCAAGGTTGAAATCGACTCCAAGTGAATGCTATGTAAATTACAACTTCCAAACTCTGAGGTTTCAACTCCCGCTTGGTAAAAAGGTCATAACTCTCTCATATGAACTCCGATTGGGATGATTCAAGATGTTCTGAAAAGCTAAGAGGAATATCTACAATAAAACCTAAGTTCCAAGCCAATACCATGAATCCAACTTAGCTCTATTTTTTATGTTTTGACCTCCGAAGCCGTTTCTTACAACACAAACACAAAACAAGTAAAAGAACACTAAAAATACTCAAAGTTAACAAAGAATTAAGCCTTAACGGTGTCCAATTCGTAGGTATAAAACCCACTCATCAACAGGAGAATAAGTATCAAAATAATCCAAACCCTCCTTTTGTCTATATCCTTTGATTACAAGTCTTGCTTTATATTTATCAATAGATCCATCTGCTTTCATTTTCTTTTTGAATATCCACTTATATCCAAGAGGTTTAGAGCCTGGTGGGAGATCTACTAATTCCCATATATGATTGTGCAGAATGGATTCTACTTCACTATTTATAGTCTCTTTCCAATATGGAGCTTCTTTACTCGATACTGCTTGTTTATAAGTTTGAGGCTCATTTTCTAACATATAAGTTAGAAAATCCAGACCATAAGATTTTGATGTTCTAGCACGTTTACTACGTCTAGGTTCATCAATATCTTCTAATCCATGATCACTGTCATTAACAGCGTCATAAGTTCTTTTGTTTGAACTCGTTTCTTGTTCGTTAGAACTTGGCTCTTGTTCCTTTTTATTAGAAAATACTGTTTCAAAGAATTCAGCATCTTTTGACTCTATAATATTATTTTCATGTATTTTCTTTTGATTTATTAACCAAAAATCTATACGCACTGCTATTATTAGCATAACTTATGAATATACAATCTATTGTTTTAGGTCCTATTTTCACCTTTTTGGGTGGAGGAACCATTACTTTTGCTAAACACCCCCACACTTTTAAGTGTTTATAAGACGGCTTACGTCATTTCCATAATTTATAGAGTGTAGTATTAGACTTCTTTTAAGGTATTTGTAGCGCCCCCAAATCCAGGTCCCCAAAACCTCAGACCTAGTACATCATTTCTATAACTATTGCGAAAGATATAAACATAAATTGTTTATACAATAACCTTTACACATAACTCCCAAGGTCGGTAACCTTAACTTAATACACATATTCATATTCTACACTACTTACAACTTCATTTACATCTAATACTATTACAATTTTAACCATACAATAATCCAATCCTGGAACTTGCATTTGCCTTTACCTGTGTCTGAAGTTTCGTCTTAATCTGAAATGGTTATCATGATATAGCAAGGGTGAACAACAATTTTGCCCAGCAAGTTTAAGTTCAAAAGAAGATATATCATGATTGAAAAGGAATAATAAGCTGACAAACTTTCAACAATATAAGAATTGTGAAAGAACATGAATCAATTTCCAAAACTGAATTACTGAATCAATAATGTTGAATAGCCAACAATGAACATGAATAAATTCAACTGAACAATATGGTAATGAAGGTGATCAGCCTTTCATACCTGATGAACATATACAACATGCACAACGTGCGAATCAATAAATCATAGATGTGATATAATCAACAATGATTAATCACAAACATGCTTTACAATAACAACTCGAATTTGAGTTAGAGAACTTGCTCAATAAAAGGGTATAGGAACTTGCCTGTACCATTGATTACTGCTACGTAATCTAATTTAATCTTTTTATTGAAAAGACCTATCAGTTATAAGATTGATCTTTAAATTAGTATAATATACTTATCTCATAATACTATTACTTTAAAAGTAAACTATCTAACACTTAATCACATAGCCAAATATTAGATATCCTTGACATCATACTTATTTACAAGTCTAAACCTAACACATATCAAGTCTTTAATAGTATTCAATATAGTATACTGAGTGGTTCCCCACAAACAACCAATAAATTAGTTTCCGTCTCGTCTACACTGTTTTCACAGTGAGTTAGATCGGTTACTAATTCGTATATACCTTCTCCATATGAAGGAATCGTTTAGCCCAGCTACTATACATCAACCATTAAAGGGTACGATTGCACTACCTTAGACTTAACACTTACTCGTTCATTTATAAGTTCTTATTATAACTCGATAAACTATTTATGAATTCAGAAGACTTAATAAATAATTTCAGTAAACTAAAACCAAACTGTCTTCCCTTCCTAACCTTTTTAGTTTTCCTTTCAACAAGCTGAAACAAAACTGACTTCTCTTCTTGACATTTCAGTATCCTGAATTGTTCATTTCAGGAAGCTGAAATACCCTTTTTACGAAAATACCAAAATAGCATATTATTTTTCTATCCTTTGGCCAAACATATATACATATAATCCATACACAAAAATATTTTTTTTTGGAAATTTTCAATTCCCTTAAGTATTTTTTAAAAATCCATTTCTAGTTAATTCCTTAAAAAAATAGCTACCTTATGCTTAACTCCAGAAATTCCCAACTCTTGGCGGAATCTTATACGTGTTAACGTGGACATCCAGTTTAAATTTCGTGGTCATCAGAGTTATACAACTCCGGTTATAGCGATTTTCGTCAGAAAAATGCAAATATTGAAATAGTCATAACTTGGTCAATTTAAGTCGGAATGAGCTCATTTTTGGACATTAGCTACTTTATAACATATATTTTAATGTTCCAAAAGATTGGAATTTATTTCAATCAATAAGTGAACGAAACTTCCCCTACAAATTCTGGACAGATTGCATTTTGGCCATTTTCAGTTTTAGCGTCATTTGCTAATTTCGGTCCACACGAAAATCTATAACTCTTTTTTCAGTGATTCCACTTGAAAAAGTTAGAAGACTTGTAGATATAACTCTAGAAATTGACCACACTCAAAAATTCAAAATATAATAGGAGATATGGTCGTTTTAATTTCATGTTGCATTTTCTAAAAATCTGATTTTTAACCTTTTGTGATTTCTAAGAAAACTTCCATATTCTCATCCATTCACCAACATAATTCATCATCAATCATCATAATACATATCAATACATTATATATTCATGGATCTATCATAATCTATGATCTATTACATCAAAAATTACCCATTAGAAGATTAAACACAACTAAGACTAAAAATTTGGGATTTTTCTACTTTTGAAAAACTTATTTTCCCTTTTATGCTATAGATCCAATTTCTAAGACTTGGAATAGCTAGATACATACATGAATCTATATAAATCATATAGATTAAAGAGTTTATACTTCCATATCATAAAGCCCTTTTTATCAAATCAATAAAAAAAGAAAGAGAATAAAGCTTAGATATTTGGATTATACCTTTGCTTTTATCTTCTTCTTCTTCTTCCATCATGAACATTTCTCTCTCTCCCCCTACCTCTCATTGCCGCCCATCCTCTCTCTCTCTCTCTCTCTCTCTCTCTCTCTCTCTCTCTCTCTCTCTCTCTCTCTCTCTCTCTCTCTCTCTCTTATCTCTTTCTTTAGTTATTAGGAGATGAAATAATAAGACAAGGAAACTTGTTTAGTAAATATGAGAGGGCTATTTATATTATGAAAGATATATGCATATATCATATGTATACATATATAAAATCTCCTAACATATCTTGACATATCACACCAAATCTCTCCATATCTATCCATATCTTTCCATATCTATCAAATATCTTTTCAAATCTATCCAATATCTTATCCACAAGATTTAATTCTTTTGCTCCATTTCTTCCTAGCTTGGGCCGAAATGGGCCTTTTTTGGCCCAAGTTTTTATTTTTCTTAATCCCTCATTTAACTTACTAAAGTCCATTAAGTCCCTTCTCCCCTTGGGCTAAGCTTGGGCTTTGATTTAATTTCTTTTGGGCTTGCACTTTACTTAATTTACTTACTAATTAAAATAGACTTGGGTTTCCACCACTAATTAAATTGGACCATTATAATACTTGTCACATACATGATATATTGGGCTAGTTTAATAATTCAATTGCTATTAAATCAAATTATATACAAGTTCAATGCTTAATTAAACAATTGGGCTACAAATTGGGATAATTAAATTACTTACCCTCCTTAGTCCATTAGATCTATTATCACTAGAACTAATGCTCAACATTTTTGATATATACATATTCTTAATTCTCTTTTTATACAAAATAAATGTATACACCTTCTATAATGTATATTTATTTAATCATATACATAATTCACATAAGTCATAACATACTCCACTAAATGTATTAACTTAATAGCCCTAATTGACTTAATAAGTTATAAGCACTCACATAATCATACAAGATAATCTAATAGGTTGAGACATATTTCATAAATATCTTAGATTAGGTCACTAGTATATAGTTAATATACTAGGATAATTAAATAAAGATAACACTTGAGGTTATTTAATTCAAATACCTAATTTATATATTAGGTCACCAAACTTAATGGGTATCGTAGTACCTTATCCTTCAAGTACATTTTATTTCTAGGGTTTCGAAATTTTGTAACCCATATTTTCTCAATTCCTTTTTAATTAGTAAACCATATAGGGTCTTTAAAAATTTTAAATTATTCCTCAAATTTTCATCTAAGTTTTATCATTTAACCTTTATTTTAAATTATTTAAGATCTTATAAATATTCGGGTTGTCACAGTATTCGGTTGAGAATATAATTTGCTGAAAGAATTGCTTCCCCCCAAAAAATTTTGAGGTAGCCCAGAACTTAATAATAATGCATTCATCATTTGTTTCAAAGTTTTATTCTTTCTTTTTGCAATACCATTTTGTTGTGGAGAATAAGGTGCAGCTGTATGGTGTATTATACCATGTTGTGAACAAATTTCAACAAAAGGAAATTTATATTCTCCTCCTCTATCACTTCTAACCATCTTGATCTTTTTATCAAGTTGGTTCTCAACCTCATTTTTGTAATGTATAAACATTTCCAAAGCTTCATCTTTACTTCTCAATAAGTAAACATAATAATATCTTGTACAATCATCTATAAAAGTAATAAAGTATTTCTTTCCTCCTCTTGTTTGTATATATTTTAAATCACAAATATCAGTATGTATCAATTCAAGAGGTTCAGTACTTCTTTCAATTGATTTAAAAGAAGATTTTTAAAGTTTTGCCTCAACACAAATTTCACATTTATGATTAGAGTTAATCTCACATTTTGGCAAACATTCCATATTAATTAATCTACGAATAGTATTATAATTAACATATCCTAATCTACCATGCTATAAATTAGATGACTCAATCATATAAGCATGTAATTTTATTAATATCGGAAGGTACAATAGTCATTACATTCATCTTGAAGTGCCCATTGCTCGTATAACCCTTCCCCACATACATCCCATTTTTAGTTAGGACAAACTTGTCCGATACAAAGACTAATTTAAATCCCTGTTGACTAAGAAGGGATCCTGACACTAAATTCTTCCTAATATCAGGCACATGGAGCACGTTATTGAGGGTGAGTTCCTTGCCAGATGTCATCTTCAGAACCACATTGCCTGTCCAGCAACCTTGGATGATGAAGAGTTTTCCATGTATAATTGTTCTCCATTCTCAATTTCTTGATATGTGGAGAACATCTTTCTGTCAGAGCACACATGGCGGGTTGCTCCAGTATCTACCCACCATTCCCCTGGATTCTCAACTATGTTTACTTCCGAAACAATCGCTGAAAGGTTCATTTCAGAAACATTTTGAAGAAGTCCATCCACTTCCGTTACATTGGCTTGTGCATACTTCTTGTTCTAGTCTTTGCGTTTTCGACAATCCTTTGCCCTATGTCCGGGCTTATTACAAATGAAGCATTTGCCTTGAAACTTTTTATTTGCTCCCTATTGAGGTCCATTGCCGGAGAACTTTCTCTTTTTAAACTTTGGACCTTGTTCCACCACGTTGGCTTTATATTCCACAAAAGTCCTTCCTGTTTTCTTTTCAGAAGCATAATTGTCCTCTTCTATTCTTAATCTTACGATTAAGTCTTCAAGTTTCATCTCTTTGCGTTTATGCTTGAGATAATTCTTAAAATCTTTCAACATTGGAGGTAATTTTTCAATAATAGCAGCAACTTGGAAATATTTCACTTAAGGACATACCTTCTGGATGTATTTCATGCAGGATTACCTGTAGTTCTTGAACTTGGTTGATGACAGCCTTGAAATCCACCATCTTATAGTCCAAAAACCTGCCAACTACGAACTTCTTTGTGCCAGCATCTTCAGTTTTATATTTCTTATCCAAGGAATCCCATAATTCTCTTGCAGTTTTGAGAGAACTATACACATTGTATAATGTGTTGTCCAAGCCATTAAGGATGTAATTCTGACATATAATGTGACTCCCCCAAAATAGGTTCCATACTCAACTCATTTTGAGTCGCCAAATACACTCAACAAAATTCAAATACAATCTTTCATATCACACGATCGTGCAAAATAAGACCACACAACTGTGAGTGTCAATACAGACATGTAGAAAATATTAACATTCAAACTAAGTCCTCATTACATTTATTATCACACTATTTTAAATTAAAAAAATAGTGAGGACTTCTACAGCTCTAACTCGGACCATCACTCCATTTCCCGACTAGTACCCGCGATATTCTCATTTCCTGAAGAGAACAATGGAAGAAAAGGGTGAGCTCAACTAGCCCAGTAAAGAATATTATGACTAAGATAATGAAAAACAAATTATCGTTAGCCTTCAATAAATTAGATAAAATATTATGGACAACAAGTTTTAGATCAATATTCGCAGCGGAAATAACAATTCATTAGAAGAGTTAAGTAGAGAATGATGTCTACTATCTTCTTTGATTTAAAAGTCCATCATCAATATTTTATCCCTGTAATATCAATCAATATACATCTCGAATCAAATATCCATCTTTACACTACGGGCCAAAGATATTCATTTGTATTATCAGTTGGTTATGTTCATCTCAACACCTGTCCATCTTTGCACTACGGCACAAGATATTCATCAGGTAATCATTCATCTTTGCACTACAGGCCAAAGATATTCATCACGTAATTATTCATCTTTGCACTAGCCAAAGATATTCAATTATATCACCATTTAGGACTGAGGATGATGAAAAATAATACAAATAACGGATCCAGTGAGATAAATGACAAATATTAGAGAATTTATCCAGAGTTCAAGAATGAAGATCAAAACCTAGATCCAATCAAAGATGATTTGGAAGAAAAAAATATATTTTTTTACCGTGAATAGTACCCCGTGAATAGTAACTCGTGAATAGTAACTCGACATAAAAAGATAAAAATTTCACAAGAAAGTTCAGACCAATATTCCAGTGAAATAATATTAGATGAAGCACAAAACTCAAGTAATATCTGATCATTTCAGGAATTATAGAAGCAATACTTACCGTAGTAAGTTTAGAGTTAGGAATCTGAAATGAAACAATATACGAAACTGCAATTTGATTTTCACCCGTCTAGCGGTAGTCCGCTCAGATAGATTATTTTCACAATTTAATAACAACTGAATACGAAGGGTTATTCACCAGGCATGCGGTAGTCCGCGTAGACAGGTTATTCCCACAGAATAATAAAGAATGGAATAACAACAGGATTTCACCATGTATGCGGTAGTCCGTGTAGACAGGTTACCCCAACAGAATAATAAGGAATGGAATAACAACCTTTACGAGTATTGAAAGAAAATAACTCTCTTCATGAATACGAAAGAAATAATACCCCTTACCTTAAAATTTAGAGACTGCACTAGCGTAATAGCAGAATACTCTTCTTCTTTCTCTCTTATTCTCTCTATACTTTCTCTCTCTATAGCTTTAGTGAATTGGTGAGAAATAATGACAAAATGAGTTTCTATTTATAGGCTCGGCAGAGTAAGGGTAAAATAGTTTTTTCGCCATAATTTATGACATCATCGTTTACATCATCGATCTATGACATCATTGCTTACCTCATCGCTCCGATGACATCATTGCTTACCTCATCGCTCCGATGACATCATTGTTTGCATCATAAGAGTTCAAATTCAATTTGCACTCTTCCACCTCGTTTAACTTTTATACCATAAATTTACTATAATAATATTACCATTCAAAAAATTATACTATTATATAATCACATCATACTACTATAATGTAATATTATAATAATATATTTGAATGAATTATTTTATCGGACAAGATAGAATACCAACTTTCAACAAATGTCAATACAGGAATAATGCAGCAGAAAGAAAGTAGGAATCCAGAATCTGCAACCTGCGAAGCTGTGCCGGTTTCAGGCCCATTCCCTGCGCAGCTGCGCCGGTCAAGCTGCCCAGTTGACTTATTTTTAAAAGCTGCAGTTTTCAGTTTTGGCTTGGGGCAAAGGCAGACTCGGCTGGGGGTTGCATATAAGGGCATTTTGGCATACATTGGAGGATATACTCCCTAAGGAGTTCAAGCCCTAACTTAGCATTTCTCTTTTCTTTTCTTTTCTTTTTCTTTGTATAAATTAGGAGTAGAGATTTAGCTTAGTTAAAGTAGTTAATGTTCTAGGGTTTTCTTAGACTTGATGGTTGAAACAATTGGATGTTATTGAAGATTCAATATTGGATGCTTGGAGACTCAGATTTGCATTTCCTATCTCTAAACTCTCTTTGCTTTCTATTTTGTAATCTCATGATGTATATTCATATTGTGGATGGTATATTTGAGTTGTCTATGACTTAAATTATATTTTGAGGTTTCAATGGAACCTAATGAGTAGTTTAATTTGATTTGCTTCCATATTAGTTCTTATTTGATTGCTATATGATTGTCTACTGCGATTTATGCTTTAATTGCTTAATTGAGTCATGACCAATTACTGTGATAACCTATGTGGACTTGAAAGATGAAGTGTAGGTTTAGAACAAATCGTAGTAGCGAGCGATTGTACGTTCACATGACGTTGGACGTATGATTTGTGCTTAGGATAGACATATATCGAAGCGCCGCTCGTAGTCAATAGAGAACTTGACCTTAAACCCTAATTATTTGTAAACACCATAGACATATAGGGGTTTAGATAATGTTGGTGCCCACTTGCGTTCTATCATCTGTGGATTGCACGTGGTATGGAGTAGGTGCATCGAAAGATGGCCTTCTCTCACTTTAGTGTTATCGGCTAACATCTGTAATAATTGATTTGACCTAATTGGAAATTTATTGACTTAGATGAATCATTAGGAGAAATTTGAATCTCTTATCTTCGTTATCTGATTCTACCTTAGGATTACTTAGTTTAAGTTCAATTCCTCGCCTAGTTTAATTAGTGTTTAATTAAAATTCTTTACCGCTCGTTTAAATAAGACTGAAATGATTATGTGCTAGTGCTTTGGCGACCCTTTATCCGTTATTTCTCTGTGAGAATGATATCTGTACTTACACTTTATTACTTGTTGACCGTGTATACTTGCAAGCATATATTGGTTGATAAATCGGCTAACAAGTTTTTGGCGCCGTTGCCGGGGACTTAAGTGGATAACTGTTTGCCAACATTGGTTTAAATCAAATTAGTCTTACTTTAAACATTTTTATTTTTGTTTAATTCTCTTCCTATATTCTCTTTTTAGGAACAATGGATTTAAATTTCTATCCATGGAACTACACAAGGCAAGAGCAACCAAGGGAAGTAGGGAATGATGGCAGCGACCCAATTGCTACACTTTCAGCACATTTGGAGGTTCTCTCGAGGAAATTGGATACTGTTTCAGCCCAACAGAGTCGAGAGACGACAATGACTTATGATTATGGTGCTGGGAACTACATGAGCCATCAGGAGCCTATCAGTTATGGACAGGAGCATTATGGGGGTGAGTACTCCTACAATGAGCCTTATCCCAATTTTTACCAGGATTGGGGGTATCACCCAACCCCATTTTCAGACTATTATCAAGACCACTACTGCGAGACAAGTCCAATGTACGCACCAGAATGTACCTTACAGACTCCAGCTTATGAGCCTCAATACATGGATTTTGAGGATGACACAGAAAAGGAAAGCCTGGAGGAAAGTGGTGACATAGCTTCATTAAGAGATACCTTAATTGATTAATCATAGTCAATCGAGAATCTTCAGTATTGGCCAAATCAGATTAGTATGGTGTTGATGAAAGAGGAGTTGATTGAGCAAGGGATACAGACTCAGAATCTTCAGAATCAACTCTCTCAAGTAGTGGATGCCGTGAGCAAAGGGCCTCAGAATTCCAGGGAGATTCAGTACATGGATTCTGAGGATGAAGCAAAAAAGGAGATCTTGATTGAGCGAGAGGAGTCGATTGAGGGTCTTCAGATTTGGGTGGAGCAGATTAGCACAGCTTTAAGGAATGAGGAGGTGATTGAGCGAGAAGTCGAAGCTCAAGATCTTCAAAGTCCAATGCCTCAGATGTTTGAAGATGTAACTTATGACCCTCAGAAAGATTGGTGCTATGAGATGGATGCAGAAACTGATGAAGAGCCTAAAGTGCACTTGCAACTGAATGAGCTTAAGGCAATGGATATCGAGGAGACGATTGAGGATGTGGAAAATGAAAGTGAACTGACAGTGATAATTCCCCAAGAGCCTTCTCCTCCGAAGTTTGAAACACCAGTCAAGTTTGCACACCCTTGCCCCCTTGGTAGCCACATTACAGAGACAGATCTCGATGACATTAGAGAATCCACACTTCTGAGACCATGGTGGTCAGTAGAAGAGATAATAGAAGAAGAAGAGCCAGTTGTGTTCGGTGAACCTCAATGCCTCAACCACTTCACGAACACAACGAAACCAGTGCCTAGCCCCCCAACCTTCAATATGGGGAATTCGTATACTCATCATGTGCTAGGTAGTTTAAATTCGAGTCCTCTCATGATGGGAAGCCTCCAAAAGCACATTGCAGTTCTGATGGATGGAGGGGTTCTCAAATATCGTCGGGGAGTCGGATAGCAGTGGTCAGACACAGTCCAGCTAGAGGACTATAAATCAAGCGCTAGATGGGAGCCACCCCATTATTTCTCTCTCTCCCTACTTGTTCAATTCTCCATTACCTCCTTTCTATCACATTTCCCTCCCCTTGTTTAATTCTTAGTAATTTAAATATAGTTGAAATTTTTTAAATATAGTTCAACAGTTTAGTTTTAGGATTTCATTGCCTACATTTTTGGACTTAGGCATGAATACATCTATTTTTGGGACGAAAAATGCTTATTGGGCATAGTTTTGATGCGCTTGCATGTGATACATATGCAAATATAGGAATTTTTGGGAATTAACAGTTTATAATTATCCCTTTTTGATAATTCTCCTAATTGTAAATAATTTCATTATAGTTTTTGGTAGTAGTGATTTAATAGAGTTTATGTGTTTTGGCAGGTCTTATTTGAATGTGTAGCAAAGCCCTTGGTCCACTGCAGTTGAGATGCTGCAAATCCAAGTGAAGCAAATTTTCTGGGCTTTGGCGCGCCCGCGCCAGCCTAAGCCTAATCATCCGCGCAGCCACTCTAATTTTTAGGCCAGAGTCTGGACCTCTCTATCTGCGCAGCTGCGCCTCAAATTAAGCTTCCACCTGCGCAGCTGCGCCGGGGCGGGTTTTAAGTTTTTAAAAAGGGAAGCCAGCCGCGTCTTAAATCATTTTCAACTTGACTACAATTTTTGACAGCCTGCAATCTCAAATACACAAAACTCTCATTACTCTCTCTCCCTCACTCGATCCTCTCCTAATCAAGCCCTAACCTACGATCACAGCCCTAAAATTTCTCTCTTTTCTTCTAAATTCTACACACCCTCTAGCCCATTCATACTCAAACCCTATTCTCTCCACCAGTCAGTTCACCATACAATTCTTCATCTTTATTCTAAAGAGCAAATTCAGAGATTGCATAGAGGGGGAATTGTGCACTACGGATAGAAAATTGTGGGAAAGATTAGAAAATTAGAGTGTTGTATTGCTGGAATTCACATTCCTTTGCAAAGAAGGGTCAGAATTCAGAGTTTTGCTTGGGAGCCGCAACCTGTTTGATAAAAAGTCATAGAGACTTTGGCATTGTCCTGTTGACCAAGGTAGTTAGAGTGGTGCATCATTTGGTTCAACCAGAAAATTCAGAGGACATAGCAAAAGTTGTGTACTGCAGGTGTTGATGCAAGTTCAGAGAGAAATTTGGGGGCACTGTTGGCAGACTTGGGAGGCTATAAGGGGTTGGGTGCAGTGGTTCATAGTTCTTACACAAAATTGAGCCAGAATAATTTCTAGCAATTAGGGGCATCCTTTTTAGCAGAGTTTGAGCAGAATTTGTGACAGGGTTTGGGATTATTTTTAAAACATCAAAGGCGAAGGCAATTAGGGTGCATTCCTATTGATTGATCAGCTTTGGGATAGCATTCAATACAGTTGCCTATTTCAGATTTTTATATTCTCACAACCTCTCAAGATGCCAAAGAGAATCCGCACTCCCCCTCCCCTTTCTGCTCCGCAGAGTGCTGATTACGGCGAAGGTAGTGCCGGCGAGACCTTGAATGACTTTAGATTCATTGACTTGAAGGCTCAGCGCTACTTCATTAATGTGTTGGACAAGAAAACTTGTGTGAGAGAAAGGGGACTAAAACTGGGAAATGTTGATGGGCTGATGAAAAGGCAAATCATTGAGCACGGTTGGGCGTTAGTGGCAGCCACACCACTGCTAGCTCCGATTCCCTTAGTTAAAGAATTTTATGCTAACGCCCACGAGGCATAAAATGGGATATCGTACGTGTAAGGGAGGCAAGTGCTGTACATAAAGGAGGCGATTAATGACATTTTTCATAAGGACACTCTTTCTTCTGGCCCGATAAATTGGGTAGAGTCTCAGAGGCTGAGGACTGATTTGGTTCTTCTCATCAAAGAGCTGTGCAAGCTAGGCACTCAATGGAAGACTTATGCAGGCACAGGCAGAAAGGTCAGCTTCCCGCAGACTGCATTGAGTCGATATGGAAAGGCCTGGTATAGCTTCATATGCGCTAGCCTTCTCCCATCCAGCCATCATGCCGACGTCACCACTGGCAGAGCTACCCTTTTGTACGGCATCGTCAAGAACAAGCGGATTGACATAGGACATATTATAAATTAATCCATGCTGAGGTTTATGAGAGGGAGCACTTCAGTGGGGATTCTGCATACTTCAGTGATTACACACTTATGCTTAGCTGCTGGAGTAGTATGGGAGGACGAGGCTCTACTGGACCCGATGGGGGATATACGACCACAAGGCCATTAAGCAGTGCACTATCTGGGAGGGCGTAGAGTCTCATCCCCGAGGACTGGGGTTTGTGCGAGGTGATGATTCTGATGAGGATGAGGACGATAAAGAAGACGAAGAAGATGAGCTAGAGCAGGCTCAGCAGGCTGTAAGGCCGACTCCTTCACAGTATGCTATGCAGCCGAGGGAGATCAGGCAGCTGAGGAGACGGATGGATACCACGTACATAAAATTCCAGACCTATACATCCGGTTTATCCCAGGCTTTATCTCAGGCATTCGGGCAGTTGGGCATATATGCAGAGTTTTCTACATTTGGCACCGGCAGCCAGTATCCTCCTCCAGACACACCACCAGAGCAGATTGATGAGGAGGAGGACGACGATTCAGACTAGAGGAGTTCCCTTTTTTCCCTTTTACCTTCAATGCGGACATTAAACACTTTAAGTTTGGGGGTATTAGGAGTTTATTTTTGCATGTAGTTTAATTCATATCCTTTTGCATTTTGTTTAGTTCATATATTGCATTTTAGGTCGTAGTTTGCATATTTTGTTAAAATTTTCAAAATTTTTGTTTTTGTGTTAGTTATCTGTTTTAGGACATATTGCATAAATCATGGTTGAAGTTGGTTTGTTATTTTGTTGGCCTATGATGAAAACTGAGTTTTCTTCATTTTCGAACCGATTTGAGACTTAAGATTGATTTTAAGGTCATATATATAAATCTTTATCTGTTAGATACTGTGTAACTAATTAACACGATAGAGTAACCATCATGATATGCTTAGTTTAAATGTTCATATACTTGTCTTTTGGTGGGAAATTTGTGTTTTAATAAAAGAGTCAGTGATCATATGATAATAACTAAGACTGTTAAAAGCTTAAGTTTGGGGGAAAACATGGGGTATGTATGCTAAGTGGGGAGATGGAGCGTAAGACGCACTCCCCTTTGAAAAAGAAAAGAAAAACAAAAGAAAAGATTCAGAAAAAGAAAAAAATAGAATAACTACGTCGAGTTCTGTGGCCTTTGATATTCGAGCAAGTAAGCCCTCGGGGTGTCTCTACACCCAGCGCCCTAAGTCCGTCTGGTCTGGGAATCATTGGTCGAAAGCTCGCTACATAGATATCATTGAAAAGCCTAATAGGACTAGGCATTGCACAGTCGAATGTGTACACGGGTAAGTGCGAATACGCCCTCGTGAGTAAATAAAAAGAATAATAAACCCCCCCTGTTGACTCTTAGCTTAAGTAATACATGGTCTGAGTTAGAAATTATCTGATTTAATACTTTTCTTGAATTAAAATTAGTTTTTCCCCCTAAGAAGCATAGTATGTGATTTATTTGTTTGAAGCATGTTTAATGGTTACTAGGCACACAACGCACAATGCATCAGTGCTGACAGATCTGGATTTGCAAGGTTATACTTTTGATCTTGTCTTGAGTAGCGTATCTGTTTGATTGGTCTGTGATTTTTCTGAGGCATCCCATTTGAATATCTATTCTGACTGAAATATGGATTCACCTTCATTCTAGTATAGGTTGCATACATTCTAGTTACTTGCATTGCATCTATGTTTTGTTTTGTTTGTGATGCTTGAGAGCAAGCAACGTTTAAGTTTGGGGGTATTTGATAAGTGGTTTTATAACCACTTATTTAGATATCAACTCACTTTTATTATTGCTTAAACTCATGTGTTATTGTGGCTTTTCATGCATTTTTACTTTCTTTTACAGATTTCTGTATTTGGAACTCTCGTGGTGCATTTTGAGCGTAAAAGGATGGAAAAGTACCAAAACAAGCAAAGAAAGGAACTAAGCTGTGGAATGTTAATGGGCAGAGCAAAGAGGGAACAGAGCATTGGCCTTAGGGGATAAAAAGAAGCAAGAAGGCTGTACTAAAGCATGAGCAGCATGAATCAATACAGAAATAATGCAGCAAAAAGAAAGCAGGAATCCAGAATCTGCAACCTGCGCAGCTGCGCCGGTTTCAGGCCCATTCCTTGTGCAGCTGCGCCGGTCAAGCTGCCCAGTTGACTTATTTTTAAAAGCTGCAGTTTTCAGTTTTGGCTTGGGGCAAAGGCAAACTCGGCTAGGGGTTGCATATAAGGGCATTTTGGCATACATTGAAGGATATACTCCCTTAAGGAGTTCAAGCCCTAACTTAGCATTTCTCTTCTCTTTTCTTTTCTTTTTCTTTGTATAGATTATAAGTAGAGATTTAGCTTAGTTAAAGTAGTTAATGTTCTAGGGTTTTCTTAGACTTGATGGTTGAAACAATTGGATGTTATTGAAGATTCAATATTGGATGCTTGGAGACTCAGATTTGCATTTTCTATCTCTAAACTCTCTTTGCTTTCTATTTTGTAATCTCATGATGTATATTCATATTGTGGATGGTATATTTGAGTTGTCTATGACTTAAATTATATTTTGAGGTTTCAATGGAACCTAATGAGTAGTTTAATTTGATTTGCTTTCATATTAGTTCTTATTTGATTGCTATATGATTGTCTACTGCGATTTATGCTTTAATTGCTTAATTGAGTCATGACCAATTACTGTGATAACCTATGTGGACTTGAAAGATGAAGTGTAGGTTTAGATCAAATCGTAGTAGCTAGCGATTGTACGTTCACATGACGTTGGACGTATGATTTGTGCTTAGGATAGACATATACCGAAGTGCCGCTCGTAGTCAATAGAGAACTTGACCTTCAACCGTAATTATTTGTAAACACCATAGACATATAGGGGTTTAGATAATGTTGGTGCCCACTTGCGTTCTATCATCTGTGGATTGCACGTGGTATGGAGTAGGTGCATCGAAAGATGGCCTTCTCTCACTTTAGTGTTCTCGGCTAACATCTATAATAATTGATTTGACCTAATTGGAATTTTTTTTGACTTAGATGAATCATTAGGAAAAATTGAAATCTCTTATCTTCATTATCTGATTCTACCTTAGGATTACTTAGTTTAAGTTTATTCCTCGCCTAGTTTAATTAGTGTTTAATTAAAACTCTTTACCGCTCGTTTAAATAAGATTGAAATGATTATGTGCTAGTGCTTTGGCGACCCTTTATCATTTATTTCTCTGTGGGAATGATATCTGTACTTACACTTTATTACTTGTTGACCGTGTATACTTGCACGCATATATTGACTGATAAATCGGCTAGCAGAAACCTTAGGAAGACCCATAACGAAATCCTTGTTGATGTGCTCCCACTTCCATTCTGGAATTTCAAGTGGTTGCAATGGACCTTTTGGCATTTTATGGAACGCCTTGACACGTTGACACGCTAAACATCTCGAGAAAAACTCTGTGATCTCTCTCTTCATATTGCTCCACCAAAATGTATGTCGAAGATCACGATACATTTTGGTACTCCCAGAATGGATTGAAAACGGTGTGTTGTGTGCCTCCATCATGATTTTATACTTTAAATCAGAGTTGTTAGGAACACAAAGTCTGGAGTGGACTCGAAGTATCCCCACTTTGTCAATTCTTTCTTCTGGTATAGCACCTTCTTACACCTTCTTCTTCATATTCATCAGCTCCGTGTTTGTAGCTTGAGCAGCTTTAACTTTATCAATTAAAGCTGGTTCTACGCGTATATTTGCCATCTTTACGTGGTTCCCTAAAGTCTTTAACTCTATCTCCATCCTTTGTAAGTCATACAAAATGGGCCTTTGTGTTGACATCATCGCACTCGTTCCTGTATATGATCTTCTACTCAATGCGTAAGCTACCACGTTCGCTTTTTCGGGATGGTATTGGATGGTATGGTTGTAATCTTTCAATAGCTCAAGCCTATGTCGTTGCCGCATGTTGAGTTCCTTTTGAGTGAAGAAATATTTAAGGCTCTTATGATCCGTATAGATCTCCACTTTCTCCCCCATACAGGTAGTGTCTCCAGATCTTCAACGCGAAAATGACTTCTGCCAACTCTATATCATGAGTAGGATAATTCCTCTCATATTCTTTGAGTTGTCTTGAGGCATAGGCTATGCCTTTCCCATGTTTCATGAGAACACATCCTAACCCTTTGCCTGACGCGTCGTTGTTGATGACAAATCCCTCCGAACTAGATGATATTGTCAGAACAGGTGCTGAAATGAGTCTCCTCTTGAGCTCTTGGAAGCTCTTCTCACATTCCTCGCTCCATCCAAATTTTGTATCTTTTCGATTCAGCTGAGTTAATGGAGTAGCGATTCGAGAAAATCCTTTCACGAATCTCTGATAAAAACCAACTAAGCCTAGAAAGCTACATATTTTGGTTACTGACTTAGGTTGCGCCCAACTTTGTATTGCTTCAATCTTCACCAGGTGAACTGATATTCTATGTTTCGATACCACGTGCCCAAGGAATGCTACTTCCTCAAGCCAGAACTCGCATTTCTTCAACTTAGCATATAACTTGTTTTTACGAAGCTTTTGGAGTATCAGCTCCAAGTGTTGCTTATGATCTTCATAGCTTTTGGAGTAAATGAGGATTTCATCAATAAAGATAACCACAAAATGATCCAAATATTCCTTGAATATCCATTTCATCATATCCATGAAGGCCGCATGAGCATTAGTCAATCCAAAAGATATGACTAAGAATTCATAATGCCCGTATAGAGTTCTGAAGGCATTCTTTGGAATGTCATCAATTTTAATCTTTAACTGATGATATCCAGAATGAAGATCGATATTTGAGAGGAATTTAGCACCTTGCAACTGGTCAAATAAGTCATCAATGCGAGGTAACAGATACCTATTCTTAATGGTGACATGGTTCAACTCCCGATAGTCAATACAAAGTCGCATACTCCCATCTTTCTTCTTTACGAATAAAACAGGAGCACCTCAAGGCGATGTACTAGGACGTATAAAGCCGATATCTAGCAACTCCTATAGTTAGACTTTTAACAACTGAAGTTCAATAGGAGCCATTCGATATGGGATTTTGGAAATGGGTTTGGTACCGGGTTCAAGGTCAATAAAATATTCAACTTCACGTTTCGGGGGTAGGCCAGGAAGTTCTTCGGGAAATACATCAGGGAATTTATTAACAACAGAAATATCATTCAAATCTGACGTATTCTTGTTTAAATCGGTGACATGGGCTAAGAAATCTTGACATCTGTTTTTCAATAAACAAATAGCTTTATGACTTGAAATGACAGTGATTGATTTTAGTGGTTTGGTTGTTTGAATTTGCATAAAATATTGGTTAGGAATATGAAAGCTAACAAACTTACAAAAATAATTAATTTTAGCATGATGAGTGGTTAACCAGTCGATTCCTAAAATCACATCAAATGCAAGTATTTTCAAAGAGATGAGATCAACAGGTAATGTGAGGGTGCCAATTTAAATCAAACAAGATTTGTAAACTGTGGATGTAACAAAGGTTTCTCCCAACGGAGTTTCAACAGATAAGTCAAAGTCTAATTTCTCAGGGGTCAAGTTCAAATGTTGAGCACAAGCAGGTGAAATAAAAGAATGGATAGAACCGGTATTTAATAAGGTATAGACTTCGCAAGAGTTTATGATTAGCTTACCCGTGATAACTTCGTTCAGATTCCTCGCCTTTTGGGTATTCACGACAAAATCTCTCCCCTGAACCACCGACTTTGACTTATCTGGGACAGCCTTTAGTGTCACCATCCCAGCTGGACTTGACTTCAATATAGGGCACACTCGAGCTATGTGACCTTTCTTTCCACAATTGGAGCACACCTTGGATTGTTGTGTGTAGTTTGGACTGATGTGTCCCTCTTGTCCGCATTTATAACAGACGACTGGTGGTCGTTCCCCTCCCCTAGAAACGGTTGCTGGTGCTAGTGCTGCTGCCAATGTCTTTCCGTCGTCATTGTTGAATCTTCTCTTTTTGAAATTTCCACCAGACTCACTTCTTCTATTATCTTGGCCATGATTACCACCGAAGTGGTTACCATTTCCAGCATGATAATTTTCTCCACGCTGGTTATCATTGTTCCGATGACTGTTGCCACCAGTACGACTATGGTTGTTGTCCTTTGGTTGAACAGTCTCATTATCTCGCTCCAATAATTGAGCCCTGTTCACAACATCTGAATACAAACAGAGTTTATGAGAAAAGAGTTATTAATGAATTTTAGGTTTCAAACCTCTCAAAAACATTCGTGTCATTCGTTCCTCATTATCCACCAAATGGGATGCAAACTGGGATAACTTTGCAAACTTGGCCTCGTATTATAACACAGTCATATTATTCTGTTCCAGTTTGATGAATTCCACCTCCTTCATATGACGAATACTTTCTAGAAAAGTACTTATCGTTGAACAATTCTTGGAACTTCTCCCAAGACATCTTAAGTGCGGAAAGCTGAGTACGTTTCACAGATTCCCACCAGTAATATGCCTTTTCACGCAACATAAAGGTGGCGAAGGGAACCTTTTGCTCTTCTGTGCATCCCAGAACATCAAATATTTTGGTGATCTGCTTAATCCAAGCTTCTGCCTTGAGTGGCTCTAGCTTTCCCAAAAACTCCAGCGGTCCCAACTCCTTGAATTGCTTAGCAGTGACAAGCCGCGAGTTACCATTGTTTCCACTTGCATTTTGAACAGGAGTCCCTCTCGTCTGATTTTGCATGAACTGTATAAAGTTCCTAAACACCCCATCGTTCATCATTTGGTCGGTGGTGTTGTTTATAGGAGTATTATTGCCTTCCTGAGGCACATTATCTTGGTTATTGGTTGTCGGTGTCTCAATGGTCTCATATACTCCATTGCATATCTCCCGATTTTCAGATGCCATTCTCAAATACTGCCATAAAACAAGGGTTAATTAAAGAAATTGACATATCACATATTATCCCTATATTTCGACCGACCAATTAATAACAAATAAGCTTAGGTAGGACACACTAGCAAAGGTTTTTAATCGTCTCTCCCCTCCTAGTTCTAATCCCAGATCTCCGCCAGAGATTCTATCCCTAAGCTCTGATACCAACTGTGACGCCCCCAAAATAGGTCCACACAACCCATTCTGAGTCGCCAAATACATGGTATATAATCCAAATACAAATCTTTTTTATATAAAACTGTCGTATAAAATACGACCACACAAACTGTGAGCTTCAATACAGATATTATGTCGTATATAACACGAAAATATCAACGCTCAAATTCAGTCCTCATTACAATTATTATCATACTATATTTCAAAATAGTGAGAACTATTATAGTACTATCTCGGACCATCAGTCCATTCCCCGGCTAGTCCCAGCTATATTCTCATTCTCTGAAGAGAACAATAAAAGAAAATGGTGAGCTCAACTAGCCCAGTAAAGAATAATATGACCAAGATAATGTAGAACAAATTATCCTTAGTCCTCAACAGGGAAAAATCTGATAGAATACAATAGACTACAAGTTTTAGATCAACAACTACAGCGAAAATAGCAATCCATTAGAAGAGTCAAGTAGAGCATGAGGTCTACTTGTTACGTAACGCAATCATGCAATCAAATCACATAAATAGGGCGGAAGCGTAAAAAACTAGGTTTTCAAAAAATTTATACAAACCCATTACCATGATCATTCTTATGCATCAATTATCAGTGAATGAGGAAGGAGAAAAACAGAATTATACCTTTGAAGATCCAAGCTTCCTCAGGTACAAGTTCTACTCCTTTGATTCCTTTGATTCCTCTGTAGTGGCTCCTTCCCTTGATCAATGTCAGCCACCCAAATGTTTGGCCTCTAACGGTGATCCACCAAGGAAGATGAAGAACTCAGTAAGATGGGTTATTGGCTTAACCCTTGTTTCTATCTCTATAGAATATGTGTACTCCCAACTCTTGAAAAATTCACGTACCTTATTTCGGATATAAGACTCTCTTATATAGATATCCCTCCTAATCCAATTAGAATAGGGTTTTATTTAATTAATTAATTAAATACTTTTAATTAATTTATATCCTAATCTTTATTAGGATTGAGAGAGAGTACTGATATTATATTAATTCCTAAACTCCTTTAGAATTAAAATAATAATAATAATAATAATATTAATAAGACTCCTCTTATTAATTTATATTTAATATTTCTAAAATATTAAATAATAAACATTAAGCTATTTAATTTATTCTATCATCATAGATTAAATTAATTATACTTAATGCATTATTACTATCATGCCATTTTCTTCTTAAATAATTCTTCTTCCTTTTATGGTGTGACCCTTTAGGTTCTCCATATTAAACCGGTTGTGAATAAATCAATTAGAACAATTCTCATCTTATTTAAATAAATAAATTAAACTAATAATCTATTTAAATAAATAACATTTATTCTACAATAGGGATAAGCCTCCCTAGCGATCAACGACTTTCCAGATAATATAGATTTCAACATTAATCATAAAAGAACCTGTGAGTTAATAGTTACCGTACAATTCAATCCTTCCACCATACAATGTCCCAATTAAATATAAGACATGGATTTACTGTCAAGTCTTAATTTATTTAATCATATGTATTTCGATTAGAAAATGCACAACTCCAAATAATGCAAATTAGAAACCTCTTTCTAATTTCATTCTACCTTGGCCAAGGATTCCTGGGTTGTCATTTAACGAATCACATAGGACATATCTCATCTTTTACTAGAGGTGGTAGATTCTTTATTGATCATTCATTATCTCCATATGTAACTCATTACGCCCAAGCATACCCTATATATGCCTTAAAAGGCCTTAAGGAATTAGTCAAAGTATAATTTGTTACATACAAGACACTATGATGATCTCAAGTCCAAGGATCACATGTACTACTATCACATTAGGAATTCCTATTGACAGGCGAGTAAAACTCCATTAGGTATTCCATAGCGAGTCACGTTCAGTGAACTTATTCTCCAATAAGCACCTACATACTTATTTTAGTGTGTCCACACAAATGACCATGAGATCAGTCATCCTCATCCAATGAGCAAGCAACATATGTACCAATCTATCCGAATTTACTAATCCCTATTTTAGTAATCCCACAATTGGGAACTATTTTAGTTTTTAAGCTTTCTAAGAATTTAGATCTCATTATCATGATCTCATCATGATTCTAAAAGCATTGCTTAAAACTATGAGTTATTTACATATTATAAAAACAGCACCATGTAGATAATTATATGCCTTAAATGAATATTTTATTAATAAATAAATAAGATTGTTTACAAAGTATGTGCTTTGTCATCATACATGATTGGCTTGTATGCACACTACTATCACTACTATCTTTTATGATTTAAAAGTCCATCATCAATATTTTATCCTTGTAACATCAATAAATATTTTAAATCAATAATTTATCTTTGCACTACGGGCCAAAGATATTTATTTGTATCACCAGTGGTCATGATCATGCTAAACACCTGTCCATCTTTGCACTACGGGCCAAAGATATTTATCAATCAACAGTTTATCTTTGCACTACGGGCCAAAGATATTCATCAATCAATAGTTCATCTTTGCACTACGGCCAAAGATAACTTTCACCACAATTTAAGACTTGAGGATGATGAAAAATAATATAAAGAACGAATCAAGTGAGATCAAGGATAAATATTAGGGATTTATAATTTAATTTATCCAAGTTAAAAAATATTCAAATTATCAACATAATAATCAATTGTGGAGCAAAATTCAAGAATGATATTCATATATCAAAAATAATTTGGACAAAAAAGAAATTAATTTTTATCGTGAATAGTATTTCGTAAATAGTACTCCGTGAATAGTATCGTATTAATAGTACCGTATGAATAGTATCGCATGAATAGTACCCCGACATGAAAATATTAAAATTTGATAAAAAAGTTCAAACCAATATTTCGGTGAAATGATATTAGATGAAGCATAAAACTCAAAAAATTTCTAATCATTTCAAAAATTATAGAAGCAATACTTTCCATAGTAAGTTTTAATTTAAGAATATGAAATGAAATAATATCACTTTTATAATATGGAGTATGAAAGAAAATAATATCCTTTACGAATATTGAATGAAAATAACATCATTTACCTTAGTAAAAAATTAGATTTGACTGGTATATCGGATATTATTTTGTGAAAATCTTGCACTATAAACTACACTCAAAGTATTCTTATACTCAAAATAAATACTCACAATATAATAGTAGGAATACTTGTGTTTTCTAGTGTGTTTTTGAATGAAGGTTACCTCCCTTTTATAGTGCCATTCAGAAGGAAAAAATAAACTGAGCTGTCCAACTTTCTCTGCCTAACCGCCCTTTTTTCCTTCTGCCTAACTGTCCTTTTTTCTTTCTTTCTT
Source organism: Panax stipuleanatus (assembly GCA_020205555.1). Taxonomy (NCBI): domain Eukaryota; kingdom Viridiplantae; phylum Streptophyta; class Magnoliopsida; order Apiales; family Araliaceae; genus Panax; species Panax stipuleanatus. Next base: position 147,114,312 of record CM035117.1, read on the forward strand.
TCTTTGCATAATTCTTCTCCCGCCTAACTTTCTTTCTTTCTTTCTTTTTATTGGTTGAGGGCCCACAATTTGGAAATAAAATGATTTTGCATGAAGTATTCCTCCCATTAAGAAAAAGAGAAGTGCACGGGAAGTTTTGAAAAAACTTATCAATCTGACAAAGTTAATATAATATTATAATATTATATAAAGAAACTATACTATTATAATATAATATTATAATAATATATTTGAATGAATATTTTATCGGAGTAGATAATTATAATTTCACAGAAAAATATGCCAAACTTTCAACAAATAACTCATTCTAAATTCCTCAATTTATAACAAAAATTATACAAATATCCACCACATAATAATTATTCACAATTAATGTTATAAGCTCATAATATTGACAACCAGATCGTTCCCAAGAATGAGGGGGCTTTCCGATAAGGATTTATTCTTATTGGCGCGCAATTATATAACCTAAACCTTTCCTTGACAGAACTTTCTAGACATTTCCAATAATACTATCTAATAATATCATTTAAATAATATGAGTTACTGTGTTGTGGTAATTATTGATTTGATAATATAAAATATTATGCAATTATCACTGTAGCAATTATTGAATGAAATACTGAGTGACTTCTTACGTAAACATTAATAATTAGAGATAATGTGCAATACCGTGTGCTACTGTGCAACAACGCGTATTAATGTACTTTTATCACCGAGTATTTCAACAATTAACGGTAAAAGTTCCGCCGTCAATTTTTAAAAAACTTATTTTTGTCGTTTTCTTCATCCGACAGTTATTCGGTTATGGGCTCACCAATGATTGCGCCGTCGTACGAATATTCCCCGACAAAAAGAATATTAACCGACAAAACGAATATTCTCCGAATATTTTATGACAACTTGCTTATTTTATAAAATTTGCACATATTACCCATAACTATCACATTTATCAAATCCACACTTTACTATTTAAAATAATATATAGAGGAAATTAAATCTTATTCCTAAAAAGTTGGGGTCCTACAATAACATTCAGTTTAATAAGAGTCAAACTTTGAAACGACATCCTTCATGCAAACTTAATCATTTGAAGTGCAAACACCGAGTAACTTCCTGAGCTACGGAAATAAAGAAAATTTAAGAGGCTTTGTTAGAATATTAGCGATTTGGTCTTCAACTTCTGCAGTAAATAAGATTAATGACTCCATCACTCGTGAGATCCCTCAAGAAATAATACTTCACATCTATATGTTTGCTTCGACCATGTAAAACAAGATTTTTTTTTGAAATCATTATTGCTGAACTGTTGTCACAATAAATTTGAGTAAGTCCATCCTCTATCCAATTTAACTCTTTAAGAATTTTCTTTAGCTACATAGCTTCACAAACACAAGTTGTTGCAGTAACAAATTCAGCTTCAGTGGTTGATAATGTGACAATAGGTTACTTCTTTGATGACCATGAAACAGTTCATGTCCCATCATGAAAACATACCTAGATGTGCTTTTTAGATCATCTGAATATCCTGCATAATCACTATCAGTAAATCCAAACATATCTGACTTTTTTCCCTTTTTGTAAAGCAACCCAAACTCCTCAATACCTTGTAAGTACCAAAAAATTCTTTTTACAGCCAAGAGATGAATCTATGTAGGATACGCCATTGACCTACTAATCACACTTACAACGCACGATATCAGGTCTTGTCGTCATTAAATATATTAAACTCCCCACTATATGTTTGTAAAGAGTGTCGTCAACCTTCTTTCCTCCATTATCTTTGTTTAGGTTCAAACCAAACTCAAATGGTGTATTTACAGGATTACAATCCTTCATTTGGAACCTGTCCTAAATTTCTCACACATACTTCTTTTGTGAAATAAAAATTCCAGCAGAGGACTGCACCACTTTAATCCCAAGAAAGCAATGCATCAAGCCAAGATCAGACATCTCAAATTCAACCATCATGGATTTCTTAAAACTTTCAAACATAGTTGTATAATTTCCAGTACATATTAAATCATCTACATATAAACTAACAATGAACATTTTTCCTTCATCTTCAATCTTTATAAAAAAAATGTATGTTCAGAAGAACATTTTTAAAATCCTTCCTTCAAAAAATAATTTTCTAAATGATTATACCGAGCTAGTGGAGCTTGTTTTAATTCATATAGAGCATTCTTTAACTTTTACACTTTATGCTCATTGCCAAGTTTCACATAACTAGGAGGTTGATCGATAAACACCTCTTCTTTTAAATCTCCATAAAGGAAATTAAAGCTGATTTTACGTCCAACTAGAAAATAGGTCATAAGTTTTGAGCTGCAATTGCAATCACCAATCTGACTGTGTCATGCGTTGCAACTGGAGTAAAGACTTCTTTATAATCAACATCAAACTCCTGCTTGTAGCCCTTAGCTACCAAGCGTGCCTTGTGCTTGTCAACTTTTCTATTCTCCCTCAACTTTGTCTTGTAAACCCACTTTACACCAATTATTTTCTGCCCATTGGGAAGATCACAAAGCTCTCAAGTATCATTTCTTTTTATGGCTGTAATTTCAGCATCCATAACATTTCTCCATTTTGATTTTTTGACAACCACTTCGAAAGTGGTAAGATCACAATATGAAAATAGAGAAATATGTGTAAGTGGGCCATCACCTTGGTCAACTCCAGTTACCTTATAATCAGTCATCCATGTTGGTCTTCTTCGAACATGTTGAGGCCTTTGTGATTCAGCTGCTTGTAAGTGGACTTTGATCGGCTACTGGAACATTTTGAGTGGCTTCCTATTCTTGCACATTCTCCATAGGTTCCTTCCTTTCCTCATCATCGTCAAAATTTACTGAAAATTTTGTTTTAACACCATTTTCATTCCATAAATAGGTGCCTTTTTCATCAAAAACCACATCATGATTGATAACTATTTTCATGGTGTTAGAATTGTATAGATTATAATAAGCTTTGGACTTATCACTAAACCCAAGAAAAATGCATTTTTCTCCTTAGTAATATTACTTCCTCCTCTTCTCATCTGGAATATGAGCATAGGCAATACACCAAAAAAATTCAAAAATGATCTTTAGCAGGTTTCCTTCCACTCCATACTTCATCTGCTGTCATATTTTGAACAACATATGTGGGTCTTCTGTTCAATATATGAATGCTTCAATTAACGACTTTAGGCCAGAAGCTTTTTGGAATGCTGATCATTTTCAAAAGGCTTCGCACCACATTCATAATAGTGCGATTTTTTCTTTCACACACTTTGATCTGTTGGGGCGTGTAGGTTGTTATAAGTTGCCTCTTGATTCTATGAGCCTCAAAAAAATTAGAAAATTTACTTGAGTTATACTCTCCACCACGATCAGTGCGAATGAATTTGATGGGGCTTCCAACTTCTTTCTTAACGAGCACTTTATAACTTTTAAAGGTTACAAAAGCTTTAGTTTTATTTGCAAAAAATAAACACATTTTTTACGACTTTAATCATCAATGAAGGTAATTATATATCTTTTACCTACATTAGAATGTGGTGCTATTAGTCGGCAAATGTCGAAATAAACAAGCTCCAATGCCTTCTTCACTCTACAAGATTTTCATTGTGGAAATTTATTGCAGTGCTGTTTGCAAACAACACATTGTTCATAAACTTGAGAAGGAGCTATTATTTGAGGAAAACTCATCACCATGTTCTTCTATTGTAGTGTTTTTAATCTGCCAAAATTCAGATGCCAATAGCGGAAGTTCCATAGTCATGCCCCATCCTTCAATTTCATTGAGAAACACGAATGAGTGGCGTTGTAGAGATAAAGTGGGAACATATAATTTGCATCATGTTAACTTGAGCAATTAAGCCCAAATTTACATCTTGAATCTGATATACTCCATCTTTGCTAGAAATCTCGTATTCCTTTTCTTGTAACTGACCAACACTAAGTAAGTTGGTATTTAATTCTGGCACAAAAAAGCATTTGTGATAGTGTGGGTGAAATTTCCCTTAGTTTGAATTGTTACCTTTCCTTTGCCATAATAGAAACTGTGGAATTGTCACTGAACTTAATAGAGCTGTGAGAAGATTCATTCAAGTCAGAGAATGTTTTTTTATCTCTACATATGTGATTGCTGTAGCCAGTGTCTAAATACCACATGTTTTGTTGAGTTTCTTCTTTCATGTGACACGCCTTCAAAAAAGGCATTTCTTCTTTTTATGCAAAGTTAGTTTTTTCTCCACTTTTTCTATTCAAATCAATTTCACATTCTGACTTATAATGGTTATACCTATGACATCTGTAACATTCAATATTGGACTTGTTTACTGACTTTGGTCTATAAGTTTTTGGGTGGTGGCCGCCACGTACTTTGCCTCTTCCTTGACTCTTTTCATGCTGATAATTTTGTTGTTGGTTCCCACGATAATTGTTAAATCCGCCTCCTCTACCTCGACCTTTGCCTTTACCACGTCATTTAGGAGCTCTACTGGGTGTAAAGTTATTTTATGATAAGGCCTTTAATGCTTGTTCTTTTTTCTCCTCATGGTTAATTTTTTTACTCTTGAACCAAAAAGGAACTTTATAATTTATCAATTGAAAGTTTATCAACATTATTAGTTTCTTTTATAGAACATACAACAAAATTAAATTTTGGTGTCAAGGATCAAAAAATCTTCTCAACAATGGTAACATCCTTTGTCTTGTCGCCATGGATTCCCATCTGATTAATGATTTCCATCGTTCTTGAAAAATAGTCTGTAACTGACTCTCCTGATTTCATTTAAAGCTTAGAACTCTGAACAAAGTGCTTGAAGTTGCTGCCTTTCAGCCTTTGTTGTACTTTGATACTTCTTCTTCATGGAATCCCAAATATCCTTATAAGTGTCTTTAATAAGAATTGTTTCCAAGATGGGACTCAATGGCCTGAAAAAGGTAAATTTTTGCCTTCAAGTCTTTTAACTTTATCCCTTCCAACTCTGTTTTTAGGCATCTTTTAAGACTGCATATTTTGTTAGTTGTCCAATTCCAGATTCAATGAACGACCAATATTCTTTTGACTACATAAAATTTTCCATTACCATACTCTAATGGTCATAGTGACCATCAAAACGTTAGATGGTCGCCTACACAAAATTGGAATCTGAAGACATCGTTTCACTACTTCTGCAAAAGAAAGAAAATCAAAACATATGAGAAAATAAAGCTACTGCTATTGTGGACTGTTTGGGGACTTTCACACTATTGCGGGAATCTCACACGTTTCTCTCCTATTTGTGGCTCTGATACCATTGATAGAAAACAATTGATATGAAAGCAATCTAATAGAAACAATAGATATGAAAGCTTTTACACAATAACAGTAGAGAAGACAGAGGACAATGTACTTTTTTGTAGAAATTTATTGATTAACCAAACAACCTATATATAGGCTAATACATAACTGATAATAACATGAAAATAGACATTACCTAACAGAATCCTAATGACTAGGTAGGCACTACCCCGAACAGACTCCTAATGACTAGGTATGCACTACCCAATAGACTCCTATTGACTAGGTAAACACAAACAAACTTACTGCAATAAGTCTTGGCGGACATGGAAATTGGACATTTCCAAATTTTTTTTTGGTTTTTGGTATGACTCCTAAAATGTATAGTATTTATTTCAACTGGAATTTTTTTTAAAAAAAATGTTTTAGGTGTAATTTGGATATATATATACAAGAACAGTGTTGTACAGTCTGTATAACACTGTTCTTGTATATGTATTCAAATTATACCTAAAATATTTTTTAAAAAAAAAATTCAAGTTGGAATAAATACTACACATTTGTTAGGAGTCACAACAAAAACCAAAAAAATAAAATAAAATTGGAAATGTCCAATTTCCATGTCCAATTCCCATGTCCCCATAGAAGGACTCTACTTGCTGACAATCCTAAAGACTAGGACAACCCAAAACATGCAAATTACTTATTTTCTCAACAATTGTCACCTTTAGGTCCATCTAAATCCGTAACGACTGTCCCAATACACTCCAAACCATTCAACCCATTTTCTAACTAAAAAAATTCAGGTAAGGTGTTACATCTCTGTTAGAGAAGATGGAATAATTTTATATTATAAGAAATTTGTAAAAATTAAAAAAAAAAAAGAAAATGGGACGAAATATTAATTTTTGGTGAAATGTTTCGTAGGTGTAAATACTATCATAAATGTAAGACACGCCTCTATTGATGTCGATCTCAGGAAACCCTGGGCTAAATTTATACCCAATGTAATACGGTGTTCCACTGTCATGAAACTGTGACAACTCGGTAAGAGTTTGTTCAACACATGAAAGATATGCGGTGTCATATTGTTGGGTCATCCCCATTGTTTCTTCCTAATCTTCATTGTACATGCACAAGCTTGATACCACACTCTTTTACCTGAATCATTAGATATTCAAATGACACAGTCACTTCATCACCAACTTCTAACAGATTCCCTAACTTCCAATGGCTTAAAATCATGAAGTCACAACCGTAATTAGGACGTCTTGAAGACAAACATCCATATATCCAGTTGAGATCCTTGTCTTATTGCTTATTTTAGTCCATGGAGAGGTCCATTAATATTGTGACTCAATAACAAACAACAAATTCAAGCCTCGGATTTGAGGATTATTAGGAAGGGAAGGTACAGTGAAGGAGATTGATGAACCCTTTTTTTTGTAATTGAACCAATTTGGAATCTCTGATCCATGTAAAATTACATCATCAGATATGCCAAATTCATATCTTACCTACGCCACAGGAATTCAATGTTAATTTCGATAGTTCACAGATGGTGTGTGTATGTGAATTTTATTTTTGGGGGGAAAAGAGAAGGGAAAATGAATGATTAAATACATGCAAGATATTACTTGTTTACATATAAACGAGAACCAAATGACATACTTCTTGAAAGGTGTTAGCCTTTGGTGTGAAAAAAATCTCATTCAAGCCTACGTACTCTACATCCCAGCGAAGTCTCCGAACTACAATTCTTGTGAGATGAAAACGAAATCCAATTCCATGGTTCGAAACAACTAGGAATTCACTCAGTATGTTGGGAGCTCTCTGTATTGGCAATGGTTTTTAACTCTGTTAGAATTATGAAATTGATGATCCTTACAATCACAAGTCATGAGTTATTATTAACTAAGTGAATAAAACTACTTTCCTATTTTATCTTTAACTCCCAATCAAAATAACGTTCAATTAATTAAACGTGTACTAACATGGTCAATTAGATAACCTGGCTAACAACCAAATGGTTTGGACCCTCCATGGGCGCCCCATTTGAATACCCAAAATCAAACATCTACCACTTGTCCATGGCGGGGACGACTTAATAATCACATCTGCCAAAAAATAGCTCAAACCAAAACTCGTAAATCTTTAGTAAACGAACCGTGCGACCTCTGAGTTCAACTGCAATGAGGGATCTCTATATCAAACCCTTTAGGGCCAATGTAGAGGCATCTACAGTTCTAAAGAAAATAGTGCGGGAGCTCTCACTCTAAACTCGATTAGTTCACGTAGAGACTATAACCCATAAACTTATAGTACCCAATAAACATTTAAATTTTCACTAGGTTAAGTATCTCTAATCTCTCAAAGAACCATACTTAACCAATTTTGGACCTAAGCCCATTTCGTATCTCACTTATTACTATATTGCTATCATAGCGTTATAGTTGTCGACAATAAATGTAGAACGAGATGAAATCAAATTGTCTTACCTTTTCCCTAATACTACTCAGATATGAATCAACTGCTTTCCCATAATCGGTCCTTATATTCTCATTAATCCTGACCTTAGGAATCCAAACCAAAGTAGCAACACTAATCCATATCTTTGCAGTATAGTCAAAGATCACAAAGGGCACTTGATGTTGGAATAAGAATCTTATCTTAAAGAACTCACACGATGAGGAAATAGGAATTCGTTCACTCACCTCCTATACATGGTCGCTAACCATATGTAACACTTTCACAACATACTATTCTATAGCCTTATTGTGCGGACCTCAGTCTAGTCACTCCCAGAGTGCATAACTTGAACATTACAAACTATCGCTTATTATAGCGCCACATTTGAAATTTTGCGTCCGGATATCATGTAACAACAAAAAATCTCATCAAGAGTATATATATGTTCTATGGTCATGCCATACAGATCTTAGTTTAGTAGATTCATAAGTGCATAACTCAAATTTTTAAATTGCTCGCTTTCCCAAGCGCCAACTCTGAAACTTAGTATCCAACTATTAGTACATGTTAATATAGATGGTATGACATACTATATTCTATTAATCCAATCTTGGCGCATACCAAGGCGACACAATATTTCATTTTGCTAGCTACTAAGAGCCAAATGATTATTATTAAAGCATCAATAGCTCACTACACAAAGTGCCAATGAATGAACTGTCTCAACTTTGCTTGCTTTTCAAGATGCCAATAGTGATTGCTCGTGTGAGTGAGCCAGTCAACCTGTTAACATATATTTAAAACGTTCATATCCAATATGCATAATAATTGTGTGAACTATTATTATTTATCTCATGCGCTAAAAGAACACAATCATAAGTGGAAACAAATGAATCTCACATAAATGATAAATGGCTTGAAATAATACTGAATATCTCTAATACAAGCCAAATAATGAGTGATATACAAGAAAATAAGAAAGTACATCAAAACCTATGAAGTCTTAACGAACTAAATGCCTATAAAAGGCATCTCTCAGAATCAGTTTCGTCAAATGATCCAATACCATAAGACCAATGAACATGTACTCTAATATCACCTCATTATTTGTTATGTTCTCTTTAATGAAGTTCATCCTCAAGTTAATGTGTTTCATCCTGCCTTGATACTTGGGGTTCTAAGTGTAATACAAGGCCGCTGTGCTATCACACTAATCAGTCACAGGATTCGAAGCATGAGGGACGACTCCAAGATTTTCGAAGAATCTCCTCAGCCATATGGCTTCACAAAAACTGATGTACATGCTATAAATTCTAACTCTATCGTCGAAAGAGCAAAACAAGTCTATTTCTTGATACACAAAGTAATGACACTACCACGTATCAAGAATGCATATCCTGAGGTTGAGCTGAGCATCCCATGGTTGCCTCCCCAACTGGCATCAGAGTAGCCGATTAATCAAAATTTTTGTCCTTCATAGCACAATATGTAGTCCAAAGTACCCTTCAAATATATCAAAATTTTCTTGATTGCCCTCCAATGAGCAATCTCAAGGTGTGACTGATAGTGATTGAGATAACCGACCATATATGCTATATTAGGCCGAGTACACAATGACATACATTAGTTTTCCTATATCATTGGCATATGGGTAATGAGACAATTTCTCAATCTCCTAGGGAGAAGTAGGGCATTGCTCAGGTCTAATAACGTCACCTTTAGGGATAGGAATGCCTATGGGTTTGCAGTTTCTCATTTGGAATTTCTCCAGGACCTTTTTAAGGTAAGTCTCTTGAGAAAAACCAAGAAGCTTCTTTAAGCAATCTCTATAGATCTTAAATCCAAGAACATAAGTTGCTTCCGCCATGTCCTTCATCTCAAAGTTAGAGGATAACCACCCTTTGGTGGTGACAATCATATCCTTATCGTTTCTAGCTAGCAGAATGTTATCGATATACATCGATAAGATAAGGAATTTATCTTTAGACTAATTAACATAAACACAATGGTCTTCCTCGATCATCGTAAATCCATCACTAATGACAGCTCGATGGAATCTCAAATATCATTACTTGGATGCCTGTTTTGAACCATAGATAAAATGTTTGAGCTTGCACATTTTGCTCTCGTGTCCTTCTTGATTAAACCCTCTGACTGATCCATGTATATTTCCTAAGCTAAATCTCCATTGAGAAAAGTTATCTTGATGTCCATTTGATATCTAAATGAGCGATAATCTCTAGGATGAGAGGGATTGAGGAAAACCTCACAATTGGTTAGAATTTTTCCTTGTAATCAATTTCCTCTTACTGGGTGTAGCCGTTGACTACTTGACGAGCCTTGTTCTGATCCGTGGAACCATCCGCCTTGCAGGTGACTTTAAGAATCCACTTGTTCCCAATAACCTTTCGCCCTAGTGGAAGGTCAACTAAATCCCAGACTTAATTAGTCTTCATGGACTCCATCTCATCTTTCATTGCAATCATTCACTTATCGCTTGTAGCAGATGATAGAGGATCTTGAAAAGATCAAAGTTCCTTATCATCCTGTGCATCAGCCATAAAGGCTTTCCCCTCAATCTCAAAAAGATGATGTGAAATGTTACCCGTTTAACTTCTAAGCATTTGAGGAATAAGAGACTCCTCATTCAATAGAAGAGAACTGCTTGAAGGCACGTCACTCTCACTATCTACAAGAGCCTGAGGTATAGCCTCTTCGGTCTTTGCTGTACGAATTGGGGCCCCTAAATCTTCCTCCATCTCATAAAGGTTCATCTCACTGCTGACGTTACTTCTGTTAGGGAAATCCATATCAAGGAAATTCACATCTCGTGAATCTATCTCGGATACAGTCCCATCAGGTTGCTTTATAAAAAACACATAGCCTTTGGAGTGTTCAAAATATCTTACAAAGATACACTTCTTACCCCTTGGGCCCAGCTTCCCATTTTTATAAGAAGTGTTGTGCATGTAAGTTGTTGATCCCAAAGGCTTTATAACGCCCAATTCGCGCTTTCTATCGGTTCACATTTCATACGGGGTGGACTGAACCGATTTTTAAGGCACACGATAAAGTATGTACATCACAGTCAATAATACATCACCCCATTAGGAGATATGCAAATTTACCTATGCCATCATAGACCTAACCATGTATAATAATGTCTGATTCATTCTCTCTACTACACCATTTTTTTATGGAGTTCTAGGGATTGTCAGTTGTCTAATTATCTCCTTTGCTTCACACAGTTCTTTAAACTGATCGGATAGATACTCGCGGCCTTAGTCAATTTGAAGTCTCTTAACACTTTTGTCTAAATATTTCTCGACCCCAATCAAATAATATCTAAAACATTTTAATGCCTCAGACTTATGAGAGATTAAGAAGGTGTACCCGAAAATCGTATAGTCATCTATCATTGGGAGAAATTAGGAAGGCCCGTGCATTTTGTTCACATTCATAGGGCCATAGATGTCTGAGTAAATGAGTTGCAAGAATGTTTTTGCCCTGATGACTTTACCAAATGGTTTTCTAATTGATTTCCCAGCTAAACAATGTTAACAAGTGGGTAGATTGGCCTTAATAAGTGGGACTAAAAGACCTGCTCGAACTAACCTGACCATTCTATCTCGTCTAATATGGCTTAATCTAGCATGTCATTGAATTAAACTATCATGATTATTTTCAACAAGAAGGGAATAAGAATCATTATTATTAACACTAGAATTAATTGTATCTAAAACCATAAAACCACTAGGGATCAAACCATATCCAAAAAATTCAATCTCACGTGAAATAACAACACTATTATTCTTAAAATAAATTGAGTAACCTAAACTAAGTACTGCAAGAACGAAGAATAAATTATGTCGGACATTTAGTGCATATAGTACATCGTGAAGAATCAATGCAGAGCATTCTCACATCTCTAATTTGTAAGTACCAATTCCTAGGATGTCTACACTAGAGTCATTCTCTATTAGTACTTTTTTGCTAGCCAAAACTCGACGATACTCCACGAACCCGGTCCGATCACGCGCTATGTGGTCCTTTTTAACGTGTATATATAAGTACTATAACAAAAACATATATCATTCCTAACACGAACATATATAAACTAATTTACGATAAGTTATAAACTACAAAGAATTAGATTAACTTTAATCATTTACAAAACAAAACAAAACAAAATTGATTTATAGAGAATCAAGTTAAAGTACAATGATTTACAAAGAATCAAGCTAAACTACAATAATTTACAAAGAATCTAAGTAAATGCTATACAAAAAATCAACCTAAGCTAGTATTACCACCACGATGAAAAGAATCATCGGGCAGGGGTCGACGTTACTACTCTGGTATCTGAAAATCATCGCCATCATCCCCCCACTCGCGATCTGCATCGCTAGCCTGCTCAGCATCGCCACCAAAGTTAATACAATTAAAAATATAACTTATTAGTCCGTAATTGAGAATTTAAGAGACAACTAAATGAAAATTAAATAGCATGCATAATATAAAACATAAAATGAATAGAATACTTAAGTAGTCGGGGGCTAACTCAACATCGGCCCAAAAGCCTTTGAGGGTAGGGTAATCACCATTCGGACCACCTCGTCGCGAATCATGGAGAACTTCTCTAGAGGGATACCCATTGTGACACCCCAAAATTTGGGTCCCTAGGACCTCGGACGTGGTATGTTACGGTACTTCATCTTCATACGTATTCTATAAACTAATACGGAATATATAAACATAAATTATTTATTTCACATGATTCTATAACATTTTCCAAGGTCTATTAACCTTAACTGAATACATACCATTAATAACTTAAAATATTTACAATATTATTTTTATATGATAACTAAATAGTTATGAATGCATAATAATCTACTCTTGGAATTTTCCTTTGCCTTTGTCTTTCTTCAAGTCTTCGTCTTAATCTAAAATTTGTTATCATGATATAGCAAGGGTGAAAAACTACTTTGCCCAACAAGTTTAAATACAACAAGGATATATCATTATTGAAAGAGAATAAGCTTTCAAGTTTTTAACAATGTATAATAATTGTGAAAGAGCATGAATCAAAATGTCAATAATTGAACGACTGAATCAATAGTGTTTGGAGGTCACAATGACCATGAACAATTTTAACTGAACCTTAAGGTAATGAAGGTGATCAGCCTTTCATACCTGATGAACATATGCAACATGCACTAAGTGCGAATCAATAATCAGTATATATGTGAATAATCAACAATAATTATTCACTAACATGCTTTGAAAATATTACTCAAGTTTGAGTTAAAGAAACTTGCCTGTACTGTTGATTACTGCTACACAATCTAATTTAATCTCTTTATTGAAAAGACCTATCATTGTTAAGGTTGATCTTTCAATCAGTATATCATATTATACCTCATAATACCACTACTTTATAAGTAAATTATCTAACATTTAAGCACATAATCAAATATTAGATGACACCTTAACACCATACGTATTCATAATTCTAAACCTAGCACACATCGAGTCTTTAACAGTGTTCAATACAGTATGCTGAGTGGTTTCCCATAAACAACCAATAAAATAGTTCCTGTCTCGTCTACACTGTATTTCATAGTGAGTTAGAACGATTGCTAGTTCGTATATACCTCCGCTCCCTGAAGGAATCGTTTAGTCCAGATACTATACATCAACCATTAAAGAGTACGACTGTACCACTACTTTATCATATAACTTATGACTTAACACTTAATCTTTCATTTTATAAGTAATCTGGATTATCTAAACATACCAATCCAGTAACCTGGATTCAATTGAATTTCAATTTAGAAAGCTGTTTTCGAATCTAGCAAACTAGATTCAAACAATCCTATAATCCAGCAACCTGGATTCAACAATCCTATAATTTAGCAACCTGGATTCCAATTCAGCAAACCGAATTCACTAATTCAGCAAGTTGGATTGAAACTATTTTCTCTTTTTAACACATTAAATTTTCAATTCATCATACTATATATTCAATATATCATATTGAATGTCTAACTCAATAACTTAGCTTTTATCATACATCTTAAGCTCTCATTAATTATTTAATAATATTCAAATTATTTACTAATATTATTAATCATAAAATAATATTTTAAATCAATAATTTAATAACACTTTAATCTAAATATTATCAATCACTTAATAACACCTTAATCTAATATTATTAATCTTTTAATAATATTTTAATCATTTATTAAAATTATAAATATTTTATTTTAATTGTTTAATCTTACTAATTCATTTATTTAATGAACCTAAAATGCCATAAACATAATATCTCATCAACATTGAACAAAAAACCCTTCAAAAATCTGCATATAACATATCTAGGGTTCTCAAGCCATAAAATCCTATTTTCCAAATTTTTAACATTACACAAGTAATTTAATTCATTTATTCATAACTAAATTATTTCCATGAAAAATACCAAACCATCTTATTAATTTTTTATCTTTTGGCCACACATATATACATATATTCCATACACAAAAATAGTTTTTCTGGAATTTTTCAAAAGTCCATTTTTAGTTCGTAACTTAAGAAAACTAGCTATATCATGCTCAACTCCAAAATTCCGAACTCTTGGAAGAATTGTATACGTATTAACATGAACTTCCAGTTTAAATTTTGTGGCCATCAGAATTATAGAACTCCATTTATAATAGTTTTCGTCGAAAAAACCCAAAATTAAAATAGCCATAACTCGATCGATTTAAGTCGGAATAAGCTCATTTTTGGACAGGAGCTACTTTATATCATTTATTTTCATGTCCCAAAAGGCATAAATTTATTTTAATAACTAAAAGGCCGAAAATGCCCCTGAAAATATTTGGACAGTTTATTTTTTGGTATTTCTAGCTTTTGCCTACTTTGCCAAAAAATAGTCCATACAAAAATCTATAACTCCTTTTTCAGTGATACCACTTGGGTTTGAAATCTAAATCATAGATCTAACTCTAGGACTTGACCATACTCAAAAATTAGAAATAGAATGAGAGATATGATAGTTTGAATTTCAGGTTCTGTTTTTTATAAACTTAGTTTTTCTCACTCTTAGGTTTTCTAAGAAATCTTCCATGATCTATTGATTTATCATACATTTGCCACCATAAACTAAAATAATACATCATAAACTTCCTGAAACTCAAGGATCTACCATGATACTTCATTAATTTTATCAAACTTTCACAACCATTAAGCTAAACACTATCTATGCTAAGAAAATAAAATAAAAATTAGGATTTTCTAACTTTTTGAAACCTAGTTTCTTTTCTTTCCTTTTGATTCACTTTTTAATACTCAAATCTGTTAGATCTAATCATGAAATACTAAAAATCATATAGATCTATAAATTTTAAGTTAAAAAACACAAACTCTTAAGCTCATCAATATCCATCAAAAGAAAGTACACAAAACTTGGAGTTTTAGAGTTTTATACCTTTCCTCCTTCTTGATTTCTTTTTCTTTCTTCCTCTCTCCTCTTTCTCTTCCCCATAGTTGGTCTCTCTCTCCTCTTTTCCCTCTCAAGGGCTTTCGCCCCACCCATCTCTCTCTCTCTCTCTCTTTCTTTTTGTTTGCTAAGCTTGGAAATGAGAAGAAAGAGAAATAAAATGGATTTTTAGTTGTTCGGAAACATATAGATATATGTGTATATACTTTACCCAACACTTTTCTCTCTTAATCACTCTAATGTTACTTGCACTCCATAGGTTGTTTGTAGAGTTGGTTAAAGTGGGTGGCTTAATTAAAAATTGGACACCTAAGGGGAGTGGTTGGGAGTTAGTAAGTGATAATCATTACTTACGTGCACCTCTCATTTCTTCCTTATTCCTTGTTTGGACGAAATTTTGGCTCCCTTTTTACCCCCAATTTAGTTTAATTTTATTGCTTTATTTAGTTTACTAAATGTCTAACATGTCCTTTGTTAGTTGGGTTAAAAGTCTGGGCTTTAATTAAATTCTTTTGGGCTTTCAATTAATTAGTTTGTGCCATGTAAAATGACATGGTCCAACACTTTAATTTTATCTTACCCTAATTATTTAATTAGGATTTTCATTCCACATATATGTAATTCAATTCCTTACTCATACACATTTAATTTCATAACCCAACTAGACTTGTTTTTATTAGGTTATAAAATTAATTAATTGAGATGTATAAAATAAATCTCTTAGGGTTAGTGTATATATTAAATACTAACATCCTTCCCTATTATAACCCTTAGGTTATTTAATTTATATACCTAATATATTTTAGGTTACATTAGTTCTTTTATTTGTTTATTATATAATAAACAAATATAAACTATCAAATCATATAAATATTCATACCAAATAATTTAATACTTTGAGACATGTCCCACAAATCTCATACTGTATTTATCCTTATCATTCCTCTTGTTAAAATAGATATATAGCATATCACTAAGTATATATATATGTGCTTATACATATATTCAATTTCTTTTAACCTAATAGCATCTCTTCATGTGAAATTTTATTCACTCAAGATCTTATAAATTTTAGGGTTGTCACACCCATACTCTCGACAGTGGCCCTTGTTACAATATCATGAGTAAGCTGATGAAGGGGAGCATAACTAGGCAGGTCCTGACGTCGAAATATAGGATCCGTACCAAACGTCTGTGACACCCCAAATCCGGGTACTTCGTTTTCACGGGATTTGGTGCTCACTATCTAAATAAAACATACGTCTACCCAATACTAAGGAATGCAAAATAAATTACAACCTCATCATTAAATAAAATCTTCCTTATAAAAAGGATTACAACCTTAATCAAAAAATATCCAGGTTTGCTAACCTTAACATAACAAATAAGTGCGGAAATAAAATATCATAAACGAAGTCTTCTTACAATCAAAATCAAAGACAACAAGTGGCAATTTCTTGAAAGTTCGGTCGAGGAAAGGGGTTAGGTTATTTAATAGCGCGCCAATAAGGAGAAATCTTTATCGAAAAGTCCCCTCTTTCCTGGTAACGATCTGGTTGTCAATATTGTGAGTTATAATATTAATGATGAATAATTTTTGAAAGATTAAAAATGTGTTAGTTGAAGCTAAGTGATTTGTTTAATTTTTGATATAAATAGAGGGGTTTGTCATGAGGCGTTTATTGTAAGTTTAACTTATTATTCCATAGGGGGACGTGCTAATTTTTCAGACCGTCGGTTGAAGTTTTAATAGTAAATCAATATGAACCGTCGGTTGAAGTTTTAATAGTAAATCAAAATGAACCGTCAATTAAAGTTTTAATAGTAAATCAATATGGACCGTCCATGAATTAGCTACTATTTAGTCCATTTTTCTATAAATAGGTTGCCTAGTTAAGCAATGAAACTCACACCAGAATCAGAGAATTCTTCTTCTATAATATTGTGCGTATTTCTTTCTAGTATAAGAATACTTTGAGTGTAGTTAAGAGTGTAAGATTTTCTCAAGATAATCTCCGTTATAGCAGTCAGATTTAGTCTCCTACTAAGGTAAATGATATTATTTTAATTCTTTTAATATTCATAAAGGATATCATTTATTGCATACTCGCATGTAATATCATTTGCTTTCATATTCGTACGTGATATTACTTCATACTCATAAGGGTTGTCATTCGATTCATTATTAATCTGTGGGAATAACCTGTCTACGCAAACTACCGCATGCCTGGTGAATAACCATTCGTATTCATGCTTCGCAGCTCGACAATCACCATTAAAATTTAGCCAAAATGCTGAAAAGATAAAACAGAAGTATCAATATGCTTCAATTCCTATGTTAGCGTAGGGGTTTGATAACCTGCTTTAAAAACTCATTTTAATAAATTTATCGAAAAAGAAAGCTTTTGCAAATTAAATCAAACACTTTTGCAAATCAAATCAAAGACATTTTGCAAATCAAATGAAACCCTTCGTATATAGGTTCAACAATGCATAGACATACTTTCAATCAAACATAGGCCCAATTTTTAAACACCATTCACACACACATTGCAGATTTAAAAGGAAAATATTGAAAAGATATGGTACCGTGTTTACACGGGAATCGAGGGGTGCCTAACACCTTCCCCACACTTAACCAAGCCCCCCGAACTCAAACTTTGTTTTTAAAGATCAAGTTTTGACAGTGTCTAGCAATTGGACCTCTTTTAAACAAAACTCAGTTGAGTTGGTACAACCATTTCAAATCTACCAACTGGCGACTCTGTAAAATGTTCAATCGTTGACATGATACATGTTGGCCTTTTCCTAAAAAACCCTTCAAAACCTTTTTCACAAATAAAAAGAGTAAGGGTAGAGATAACTTAGGAAGAGAGAAAGATCCGGGTTGTGACCCGACCCGCGGATTTTTTCCTGACGTCGATATGTACCCGACGCTTCACTATCGTTGAGCCAATTGCTGAACTGTCACTGGTCCATACCCGACGTTTTGCTGAGGTTGAGCCAACGGCTGAACTGTTACCGGTCTGTACCTGACGCTTTGCTGGGGTTGAGCCAACGGCTGAACTGTCACAGACATGTAACCAATGCTTTGACAGCGGCAGTTTTCGGCAGTTTTGCGTAGTTTTTTGGCAGTTTTTTAGCAGTTTTCATCATTGGTCCCCGAATATTGCTTCAGGATGACTACCAATGGCTTTCAGGAAGTTCCTCTTTCTATCAGTAATTCGCTGCTTAAACGCAGGATTTCAGGACAAATCGCTTAATCGCGTAGCAGTATTTTCTCAAATTTGACTTTTCAGCTCCTATAAACTCTGTTTTAACTCAAACTGGACCGAGCTAGAGGGGGCGGGACCCACCCTAGGGAGTCGTAAGTAGGGGTGCTGCAGCCGCAGGTGGGCCCGTTCCTTCCTGCGGATTTATATTGGGCAGCAGCAAGCTCAAAAACTTATTTTTAGTTTTGAGTTTCTATAGAAATCCGATTTTCTTTTTCAGATCTACAGAGTTCGATTAGCTTTTTTCAGATTCCGTCAGCGGCCACGCGTTCTGCATGTCTCAGGTGACGTTTTCATCCTTTCTTTTCCAATTTTAAATGGTAAAATTGTGTAAAGCACGTAGGGTGCTTTTGAACGCAATGCATCAAATATGTATACTTATATGATTTGATAAAAATTTTCTGACTTCATAAGTATGCATATTTTACTGTGATGTTCGTTTTGATGTAAGAAAATTTGAATTCTGAGACAGCCAATTTTTGCTCTTTTTGATCAGTTTACTCATCCTTTTTTGAGCCCTAGTGAGCCTAGATTTTTAACTAAAAATGTCCATGGTAATTTGGCTACCATGTGAAGTTTATTTTTGATTTTTTTCATAAATATAAATTTTTTTATTTTTGGGAAGGTGTGCTACTGAATGGCCACCTAGACATGCCTGTGTGCATGAGGACAGTCCATTTTACAAAGGAGACTCTGGCAAAAAAAAATTCAAAAGCCTGAGCATTTAATAAACATGCAGTTTTGACTCTACTGGGGATTTTGAATGAGCCATGCATGTTTTAGGGTTTAAAAATGCATAAAATACTGATTTAAATTAATAAGCCACAAGTTTTAGGCTTACCTCACCATTTCTGAGGTGATTTGGAAACTTTGTCCAAGCTATGGACTGAGACAGACCCAGGAGTGCTAGCAGGGTCATTTCAGGAGTTAGACGGAGGAGAGCCTGCGATGTTCCTCAGCCATGGCCAGCACGTCCCCCTCCTAGATTGGCTGAGTCAGTGATTCGTCCGGTCGGGGCTGAGCCGCCAATTGATATAGATGATGAGGAGGTTCCGTTTGTTGCTCCTTCCCCGGCTCAGGCTCCACCTAGGGAGCTCCCATGCATTGAACTGCCACTTCAGGATTTATTGGGAGATTTAAGTCGCCATCCATCGAGATTCCTTCATGCCAACGAGGTGACTGAAGTTTTCTTTCTTTATTTTGCCATTCTCGGGGCACAGGTTTGATATGGGTTGGCTTTTGATGCAGGTTCCTGGCTTCATGCAGCTGCAAGGGAACTGGTTTAATATGCATTCTCTTTACCACACTCTGCACCAGGATTATAGGGACATTATTGACACCTGGGGGTTTCAGGCGTTCTTTTCTATCCTTCTTCGCCGTTACCCCTAGGGTTATATGAGGGCTTTGTCCGAGCGCTGGTTCCACCAGACTCAGTCTCTCCACTTGCTGGATTGTGAGGTGATGATAACACCTATGGATTGGAGGTTCATCACCGGGATAGA
Source organism: Panax stipuleanatus (assembly GCA_020205555.1). Lineage (NCBI taxonomy): Eukaryota > Viridiplantae > Streptophyta > Magnoliopsida > Apiales > Araliaceae > Panax > Panax stipuleanatus. Next base: position 147,134,333 of record CM035117.1, read on the forward strand.
GTTTGAGGGTGAGCCAGTGCCTGTTGTGGTTGATATTACACCCACTGCCGTTCGGTCCCTCCTGGGAGTTTCGTGCGACGGCCATCAAGGGTCGGACAGTCCGTTTTGGTCCCTTGAGTGTAGATGCCCAGAGTGGGGCTTTGCTTGAGCCTTTTCCTGATGATCAGAGGGTTAGAGATCGCATCATGTGGTGACTATTTTTGGCGATCATCAGGGGTTATTTCCTGGTGGACAACTCCTCGACGGTGTCCTTTGCCCTAGTCAGTGCCATTCGATATATGGAGCGCCTTAGTGACTTTGATTGGGGTACCTACACCTTTGCCTATTTTATCTGAGGTGCATGCATGCGCTCGGAGGGTGTGACGAAGGCTTGGTTAGGGTTGTACCTATTTCTGCTGGTGAGTACATCTTTCTTATACCTTTTTGATTTCTGTATTTATATTTGTCAATCTTGGTCACTGAGGACTTTTGATAATTACATGGCCAGTTCTGGGCATATGAGAGGCTTCCTTGCCTACGTCCTGCCAATACGTTAGGCCTGGAGACTTATCCTTGGGGACGACGTTTGGCACCATTCCACACTGACGAAGGTCCCTGTGGCTGAGGGATTCACCCATTCATGCCTTCAGCTGGAGCTTTTGATAGCCGGATCCATCTCATGGGTACTGTATACCTCAAACTTTTTGACAGTCGGGTTTGAGGACGGTTTCCCCACTGGCCGGGAGTTTGCATTGTCCACTCGCAGAGTCCCATTTTTAACAGAGGGAGGTTGAGAGCTCTATTTAGGAGAGCGTGCTATCAGGAGCATCACGAGGCAGATCCGCATTCCCTTTGTTCCTCAGGCTTGGCATCATTGGCCACTAGTTTAGTCGCTCACAGATATCCCTATGGAGGGCGTAGATGGTTATGCCTGTTAGAGGGTCTTTACAGCCAGGAGGCATTCAGCAGCTAGTGGAGTCCTCGCGAGGCTCAGACTCATGCTACCCAGTTCATGGAAGATATGGTGTTGGGGTCTGTGATGATGACAGACTGGATAGCGTGCCTTTGAGAGCCTACCCACTTGGACCAGATTACAGGACTGACCCAGCAGTTGGAGAGAGCTCATTTGTTTATCAAGAATCTTGGCCGAGATCCATAAGAGGCATCTTCTTTTAATCCTTCCGGCTTTGGAGTGAGCCCTTCCACAAGTCCATTTTCCAGCAGTTATACAGGGGATGACCCTCCTTTGTACCGTCATGACATTTCGGATGGCCTAGACTTTGTGTCCACGGAGGAGATAGAGCATGTTAATAACCTGAGTATAGATTTTCTTGACCTCTTTGGATAGCTTTTCTCGCTATATCTTTTGATAGGCCAATGTTTTGGCTATTGGGCGGCTGTGCCCCATTTTGATAGGCCACTGTTAGTAGTTGGGGGGTTGTATCCTATATCCCTATACTTTTTATTTTGTATTTTATTAGCAGACAGAGATGATGCTTGCAGTAGATAGCTTATTATAGATATGCATGATATTTCCTATCTATTGCATCATGTTTATCATTGTCATTATGTATGTATTATGTCATGGATATGCACTTAGACAGATGAGTTCAGATTTGACCCCTAGATGGTCTTGTGATACAATAATACAGATGTAGTCATCGACAGTTGCCACATCGAGCATTTACCACCATCTTTGGTGGTGGCGTCCTTGAGGTCGTGGTATGATAGCCTGCCCTTCCCAGTCAGAGGGATAGTGGATAGGATTTTGGGGTATTCATTGGCCCTTGAGGACTTCCAGGCTCCATATGGATTCATAGATGGAATTTTATCCTGTTGGATACCTGAGAGGTAGGTTTTTTGCTTCGGGCGGCATGAGCTGACTCCGACTTTGGAGGAGTACGAGCGGCTTATAGGTTTGTCTTTGGACTTGCCTTGCGCTCGCACCACTATTAGTGATATGAGGAGACCGTTCTTGCGGATGTCGGGTTTACGTCAGAGTGTAGTCACGGATGAGATCATTTTCGGACGTGTGATCTCTATTGACTTTTTGATCGATCGTTTTGGTAGACTGGATAGCTACGATCGACACGCTGGTGACTTTATTACCTTGGCAGAGGAGTGGCATTCGGCCCGGATAGACGTCTTGCTGATGTGTGTCACGGCTTACTTATACATGCCACTATACTTGGACCACTTAGATGTTGGGTTGTTAGTCGCAGTTCGTACCCTTAGAAAGGGTAGCACCATCCTGTCGATGATACTGGCCGAGACATTGAGGTTTGCTTCCTATTGTCGTACCCATCTAAAGGGGTTTTTTAGAGGTAGCTCTGTCTTGCTGTACGTATGGCTTATGATCCATTTATGCCCGATTGGCTTCTTCAGACATCAGGGGTACTATTTTTCCCAGGAGATAGCTATGTCTTACTCCTTTTAGCCAGTAGAGTGCTCAGGTGCAGAGACATGGTCCGCTTTTCTGTCAGATATTGAGCATCCTTTTTCAATTCTGCCATACTCAGGGCTAGTCTCCCCTTATAGCTTCATCACTCATGCATCTGGCATGGACTACTTTCCCTGGAGGGATTGAGAGGGGTGACCACATACCATCCCTTGGCAGTTATGGGTCAGTTTGATCAGTTCCAGAGCCTACATCAGTTTGAGGGGGCTATAGATCAGCGGATGTCAGCTTCTTCTATGTCGTCAGCAGACCTGATCAGGATCTATGAGTGTTGAACTCATAAGGAGAGGGCTGATTTCTCTACTAGCCACCCGGATCGCTCTCCAGAGTACGCGGCATGGTTAGAGGCTGATATAGCAGCAGCAGCTATATTCATCCAGTCAGCTCCGATCGTGGATTCAGATGAGGAGGAGCCTATGGAGGATCCTAATTCTACTACGGAGGATGAGTTGTTTATGGGTCTGACAGCAGCGTTAATTAGTGACCCACCGATCATTCTTGCAGGGATAGATCCAGCTATGGCAGATTCATTAGCTAGGATGAGTTTCGAGTGAGATCAGGCTAGGGCACAGATGTTGACTTCCTTGTCCGGTAGAGATATACCTTTTGCTGATAGAGATGAGGCTTGAGCCACTAGGGATACGGCATTGGTCGAGAGAGATGAGGCTCGATCTTCTCGAGATACGGCTTTTTTTGAGATTGATGAGACTTTGATTTCTAGGGATGCTTCTTTTGTAGAGAGGGATGAGGTCATAGCTTCCCGAGATCTCCACATTGCTGACAGTACTACTCTCCGATCATATACCCATGGCCTGATTGCCGATATGAGCACTTATATTGATGATCACAGTGCCACTATGCAGATGGCTGTGGATGTTATGGCCCGTATGGAGGCTGAGGGTATTGCGCTTGCAGCGGTTCCTCTATATTCAGAGAGAGACGCCATGTTGGCATTGTTGTCCCGCTTGTCCATGGGTCTATAGACTAGCTTTATTTTTCCTGCACATACTAGATCTACCATTTTTGTCATGTACATGACACATTGTATATATCAAATAGTATTATATATCAGAGAAATATATTTTGATTCATTTACCTGGTGGATATGTATTATCATTGCTGAGTGATTACCACTTCTTTCATGACTTGCTGTTGTTGATGAATCACGAGCTTCTCCTTGATGGGTTGACATTGAGATATCAGAGAATATCTCGGACGGGTCCGTTGACCAGGGAGGCTTGATAGGACTTATGTTTTGGTGTCTTGGGACTGGTTTTTATTGGTTTTTATTTTTCTTTGAAGGTCATACCGCACCGTGAATGGCTGCCTACGTACTCCTGGGTTGAGGGAGATCAAGTCATTCATAGTTCAATTCTTTTGTGTGAGGGAGGTTTGAGAAATGTTTCTTTTGAGTTTGGTTTGATGAGTTTTTGAGTTTTTTGTTTGGTTTGACCGCACCAGGAATGGCGGCCTACGTACTCCCAGGTTGAGGGAGATCAGGTCATTCGTAGTTCAATTTTCTAGTGAAAACCAAAACTGATTTGATCAATTTATAGGACCAGGATGATGGTTGGCATGTGTTTCAAATATAGTACCTTTTTATGGTGTCTGAGTTAATAAGTTGGGGAAATTCACTCCCATCCATCTCTTGCAATCTGATAAATCCTCATGTCAACACTTCCTTGACAATGAAAGGGCCTTCCCAATTAGGGGCGAACTTTCTTTGGCTTCGTCTTGATTGGCCAAGACTTTCTTTAGCACCAAGTCATTTTCTTTGAATTGTCGTATTTGGACTTTCTTGTTATAGGATTGAGCAATCCTTTGCTGATGTAACTGCCCGTGGAAAATGGTTGTTGCCCTCTTTTCATCTATTAGGGATAATTGGTGGTATCGATCTAGCAACCACTAGTTTTCCTCCATCCGAGCTCCTATCAAAACTCTCAAAGACTCCATTTCTACTTCTATGGGAAGTATTGCTTCCATGCCATAGACTAATGAGTAAGAGGTAGCCCCAGTAGAAGTACACATTGATGTCATGTACGCTAAAAAGGTTAGAGGCAACAGGTCAGGCCATTCTTTATAATTGGCAGACATTTTCTGCATGATTTTCTTGATGTTCTTGTTGGCCGCTTCGACAGCACCATTCATCTTGGGCCGATAGATGATGGAATTGAGATGATTGATGTGGAACTTGCTGCATAGTTCTCTCATCATCTGATTGTTTAGGTTCTTGGTGTTATCTGATACGATCACCTCCGGTTGTCCATATCGATAGACGACATTATTTCTGATGAAACCAATGATGACCTCTTTAGTAACTTTGGGAAAAGAGGCAGCTTCAACCCACTTGGTAAAGTAATCGATCATAGTGAAGATGAATCGATGACCATTGCCGGTTTTGGGTTCTATTGGACCTATCACATCCATTCCCCACATAGAGAAAGGCTATGGCAAACTCATACTGTGTAGATCATTTGGAGGAGCGTTTATGGCATTTCAATGGACTTAACATTGATAACATCTTCTAACATGATCACCGCAGTCTTCCTTAAGAGAGATCCAATAATGCTTTGTTCTTAATATCTTCTGGGCCAGTAGATGGCCGCTCATATGTGGACCACAGATTCCGCCGTGGGCTTCATCCATTAATCTTTGAGCTTGTTCTTTATCAAGACATCTTAAGAGCCCTATTCCAGCATCGCTTTTATAGAGTGCATCTCCGCTCAGATAGAACTTCATGGCCATCTTGTGAATCCACTTTCGTTCGGACTGGCTTGCCCCAGCGGGTGTAGATCCATCTCGAAGATATTCCTTGATGTCTTGATACCAAGGTTGTTTGATAGGAGGTATTTCATTTGATACTTCTCCAATGTAATTACCGTATGTCGGGGTCTTTTTCTTGTGAATTTGATGTCGGGAATCCCACTCCTATCGGATATGCGGATCAAGGAAGCCAACATCGCCAATGCATCAGTGAAGTCATTCTTACCCCGAGGAATATGGATGAAGGTTATGTCTTCAAACTCCATGGATATTTTGACGACCTGCCGATGATAGAGCAACAAATGTAGTTCTTTGGTGTGATATGCCCCAGTGGTTTTTCTGATGACCAATTCAGAATCTCCAAAGACCAATAGATGTTTGATACCCATGGATTGGGCTAACTTGAACCCCATTATGCAGCCTTCATACTCAGCTGTATTGTTGGTATTGACAAACTACAGCTTGGTAGCCACAGGATATTGTTCTCCTATACTAGAGATAAGGACTACCCCAGTTTATGCACCTTCATTGTTTACTGCTCCATCGAAATACATTTTCCATGGTTGGACTACATTTTCTTGAAGACCTTGATGAATTGTCATGATCCCATCATCCGAAAAATAGGTCTCTAGAGGTTCGAACCCTCCTAATGGTGCTTCGGCTAGTTGATCTGCAATGCCTTGACCTTTGATGGACTTCTGAGTCACGTAGACAATGTTAAAATTTTGTAGGATTAACTGTCATTTGAACAGTCAATAATTCAACATTGGCTTGTTGAATACATATTTTAGAGGATCCATGCGGGATATGAGGTAGGTCGTGTGCCCATGGAGGTATTGCTATAACCTTATGGCTGCCCACGCTAATGCACATCATGTCTTCTCTATCAGGGTGTACTTTTGTTCACCACTGCTGAACCTTTTGCTGATGTAATAGATAGCTCTCTACTTGTTACTATCATCCTTCTGTCCCAGCATACAGCCTATGGCGTTGGCATTGACTGACAAGTACATAAATAGGGGAACTCCGTCCCTTGGGGGTACCAATACTGGTGCTTCGATCAACTGCTTCTTGATGGCAAGGAAGGCTTTTTGGCAGTCCTCATTCCATTTCGTGGAGGAATTCTTCCTTAGTAGCTTGAAGATGGGTTCACAAGTTGATGTGAGCTGGGAAATGAACCTGCTTATTAAATTAATTCTCCCAATGAACCCGCGTATCTCCTTTTCTGTTCGAGGTACTGGCATCTCAGTGATGGCTTTAATCTTGGCAGGATCCAGCTCAATGCCTCTATTACTCACTAGAAATCCCAACAACTTGCCCGATTTGACGCCAAAAGCACATTTGGCTGGATTCAATTTGAGGTTGTACTTGCGTAACCTGTTGAACAGCTTCTTGAGATGGTCAATGTGATCGTCCTCCTTTCGAGATTTGATGATGATGTCATCCACATAGACCTCTATCTCTTTATGCATCATATCATGAAACAGGGCCATCATGGCTCGCTGATATGTGGCCTCGACATTGATGAGGCCGAAGGACAAACGTCTATAGCAGAAGGTTCCCCAGGGAGTGATGAAAGCTATTTTCTCCCTATCCTCTTCAGCGACCATGATTTGATGGTAACTAGTAAAGCAATCCACAAAAGAATACATGCCATACTGCATCGTGTTGTCTATCAAGATGTGGATGAAAGGCATTGGGAAATTGTCCTTGAGACATGCCTTGTTCAAGTCCCTGTAATCCACGCACACTCATACTTTTCCTCCGGGCTTAGGTATGAGTACTATGTTTGACAGCCACTCCGGGTATGTTGATACCATGATGATGCCGGCTTTGAATTGTTTAACAACTTCTTCTTTGACTTTCAGACTCCATTCAGGTTTCAATCGCCTGAGCTTTTACTTGACTGGCTTGAATCCATCTTTGATGGGCATTCGATGGATGACAATATCAGTAGATAGTCCAATCATGTCTTCATGTGACCATGCAAATACATCTTGGAACTATGTTAGGAGTTTAATCAGGTCGATTTTTTGGTCTTGTGCGAGGTCTATGCCTATCTGTATTTCTTTGAGGTTTTCTGAGGTTCCGATATTGACAGTGGTGGTTTGGTCGAGGTTTGGTTTTGGTTTATCTTTAACCCATTCTTTGATCTCCTCGGGCACCTCATAGTCATCTTGATCCTCTTGATCAACTTCCATCAAGTCGAAGTTCAGTTCTACATCAAACTTGTAGTCACTGTGACAGGTTGGTATCTCATCACCAGGGACAAACAAATCCAATCTTGGAGTCTTGAAAGAAAAATGCTTTCACTTTAATATATGCAACTTTTTAAACATACAAAGCGTCTGGAATAGCTTCTACCCTTTTACCCTTTTTGAATGAGGCAAGGGGCACTGCTCCAGTTGTCGAGTATCAATTGCTCATGAACAGGAATGATCAAAGAATTGTGCTCGTCTGCTTCGTCTCGGATAATGACTGAGACATCCTTCAAAATAAGGCCGGGATTTTTCTTTAAACTGCCTCCTTTCCCCTTCTTGATGCGACGAATTTTAATCTGATCCTCTTCATCACTGTTCGGGATATCATCATTCATACCGTCGTAGTGTATGATAACTCGCATGTTAGCAAATGGGTCTTGTCCTTCGTATATGAAATTTTCTTTTCCCTTTTTACTTTCCCCTTCAGGCTTTGCGGTCTTTCTCTCACCTATCGGTATGATTGAAGGAAACAATATGGTTGACACAACAGCAGGGATATTTCTCATTGGTTTCATAAATCCAGCATCAGTGAGGTCTGGCAGCAGTATGATGGAAGCATGAGCTTTAGGATGCTTATGTGGGTTCCGCTGGTTTGACCCGGATGAATAACCCAATTCGACTCTCCCCGACTAACTCGGGATCTGCACTGGACTTTTGATTCCTTGTTAATTTTTCCCTAACCCTTTTTTAGGGCGAAAACCCAAAGATACCATTTCCTAGCCGACTGTCATCACCTAGGAGGAGACTTTAGGCTTCAAGGCTGGTGCCCCAACTAGTAGGTACTGAGTATCGCTCATCTCCAAAGCTTGAAAACTAGCAGGTTCAATCCCTGCATCCAGACAATCATTGGCATGTCTCCCTGTATGCCGACAGGGTATTCTGGTTTGGCATTCACCGTGATTAGGTTGCCATTGATAATGTATTTGAGTTGCTGATGGAGGGTGGATGGAACAGCTCCTTCCATGTGGATCCATGGCCTTACCAGTAATAAATTATATCCGATGGTGATGTTGAGCACCTAGAAAGATACATAGAAAGTGTGCGGGCCAATCTCCAGAGTCTTTGGCAGATGGGCTTCTTCCAGTACTTTCACCAGAATGTTGCGATGATCCACTGATGACAAGGTCAGATCTAGGATGGACATCTGCTTGGGTGCATCTTTTAGGCTTTACACCACTTTGATTTCATTGTGTCCCATTTTGATGAGGAACTCTTCGATTTTCTCTTCAGCCACCTTTTCTTTGGCTTTGATGACTGATTTGATCACCCGCTTAGGCAGGTACAATGGATTCTCCTTTGGTACAATGGTAATGTTGTTTGAGGTGGAACCTTCATCATTCCAGTAGCTCCATGGGACTCTCTTTAGACTGATCACTGGATACTAGGGTCTGAATGGTAATATCAAAGGTTCAGGCGCTGCCAATTTCACAGGATTTTGGGTTTTATAGACCCCTTTACCGGTAGCATTAGGGGTGTGAGGGTTGGCTCCTTATCACAAGAAATAACAGCCACTGTATCCTGAGTCCATACATTGGGATTAAAGAGAGTTTCTTCATCTAGGAGGCCATAATTCTGATTCCCTCTTTTCAGTTCACCATTTTCAATCGTATTCTGAATCAGGTTATGAAGTCCCCAGCAATCTTCGGTGTCATGACCGGGTGCATTGGAGTGATACTGACAACTTCGGTCATGCTTGAATTTCCTGGATCGAGGGTTTACTAGGGGTAATAAATCTTCAACAATTCCCTCATTGATTAACAATTGGAAGATCTTTTTCATTGGTTGATTCAAATTGGTGAAATTCCTTTAAAAGGCGAATTCCCGACTAGCCTGTAACTTCTCCTCCTTGGCCATCTTTTCGGCCCAGGGTTCCTGTTCATGAAACCGATAGGGTTCCCTCATAGCAATTGGGCTAATCTCAGGGGTAGGCGGACTTATCTCCTGTTGGTGGGATTAGTTTATCAGTTGCCTTGTTATTTGATGCTGATATACGACCAGCTCTGCTAACTGTCCAATTTGTTCCTTGATAGACTTAATCTCCTGTTCTATCAGGAATTTCCTTTCTAATAATTCCCAACTGTCTGGGCTAGATTGAGTTGTTTCTTTGACGTATCAGAGGTATTTGGATCCTTCTCCATTTTGCGTGTTAATCATGTTAACACCCTCCTCTTTGTGCTGAGGGAGGGGATTATCTTGTACGTGTGGTTGCTCCGGTTTGGTCACCATAATTTCTTTGTTGTCTATCAAGTCTTGGATTTTGTTCTTGAGAGACCAATAATCTTGTGTATCATGGCCCAGAGATCCGGAGTGGTAAGCAAACTTTTTGCTTGGGTTAAAATTCCATCCACCGGTATTGGTTGGTGGAAGGAGTTAAACAATCTTTTTTTGCGTCGTCAACAGTTTTAGCACATTCTCGAGTGAATCCCCTAAGGGGGTGAACGTTCTTCAACGCCTGGTCTCCAATTTTTTTTTGGAATGGTGGGTTTGAAGGCTGTGCTGAAGCTTAAAAAGGGGAATAGTTCCTCCTTTGAATGGGCATGATGCTTGAATCACCCCTTTGATTCTGTCCTTGCAACACCAAGGACACTTCTTCGTCTTTTTTCTTGTGTGATCTCCGGGGATTAATTTCATAATTCCCGGACTGGAAAAGCTCGGCAATGGCCTCCAAGGCGATCAGATCCTTTATCTTCCTAGATTTGAGCCTCATTTCTGCCATTTCGCTGTGTTTGATCATTTTCAAGAATGGATTTCCTATGCCTTGCTAGGACCCTTTCATAATACGGGGCTTCTTGCATGTCGATGAAGGACATGACTATCTCATATTCAGTCATAGGTGAAGTGACCTGTGCAGCCATTCGTCTCCATCGTTGAGCATACTCTCTGAATGACTTAGTATTTTATTTCTTGATTTTGGTTATTTGATATCTATCTGGAGCTAGTTGAGACTGGAAACTGTATTTATTGAGGAAGGCATGTGCCAGCTCTTCCCAACCATGAATTTTAGAGTTGTCCAAACGGGCATGCCAGGCTCTAGCCTCTCCCGTCAGACTTTTCTGGAATAACTGCATTCGGAGTTTCTCGTCCTCTGTATAGGATCCGAGTTCTCCAATGAACACCTTTAAGTGAGTGTAGGGGTCTCCCAATCCATCGTATTTCTCAAAATCAGGGACTTAAAATCTTTCGGGATAACGAGCCCTAGGGAAAAAACATAAGTCTGAATAATTAACACTGCCAAATGCCCCAGTCCCTTTGATAGACCGGATGGTTTCTTCCATCTGTTGGACTTTCTTCAAAATGTCACCAGCTTCTTGCTCTTTGTTAAGGATGGTGATTTCAGGGGTTTTGTTAGTAGGACCCTGGTTCTGAGGATTAGGGATCTGAGTGTCTGTCTTTCCAGTCTCTTGACTGCCACCGGGTGTTCCTGGTTCTCTATGACCCTGTGCTTGTTTCTCTTTACGAGCTTTACTTTGCTCTCTTAGGAAAAGAGCCAATTCGGGTATCTTGTTCTTCAGTCCTTCAAACTCTTTCCTAGAGACAGGGGTGGATTATGGCTAAGCACTGGAAGCCATGTCCGGAGATGGACTCAGTGCTTTCTTAGACTTAGATCTAGTGACAGGACCAATTTTTTACCTACAACAAAACGTAGTCTTGTCAATTTCCTGAGGTAGGTATGGATAGGATGCATATCATGATGTGTTTTTAAGGTTTTTTAATCTTATCCTGCAAAATAAAGATCAGTTATTTTGATGACATGATAATATGACACGATTCAAAACATGGAATGTACATTATGATATTTACATTGGAATTAAAAACTTGACACTGAATTGAAAGAGGAAGGCATGAAGAGGCTTCCCTTCGAATTTGGTTAATTAGAGGCTGACCTATCTTAGGCTACTCTCACGGCTTTTTTGGCATGAAAGTCCCCAGATGATGAGTAGGTTGAAAACCTATGATTTAGTCTCGAATAGCTTGTTATATTGTAAGTTTTTAAGTATTGTTCGTAGTATTTTTGGTGTTTTATGTTTACCTTGCAGGTAAGAGGATAGAAGCTAAAACTAGATGAAGAGCTGATATTTAGACAAAATCTGGAGAAGGAGCGCTGACCGCGCCCTAGTTGTACTGGTCGAAGTGCTGGTCGGGCATGAGGAGGAAGAGTTTCTGCATAAAGAGCGCTGAGCAGCGCAGCCGAAAGAAGGAATGGAACGCTGACCGCGCTGGATCGAGACCAAGCCTCTGCATAGCGGGCGCGGACCGTGCCGTCATGTGAAGAGTCCAAGCGCTGACCGCGCGTGCCTGACGGGATTGACCAGATTTAATGTTTCAAAAATATAAAGTTGATTAGGAATAGGATGGCAGACTTGCCTTATTGTACTAGTGTTTTGATAGACTATTTATATGAGTTATTTTCTTAGGTTTTGATCATCTGGGATCATATATTTCATCTCTCATCTTGGAACTAGAAGGAGGCTATTGATTTCATCAAAGTATGTCAGGCTAAGTTCTTTTATTCAATTCTGAAGGGATGTTGAACCTTATTATCAATTAATGGTTTAATCAGTTTTATTCTATTTATTCTTTCATATTGAGATTTATTCTGTTAATCTACATAAACTTTCATATATGTTATTCAATTGACTAATTTGGTTTCTGCAGGATTAAATTAATAAATTGATATCATCTGCTAGATTAAGATATATTTTAAGCAAACGAAGTGTGTCTAATCTAAGTAGCAATTAATGATATTTTATTGTGGTCAAGCTTTGAAATATTGATAAGGATTTTAGAAGACAAGTTAAATAATTCCTGATTGTGTAATTATTGCTTGGAATAATCTAATTCTCATTCTTAATGCTTCTATCATATTAAATCTAGACTGATAGTTCTAGGTTGTATGTTAGTTAGAATCTTTTGTTGGAGATCGTCGCATTAGATCTACACATAAGGAGAATTTCGGGTAATTTGTGATAGCGGTTATCTAGCGGTCTTTTACTCATTGATATTTTCTTAATTCACTTTCGTTAATTAATCTGTTCACACTAAGAACCCCCAATTCATTGGAAATACTTGGATAGATATAAGACAGCTCACTCTCTGTGGGATCGATCCTTGCTTATTACTATACTAATTCTTGAGTTAGTTGAATAAAGAGTAAGGTAAATTTTGTAGTGCTAGACGACAGCTACCAAATTTTGGCGCCGTTGCCGGGGAGTGTTATTTGTTTTTGTTTATTCTTTGTTTTTAGTTTTTTTCATTTTTTTCATTTTTATTTTTTTGACTCAATCCTCTCAATCTATTGACTTAAATGTTGATCAAGAGATAGAGAAAATTGCAGATACAAAAGAAGCTCTTGTTCCAACACTTAAAAGGAAAAGATGGAGGTGCCAAGAAACAACAGAACTTTAAAAGAACTAGCTACTCCAGACCTTGATCAACCATCCTTGTGTATTGAATATCCTACTTTAGATGTTGCTTCTGAACATAACTCTAGACTAATTCGTCTTTTGCCTATTTTTCGTGGTCTTAAAGGTGAAAATCCATATAAGCATCTAAAGGAGTTCCATGTGGTGTGTTCCACAATGAAATCACAAGGAGTGCCAGAGGAGCAGATCAAGCTTAGACTTTTTCCGTTCTCATTAGCAGATTTGGCTAAAGACTAGTTATACTATCTACCTTCAGGATCGATACGATCATGGACTAATATGCAAAGGCCATTCTTGGAGAAATACTTTCCTGCTTCGAGAGTCGCCAACTTACGAAAAGAGATATGTGGGATCAGACAATTTAATGGAGAGAATCTCTATGATTATTGGGAAATGTTCAAGAAGTTGTGTTCCAGCTGTCCACCTCACGGAATTGATGACTATCACTTGATTCAGTACTTCTATGAGGGGTTGCTACCAATGGATAGAAGCATGATTGATGCAGCAAGTAGAGGAGCACTGGTAGACAAGACTCCAGAAGTTGCAAGGAACTTAATTGCAAATATGGCAGCTAACTCGCAACAATATGGAACTAGGATGGATCATACACCTCAAAGGGTAAATGGGGTAAGTGCAAATAATATTGAACAACAGATTTATGAATTAACTACTTTGGTTCATCAAATGGCTATAGGGAATATGCAAGTTGCAAAAGAGTGTGGAATTTGCTCAAAGTCAGGACATAGCAGTGATGTTTGTCCAATATTGCATGAGGATGAAATTGTGCAACACGTCAATGCTGTGGGAACATTCTTAGGACATCATCAGCATCAATATGATCCTTGGGCAGAAACTCACAATCCCGGATGGAGAGATCACCCCGACTTGAGCTACGAAGTACCTACTCATTCTGGAATGTCTATGGAGGATATGTTCAAAGCTTTCATGAATCAGACACAATAATTCCAGCAAGAGACAAGGAATTCTATCCACAGGTTGGAGAATAAGATGAGTCAGCTAGCTACCACAGTTAGTAGTTTGGAATCTTAAGGATTAGGAAAGTTAACTCCTTAGTTTGTTGAGAACTTAAGTGCAATGGGATGTGACGAAGAGGAGCAAGAGGATTCAGTGCTTACTTCAGGAACAGACAGTAATATAGAATTTGATAAAGAGCAGGAACAAGAGGAAGAGGGGAATGATTTGATAAGTTCTGTAGATCTCTACAAGAAAGACATGGATTCATCTCCATCAATACAACCAACAGAAACAATGAGTGATACACACCATTGAACCTTTACTATAGAATTAGAAAATGCAAAGTTTCAGTTCAGAGCATATGAGGCTAAAAGGTATCTTAGTAATGTTAAATCTATTTTTGCTATTGATGTTGTGGATTATTTAGTGCAGGAATCTTTTGATCGAATACAATTATACAAGGAGGATTTGGTGGTTGGAAAGGAGCAGGATCATGAAGTGCAAAATGTTCCTAATTTAGAGCTAAAACTGTTACAAGTCTACTTGAAGTTCACAAGTCCAATTATAGAGAATGAGAGGGAAGATGTCAAGCCAATGACAATAAACAAAGGCAGCTGCTTAGGAGGCAACCCAAGAATTCAGATTTGATCTTTCTATCCCATTTCTTTTTAATTTGTTAGTTATAGTTCTTTCTTCTTTTCATGATTTTCTTACATTGGGGACAATGTAAGGTTTGAGTGTGTTGGGGGGGGGGGGGGAAGATTTAGGTTTTTATTTTATTTAGGGAAATTAATCCGATTTTGATAGGAAATTTAAAAATTTGATGCCTTTGAAAATATTTTAAAAATTTGAGTTCCATAATTCTATTTGCCTATGTGTTCGAAGGTTAAAGTAAAAAAAATTGAAAATGAATGCTAAATTTCAAAATCTGTTTGATGCTTAATTGGTTAATTATTGACAAAAAACTAAGTCATGATCCATAGTAATTGATTTAAATTGAATTTGTGTCGCATGAGTACTTGAACATGCGATATATGCTCATTTGGCTTATTTATCTATGGAGTTGTCTATGTGCACTAATCTCATGCTTTAGAACTATTGAACTGCTTATGTTTTTTGCAAGACCATATGAAAAAAAAATCAAAAAAGTTGAAAATCAAAGAAATTGTTGAAAAAGAGAAAATAAAGAAAAAGAGAAATCATGTGATGGGATGAGATGGAGCGTAAAACGCACTCTCCCATAAACACGTGCGAATAAGTGAGATGGAGCATAAAATGCACTCACTTACAAAAGAAAGATTGAGAAAGGTGAAACGGAGCATAAAATGCATTCACCGGAAACAAAGAGTAAAATGAAAGGGTTCTAGTAAAAAAATAAAGCAGGAAAAGGATGAATTGAGTCTTGAGTGGTGTGCACTGTTTTTGCTCCATGGTAACTAAGTTGAGTAAGTGTGTGGATCATAAAAGAGAGCTTATGTGAATACAATTTGACTTAATGAAATTCAATGGTGAAAAGGCATTGTTGTTGATTTGAGTTAATTGATGAAGCATTGATTATGTTTTTGTGGGTTTAGTGTTGATAATCATGATTTGATCTTGAAATCTTTTAACGTTATGGCTGAGTAGAGTTTTTGGAAATCAAACTTTTGGTTTACACGAGGACGTGTAAAAGCTAAGTGTGGGGGAATTTGATGAGTAGGTTGAAAACCTATGATTTAGTCTCGAATAGCTTGTTATATTGTAAGTTTTTAAGTATTGTTCGTAGTATTTTCGGTGTTTTATGTTTACCTTGCAAGTAAGAGGATAGAAGCTAAAACTGGATGACGAGCTGACATTTAGACAAAATCTGGAGAAAGAGTGCTGACCGCGCCCTAGTTGTACTGGTCGAAGCGCTGGCTGCGCATGAGGAGGAAGAGTTTTTGCATAAGGTGCGCTGAGCAGCGCAGCCGAAAGAAGGAATGGAGCGCTAACCGCGCTGGATCGGGACCAAGCCTCTGTATAGCGGGCGCGGACCGAGCCGTCGTGTGAAGAGTCCAAGCGCTGACCGCGCGTGCCTGACGAGATTGACCAGATTTAATGTTTTAAAAATACAAAGTTGATTAGGAATAGGATGGCAAACTTGCCTTATTGTACTAGGGTTTTGATAGACTATTTATGTGAGTTATTTTCTTAGGTTTTCATCATCTGGGATCATATATTTCATCTCTCATCTTGGAACTAGGAGGTTATTGATTTCATCAAAGCATGTCAGGCTAAGTTCTTTTATTCAATTCTGAAGAGATGTTGAACCTTATTATCAATTAATGGTTTAATCAATTTTATTCTATTTATTCTTTCATGTTAAGATTTATTATGTTAATGTACTTAAACTTTCATATATGTTATTCAATTGACTAATTTGGTTTCTGCAGGATTAAATTAGTAAATTGATATCATCTGCTAGATTAAGATATATTTTAAGCAAACGAAGTGTGTCTAATCTAAGTAGCAATTAATGATATTTTATTGTGGTCAAGCTTTGAAATATTGATAAGGTTTTCAGAAGACAAGTTAAATAATTCCTGATCGTGTAATTATTGCTTGGAATAATCTAATTCTCATTCTTAATGCTTCTATCATATAAAATCTAGACTGATAGTTCTAGGTTGTATGTTAGTTAGAATCTTTTGTTAGAGATCGTCGCATTAGATCTACACATAAGGAGAATTTCGGGTAATTTATGATCACGGTTATCTAGGGTTATTAATCTCATTGGAAGATAAATAGTGTAAATACTTGGTTAAATCATAATTGTGAAAAGGGGATACTGAACTGAGGAATTGAATTCTTTTACTCATTGATATTTTTTTAACTCACTTTCGTTAATTAATCTGTTCACACTAAAAACCCCCAATTCATTGGAAATACTTGGATAGATATAACACATTTCACTCTCTGTGGGATCGATCCTTGCTTATTACTATACTAGTTCTTGAGTTTGTTGAATAAAGAGTAAGGTAAATTTTGTAGTGCTAGACGGCAGCTACCACCAGATCATCACAATCGACTAGAGGGGAAATTAATCCGATCTTTCAACTGGAGCTGATCTGAGTGGTGCTTTTTCATGAGCCCCAAAGACTTAGCCGTCCTCGAAGACATTACTCTGTCACCAACGGGTTTTCCTCCTAGTGGAGGAATCAAAAAATATACATTCACATACATCGCGTCTCACCGTATGTATATGATGACATTGGTGCGAAGCACTAATATAAAGCAGGAAAGCATTCATTCACATTCATTCAATGTAAAGACGTAGTATTCACGCATTCATTCAATGTAAATACGCAGCATTTCACACATACGCGGATATAAAAGGGAAATTTTGAAAAGATTTGAGCGCGGCCTAATTCCTATACTGTCCCCTGTCGACGTTGGAAAAAATTGCGGGTCGAGTTGGACCCGAATCTTTCTCCCTTCCTAAGTTTTTATCTACCCTTATTTTTTTTATTCTGAAAAAGGTTTTAAAGAGTTTTTTAGGAAAAGGCCAACATGTATCATGTCGACGATTTGAGCGTTTTACAGAGTCGCTAGTTGGTAGTTTTGAAATGATTGTACCAACTCAACCGAGTTTTGTTTAAAAAGAGGCCCAATTTGCTGGACATTTTTTAATTTCTTCACGATAGTACCCTCGCTGACTTCAGCTTATAAATGTTGACTAATCTGGCTAACATTGAACTTGGTAAAATGAAGGATTTCCCTATTGGTCCTGGTCATTTCGGGGCAAGAAACTTGATCTTTGAAATCAAAGTTCTAAGTTTGGGGGCTTGGTTAAGTGTGGGGAAGGTGTTAGGCACCCCACAACTCCCGTGTAAACACGGTACCTCATCTTTTCAATATTTTCCTTTTAAATCTACAATGTGTGTGTGAATGCTGGAAGCAATTGGTCCTACGTTTGATTGATTTGAAAGCATGGACGTGCTTCATTGAACCTATATACTAATGTTTTGATTTGATTTGGAAAAGTCTATTTTTTAGACAAGATTATTAAAATAATGTTTTGAAAGTAGGTTTTCAAACCCTTACGTTAACATAGGAATTGAAGCATGTTGATACTTCCAATTTTTATCTTTTCAGCCTTTTGGCTCAATTTGAATGGTGATTGTCGGGATGCGAAGCATCCTCGACCACAGAATATATACAAGTGTCGGTCTTCTTATGGGAATGACATCCATCAGAGTTACTCTAGCACGACAAACCATGATTTCACTATGTTGAGACCTTAAACCCGGATAACCCTTTTAAGGTCTTTATGATGTATATTTTTACCGAAAAACTAGCAGGGTACATTTATAAAGTGGAGTTTGTCCATCGGGGAATCAGATTCAGATTAGTTTGATCATAAATCCCATGATTCCTAAGCTCATGGAGGGAAGCCAATAAAACCTGCACAGCTCAAATATGCACAGAAAATATATATTTACATCCAGATGTCGCCAGAACCAAGGATTCATCAGTAAATCCTGGCTCGCGCGTAGCCGAAGTGTCTCGTTCCCACTAGATAGCGATCTAAGGGACATGAGGTTGCTTTCAGAAATGAAACTAGAAAAAATGTTAGATTTAAGTAAGTAAATCTCAGTCATTCTAGCTTTTCGGTTCCGTCTGGACCTATTTTGAACCGTTTGAAAGCTAGAGTTGGCGAGATTTAAAGAAATGTAGTTGGCCAAAGAGATGTCAGCGCCGATTCATATCAAATGAATATTTAAAACAACAATTTAATCACAATGAGCAAATAATATATATATAGTTATATATATACGAAAGCTGTTAAGGGCGATGGATTTTCACTCCGATGCCCGGACTAGAATGTATATATATATATATATATATATATATATATATATATAAATGCTGAAAAAAGCCACGAAGTAATCCAGGCTTGACATAAAGGAAATATATATATATATAAGCTGTAAAAGGGCGATGGGTTTTCACTCCGATGCCCGGACTGGAATGTAAATATACATGCATTTATAAAAGCTGTAAAAAGCCACGGAGTAATCCAGGCTGGACAGAATGTAAATATATATATATATAGAAAAGCTTTAAAGGGCGATGAATATTTTATCCTTCGCCAGGACAGAAATGTAAGTATATATATATATTTATAAAAGCAGTAAAAAGGCCACAGAATGATCCAGGCCAAACCTGAATATTAATATATATAATTAATATATATATTAAAGCAATAAAAAGGCCACGAAGTATAAATCCAGGCCCAAATAAGTCAGAAAAATTTATATACATATAGTTATATATATAAAAGCCGTAAACTACCACATATTTGACATCCAGGCTTGACAGAATTAAAAAGTTAGTATATATACAGTTAAATATAGACAAAAAATAGTCAAATCGGGACTGGGAAGATAACCAAGTCCGGTGAAGGATGCATATATATGTGTGTGTGTATATATATATATATATATATAAGTTGTTAAAAGCGGCGGATCGTCTATCCGAGTTGTAGAAATGCCAGAAAATGCATTTATGTACTAAAATGTACAAAAAGTAAGCAAAAATGGCCACGGAACTGAGTTCCGGGCATAATCAGAAAGTGAAACTTAACGTGCAAGTGTATAAAAGTGCAATGAAGTAATATGAACTTTCTGATCGTAAAAATACTCATAAATGGACTGCTACACGGGCTTTTTGCCAAATTATAGGCTTTAAACGTCCGTTTCTATAGGTTAATTTTTGATATGTGGTAGTATATGAGTATATCTACGTGTTAGAGTGATAAAATTTGGGTTTGGAGTACAAGAGTGGGGCTGAGAAACGAAACGGGTAGAGGTCTAGAGCGTTTTTGAATTCTTAAATGAGCTGGGGGTGCACGTTCATTTATAGACCCTGTGGAAGCGGCTCTACCTGCGGCAGCTGCAGGTAGAGGTGCGACTCCACGTGGCAGGGCCCAAGTGGCGGGTCCTGTTGCATCGAAGTACATGCACTTCGAGCAATGCGAGGTCAGATTCGAAACTTTCTAACTTTTGATCGGAGCGTCCGTTTGAGGCATGCTATAACTTTTCGAAAAGCCCTCGCCGAGAGTGTCGCAATGACATGGGAGTAAACCTTTTTCGAGTCCAAAAAGAAGGGTTCATAACCAGGTCTTTGATTCCTCATAGTTTATCCGTTGAGCTATTTTGCGCTGTTTCCACTCGGGATCATTGTTATAGTTCTTTCTGGCCTTGGTGGCATCAATTCGGCTTAAGTTTGACCAAATCAGCTTCAAGTTAATAAAATAACCATTTTTCCCATCCCGGGGTTGCGTACAATGCTAGCATACCTTCGACTGATTTCTCGGGGTTGTCTTCGAGGTTTGGATCCCAGCCGATTCTGTTTGTCCTCAGGGTTGTCTCTGAAGCTGACTTGGTTCTTCCAGGTTTGTCTCTAAAAATGATGTGAGGCTTCGGGGTTGTCTGAAGTTGATTTGGCCTCCCGGGATGAGATCGGGGCTGACCTTTACTTCCCGGGTTGAGACCGGGGATGACCTGTACTTTCCGGGTTGAGACCGAGTCCGACCTGTACCTCTAAGGTTGAGATCGGGGCTGACTTGTACATCCCGGGTTGTGATCGGGGCTGACATGTACTTCCCGGGTCAAGACCGGGATTAACCTGTTCTTCCCGGGTTGAGACCAGGGCTGACCTATACCTCCCAGGTTGAGATCGGGGCTAACCTATACTTCCCGGGTTAAGACCGGGGATGACTTGTACATCCCGGGTTGAGACTGGGGCTGACCTGTACTTCCAGGGTTGAGACTGGGGCTGACCTGTATTTCTCGGGTTGAGACCGGGTTGACCTGTACTTCCTGGGTTGAGACCGAGGCTGACCTATACTTCCTGCATTGATATCGGGGTTGACCTATACTTCTCGGGTTGAGATCGGGGCTGACTTGTACTTTCCGGGTTGAGACCGGGGCTGACCTGTACCTCTCGGGTTGAGATTGGGGTTGAGTTGACTGTTTTTCCCTCCTGCAGGGTTAGTAACAGGAACACAAAATCTCGATTGTCTACAACAGAATTGAAGAAAATTTTGAGTGTCTACAAGTCCGACTGAATTATGTTCGACATAACATTCCGTCGATAATATTATAATTTCGAAGGAATTTATTCCGTCGAAGATACTTCCGTCAGAAATAAGGCTTTTTCTAGTAGTGAATCAGATAAAATATTATTGACAACAAGTTTTAGATCAACAACTGCAGCGGAAATAGCAATCCATTAGAAGAGTCAAGTAGAGCATGATGTCTACTATCTTCTATGATTTACAAGTCCATCATTAATATTTTATCGATGTAACACCAATCAATCATTATTTCAAATCAATGAATTATCTATGCAATACGGCCAAAGATATTCGTTTGTATCACCAGTGGTCATGATCATGCCAAACACGTGTCCATCTTTGTGCTACGGGCCAAAGATATTCATCAATCAACAGTTCATCTTTACACTATGGGCCAAAGATATTCATCAATTAACAGTTCATCTTTGCACTACGGGCTAAAGATATTCATCAATCAACAGTTCATCTTTGCACTACAGGCCAAAGATAACTTTCACCATAATTTAAGTCTGAGGATTATGACAATGATATAAAGAATGAATCTAGTGAGATCAAGGATAAATATTAGAGATTTATAATTCAATTTATCCAGAGTTCAAGAATGTCCAAATTTTCAACATGAAGATCAAAACATGGATTCAATTTCACGAATAAGATTCATAAAAGATAACTTGGACAAAGAAAAAAATATTTAATTTCGTTGTGAATAGTACTCATGAATATTATCGTATGAATAGTATCCCGGATAAATAGTACCCCGACATGAAAAGATTAATATTTAATAAGAAAGTTCAGACCAATATTCCAATGAAATGATATTAGATGAAGCGCAAACATCAAGGAATTTCTAATCATTTCAGGAATTATAGAAGCAATACTTACCATGGTAAGTTTAGATTTAGGAATATGAAATGAAATAATATACAAAATTGCAAATGGATTTTCACCCGTCATGCGGTAATCCGCGTAGACAGATCATTTCCACAACTTAATAAAGAATCCTCGACCACAAAATATATACAAATGTCGGTCTTTTCATGGGCATGACAGCCATCAGAATAACTTTAACACAACAAACCATATTTTCACTATGTTGAGACCTTAAATCCGGATAACCATTTTAAGGTCTTTTGTATGTACATTTTTACAGAAAAACTAGCAGGATACATTCGTAAAGTGGAGTTTGTCCAACGTGGGAATCAGATTTTGATTAATTGGATCCTGAATCCCACGATTCCTAGGCTCACATATGAGTAGCCAATAAACCTGCACAGTTTAAATTTGTACAGAAACAGATATATACATCTAAATATCGCCATAACCAAGGATTCATTCAGTAAATCCTGGTTCGCACATGACCGAAGCGTCTCATTCCCACTAGATAGCAGTCTAAGGGCCGCGAGGTTGCTTTTATAACTGAAACTAGAAAAATGCTAGATTTAAATAAAAACTAGTTCGCCCGCAGAAATGTCAGTGCCGATTCATATTAAATGAATATTTAAATCAACAATTTAATAAAATTGAGTAAAGCAATATATATACAATTATATATACGAAAGCTGTAAAGGGCGATGAGTTTTCACACCGGTGCCCGGACTAGAATTAAATATATATATATATATATATATATATATATATATTTATAAAAGCTGTATAAAAGCCACGGAATGATCCAGGATGGATAGAATTGAAATATATATAGAAAAATAGTAAAAAGGGCGATAGGTTTTCACGCCTGTGCCTGAACTAAAATTGAAATATTTATATTTAAATATAGATAGAAAAGTAGTCAACCAAGACTGGGAAGATAACCCAATGTGGTGAATGTTGCAGATATATATAAAAATAGTAAAAAGGCCACAGAATAATCCAAGTCAAACTAGAATGTAAATGTACATAAAAGTAGTCAACCAAGATTGGAAAGATAACCCAGCGTGGTGAATGTTGCTTATATATGCATAAATATATATAAAAGCAGTAAAAAGGCCACAGAATAATCCAAGCCAAACTGAAATATATATATATATATATATATATATATATATATATATATATAGACTGAAAAGTAGTCAACCAAAACTGGGAAGATAACCCAGTGTGGTGAATGTTGCTTATTTATGCATAAATATATATAACAGCAATAAACTACCGCAAATTTGACATCCGGGCTTGACAGAATTGAAAAGTTAGTACATATAAAGTTAAATATATACAAAAAAGCCAAACCCGGATTGGAAAGATAACCCAGTCCGGCCAAGTTGCTAGTAACGAAGGTGCAAGTATATAAAAGCTGCTGGAAGCGACGGATCGTCAATCCGAGTTATAAAAATGCCAGAAATGCGTTGAGGCACTAAAATTTACCAAAAGTTGACAAAAACGGCCACGGAACTAAGTTCCGGGCATATTTAGAAAACGAAACTTGATATGCAATTGTATAAAAGTGCGAAGAAGTAAGAATAACTTTCTGATCGTAAAAATACTCATAATGGACTGCTACACGGGCCTTTTGCCAAATTATATGCTTTAAACGTCCAAATCTATCGGTTATTTTCTGATATGTGGTAGTATGTGGGTATATCTACCAGTAAGAGTGAAAAAATTTGGGTTTGGAAGACAAGAAAATAGCTGGAAAACCAAATGGGCAGAGGTTCGGAGCATTTTTGAATTATAAAATGAGTGTGGGGTGAGCTCATATTTAACCACCTAGAAGCCTCCACTCTACCTGCTGCTGCCACAGGTAGAGGTGCGGCTCCATGTGGTGGTGCCCATATTCTCAAAGTACGTGCACTCCGAGCAACGCGAGGTCGAAGTTAAAACTTTCTAACTTTTGATCGGAGCGTCCGTTTGAGGCGTGCTATACCTTTACGAAAAGCCCTCGCCGAGAGTGTCACAATGACATGTGAAAAAATATTTTTCGGGTCCAAGAAGATGGGTTCATAACCAGGTCTTCGATTCCCCGTAGTTTGTCCGTTAAGCTGTCTTGCGCTGTTTGCACTCAGGATCATTGTTATGGTTCTTTCTGACTTTGGTGGCATTAATTCAGTTTGAGTCTAACCAAATTAGCTTAGAGTTGATAAAATGACCTTTTTACCCCTCCCGAGGTTGTGTTTAGTGTCGACATAGCCTTTACCGGGGCTGACCTGTACCTCCTGGGTTGAGATCGGGGCTGGCCTGTACCTCCCGGGTTGAGACCGGGGCTGATTTGATTACCTGGTATTTAGACCGGGGTTGAGTTGATAACCCGGTATTGAGACCGGGGTTAAACTGATGCCTCAGTATTGAGACCGGGGTTAATTTGATGGCCCAGTTTTGAGACTGGGGTCAAACTGATGGCCCCGTATTGAGACCGGGGTTGACCTGATGGCTCGATATTGAGACCGGGGTTGAACTGATGGCCCGGTATTGAGACCGGGGTTGAACTGATGGCTCGGTATTGAAAGAGGGGTTGACCTGACGAGTGCACAATATTTATTTATGTTTATTCCTTTATGCGTAGTCTATTACATATTTGGTTATTAACAAGGGCTTAATAGGTTTGTTTATGGGTTTCAGGTCAAAATGGAGATGAAACGAGGAAAATGGAAAGATTGTTGGGTTTTAATACTAATTTTGATTCATTGTATTGGCTTGGGACTTGGATTTTATTGTAGAGCTATTCCTTAGATATCTGTAACATCTTGAATCGTCCAAATCGGAGTTCATATGAAAGAGTTATGACCTTTTTACCAAGCGGAAGTTGAGACCTCAGAGTTTGGAAGTTGCAATTTACATTGCAGTCACTTGGAGCCGATTTCAACCTTGATCCATTCAGAATCTCTCAATGCTCAAAAAATAAAAGTTGTAGATCTCGTCGACAAATTCGATTTGACATGTAACAGGCCCCGTAATTCTTCTCGGATCAAAAGTTATGATAGTTTTACCAACGGACATCGCAGTAGAAAATAGACCTGCGCTGACCGCGCCCAAAATAGCCTAGGAGCAGCGTGTAGCGAGCTAGTATACCAGATTTTGTTGACATTGTACCGTAGGGCGTGCCCAAAATAGCCTAGGAGCAGCGCAGGGCACGCCTGGCAGCGAAGAGACGGCTTATTTAGGTGTTTTAGTGTCCAAGTTGAGTTGTAATAGGATTTTGGGATGCCTAAAGTGTTAGGGTTTCTTTTAGGACTATAAATATTTGATTATAACTTGGATTTGGATTGGATTGGATCTAGAAATTCTTGGAGGCTATTCAAACCCTAGTTTTGGAGAATTAAGGGATGTTAAGCTAAACTACTCAATTCAATTTTGAAGGGATGTTGAACCTTATTCATAACTAATGGTTTGATCTAGTTTACTTTATTTATTTCTTCGTATATGAGATTTATTCTGATTATCTACATAAACTTCTTGTATGCTATACTATTTGATTAATTTGATAAGGCCAGTTCGATTAATCTAATAAATATCATCTGCAAGATTAAGATATATATTAAGCAAACGATATATGTCTAATCATAAGTAGCACTTAATGATACTTGATTGTGGACAAGCCTTTGGGTATTGTTAATGTTTTTAGAAGACAAGTTAAATAATTTTTGATTGTGCAATTGTTGCTTGGTACAATCTAATTCTCATTCTTAATGCTTCTATGTTATGAAATCTAGACTGATAGTTCTGGGTTATATGATAGTTAGGATCTTTTGTTGGCGATCGTCGCATTAGATTTACCCATAAGGAGAATTTTGGATAATTAGTGATCGCGGTTATCTAGTGTTGTTAATCTCATTGAATGATAAATATTGTAAAACTTGATTAATCCATGATTGTGAAAAGGTGATACCGAACTGATGAATTGAAGATTTTTACTTATTGATTTTTTTTCTAAATTTACTTTTGTTAATTTAGTTATTCAAAACAAAACTCCCAATTCATTGGAAAATAATTGGATAAATACAAAACAATACACTCTTTGTGGAATCGATCCTTGCTTGTTACTATACTAATTCTTGAGTTAGTAGAATAGGAGTAAGGTTAATTTTAGAGTGCTAAATGACAGCTCCCAAATTTTGGCGCCGTTGCCGGGGAGTGTTATTTGTTTTTGTTTATTCTTTGTTTTTTTTGTTTTTTTTATATATTTTTTTGACTCAATCCTCTTAATCTATTGATTTAAATTTTGATCAAGAGATAGAGAAAATTGCAGATACAAAAGAAGCTCTTGTTCTAACACTTGAAAAGGAAAAGATGGAGGTGCCAAGAAACAACAGAATTTTAAAAGAACTGGTTACTCCAGACATTGATCAACCATCCTTGTGTTTCGAATATCCTACTTTAGATGTTGTTTTTGAACTTAAATATGTACTAACTCGTCTTTTGCCTATTTTTCATGGTCTTACAGGTGAAAATCCATATAAGCATCAAAAGGAGTTCCATGTGGTGTGTTCCACAATGAAATAACAAGGAGTGCCCAAGGAGCAAATTAAGCTTAGACTTTTTTCGTTCTCATTAGCAGATTTGGCTAAAGACTGGTTATACTATCTTCCTTTAGGATCAATACGATCATGACATAAGATGAAGAAGTTATTCTTGGAGAAGTACTTTCCTGCTTCGAGAGTTGCTAACATAAGGAAGGAGATATGTGGAATCAGGCAGTTTAATGGAGAGAATCTCTATGAGTATTGGGAAAGGTTCAAGAAGTTGTGTTCCAGCTGTCCACCTCACGGAATCGATGACTATCACTTGATTCAGTACTTCTATGAGGGGTTGCTACCAATGGATAAAAGCATGATTGATTCAGCAAGTGGAGGAGCACTGGTAGATAAGACTCCAGAAGCTGCAAGGAACTTAATTGCAAACATGGCAGCTAACTCGCAATAGTATGGAGCTAGGATGGAGCATACACTGCAAAGGGTAAATAGGGTAAGTATAAGTAATTTTGAACAACAAATTTATGAATTAACTGCTTTGGTTCGTCAAATGGCTACAAGGAATATGCAAGTTGCAAAAGAGTATGGAATTTGCTCAAAGTCAAGACATACTAGTGATGTTTGTCTAATATTGCATGAGGATGAAACTGTGCAACACGTCAATGCCGTGGGAACATTCTTAGGACATCATCAGCGTCAATATGATCCTTGGGCAGAAACTCACAATCCCGGATGGAGAGATCATCCCGACTTGAGCTACGAAGTACCTGCTAATTCTGGAACGTCTATGGAGGATATGTTCAAAGCTTTCATGAATCAGACGCAATAGTTCCAGTAAGAGACAAGGACTTCTATCCACATGTTGGAGAATTAGACGAGTCAGCTTGCTACCACGGTTAGTAGTATGGAATCTCAAGGCTTAGGGAATTTAACTCCTCAGTTTGTTGAGAACTTAAGTGCAATTGGATGTGACGAAGAGGAGTAGGAGGATTTAGTGCTTACTTCAGGAACAGATAGTAATATAGAATTTGATAAAAAGAAGGAACAAGAGGAAGAGGGAAATGATTTGATAAGTTCTGCAGATACAAGAAAGACATGGATTCATCTCCATCAATACAGCCAACAGAAACAATGAGTGATACACACCATCGAACCTTTACCGTGGAATTAGATAATGTAAAGTTCTAATTCAGTGCATATGAGGCTAAAAGGTATCTTGGTAATGTTAAATCTATTTTTGCTATTGATGTTGTGGATTATTCAGTATATGAATCTTTTGAACTAATATAATTATACAAGGAGGATTTGATGGCTGGAAAGGAGCAGGATCATGAAGTACAAAATGTTCCTAATTAAGAACTGAAACTGTTACCAGTCCACTTGAAGTTCACAAGTCCAATCACATAGAATGAGAGGGAAGATGTCAAGCCAATGACAATAAACAAGGGCAGCTGCTTGGGAGGCAACCAAAGAATTCAGATTTAATCTTTCTATCCCTTTCCTTTTTAATTTGTTAGTTTTAGTAGTTTTCTACTTTGCATGATTTTCTTACATTGGGGACAATGTAAGGTTTGAGTGTGGGGGAGGGAATTTTAGATTTTAGTTTTCTTTGCTTTTTTAGTATAATAATCTAAAATTTGCTAGAATTTGGAAATCAGTTGAAATTTTTGATTGTTTCCATGATTTTATTCGCATAATTGTTAAGGGGTTAGAGGCAAAAATTGAAAATTGATGCTTAATTTTAAGATCTGTTGGTATTTAGTTTATCAATGAATGTTGAAAACTAAGTCAGTAACCAATGTACTTGATTTGAATTGAATTTATTGATGCATGAGTACTTGAATATGTGAAGCATGCTTAGTTGACTAATTGTATGTGGAGTTATCTATGTGCACTAATTTCTTGCTTTAGAACTATTTTCACTGCTATGTCAATAAAAGATCCTTGTGAAAAGAAAAAAAATATGAAAAAAATTGATGATGAAATTGTTGTATGGAAAAATAGTGAAAAATTTGCTTCAATGTCCATTATATGAATTAATTGGGTATCCAAGCCTTGAGAAGCATCAGTATTCACGCTAAAAAATGTGATGGATAAAAACAGCTTGACTAGTCGACTTTTGTGGCCTTTGTTACTTAAATGAGTAAGCCCTAGGGGTGTCTTTATACCCAGCGCCCTAAGACCATCTGGTTTGGTAGTCGTTGGTGAAAAGTTCGTTACATGAAGAGCATTGAAAAGCCTAAGAAAAGGAGACATTGCACATGTCAAGAAAAAAAATAAAATACAAGAAAACATCAAAATATACTCATCTGGGATATTGATAAGTACATAATATTCTATGATTATTATTCTTTTATGTTTAGTTTTATTACATGTTTCATGTGAATATGGGCTTATTAGTGTGTTTATTGATTTCAGGATTATTTGGAGCTAGAATATTGAAACGGGACAAATTGGAGCTCAATTTGGGACCAATTAGGTTGACCCAATTCGACAACAAGGATTCTTGCAATTCATTTAGTCAGCAGCTTGGGAAGGAAAGGATTCATGCAAATCACTTGGTCCATGCAAATTCGAATTAGTTTCTACTTTGGGTTATTTGCATGGCTTATTTAATTTCACAAATTCCTAGTAGCTTCTGAAGAAATGCCGCATGGGCTCACGAAATTAAAAGCTTGCAAATAAGTGTTACATGGCCACGAAATTAACATTATATAAAGCAATTAAGTGGACTCACGAATTGAAGCTTGTATGCATTCTTGTTCCAAGTGTCTCACAAAATCAGCAAGCTTAATAGATTACAAGTGGGCCACGTTGGAGCTGCTTACAAAAGAGGAGTCACGGATTTAATTATATCATAGCAATCAAGCCACATATTATAAATATCATGTGGGCCAATGATTAAGGAGCAGCCACGAAAATGCAAGCAAAAATCGGCAACTAAAATCCTAGCAACTCTAGCATGCAAGCATATACAATTCATACATGGGCCCACGAATTAGGTAGCATGCAAGGAAGTTAATCAATTAAGATATGGGAGCAGCTCACGTGCAACGAGCATGCAAAGCTCACGTGTAGCAGCTTATTACTAGTAAGGATCAAGTGGGCTGAAAAGAGGGAGCTGGGCAGGACACTAACCCGCCCTAGCGGGGATTTATTCTTGGCAAGTCCCACCCCAGTGGGGAGGTGGGAAAAAAGGGCCAGCAGCTTGTCCTTTTGCAAAACGGATTGGCATAGTAATTAGGGATAATTAGGGTTGCTTTCTTGGGTTATAAAAGGGGTTGATAAGATCATATTTAGGGGATCCATTCTCTTATATTTTTCATCTTCTTTTCCTCTTTCATATTAGATCTAGGATTGCTTGGAGTCATGAACTAATTCTTTCAATTCAGTTCGGAAGGGATGTTGAACCTTATTCATAATTAACGGTTTGATCAAGTTTATTTTTTTTATTCCTTCTTACATGAGATTTATTCTGATAATCTACTATAACTTCTTGTATGTTATTCAATCTACTAATTTGGTTTCTGTAGGATTAAAATAGTGAATTGGTGTCATATGCTAGATCAAGGAATAGTATTACGTGTAATTGATATTGTTCCTAATCACAAGTAGCAATTAGTAATGCTTGATTGTGGACAAGATTTTGAGTGTTATTATGATTATCAGAAGACAAGTTAAACAATCCGAGCTTATGTGTTTGTTCCTTGGAATAGTCTAATTCCCTAGTTCTTAATGCTACTATTATATTAAATCTAAAGAGCTTGTTATAGGTTATATAATGGTTAGAATCTTGTGAAGAGCTTGTTTCATTGAGTGACAATCTAAGAGGAGTTTTGGGTAGCAGAGCTTGTTGTTACATAGGGCTATTAGTTTCATTGAAGGGTAAATAATGTTACACTTGATTAATCTATTATTGTGAAAAGGCGATACTAAACTTAAGAACTGAAGCTTTTAAATCATTGTTATTTCTTATCAGATTATTATTGTTAATTTAATTAATCAACTCAAAACCCCCCCTTTTCATTAGAAATCATATGATAAATATAAAATTAATCACTCTTTGTGGGATCGATCCTTGCTTACTACTGTGCTAATTGTTTGAATTTGTGAAGTGAAAGTGAGGTAAATTTAGGAGTGTAAACGACAGCTCCCAGATATAAAGAAGGATCTACGAAAAGCAAGGCAAAGTGCAGGAAAATTTGTTTTGAGTTATGAGTTAGTGTGCGTAGTTTTTTGCTCCATGATAACTAAGTTGGGTAAGTATGTGGATTGTGGGATAGATACTTATGTGGATGTAGTTCAATTTGATTAAATTCATTGGTGAGGTGATAAGGTTAGTAGTCATGAATTGATTAATGAGATGCTAATCGGGTTTTTGTTGATAAGTATTGATATTCATGAATTTTAACTTGAACTTTTTGATACTGTGGTTGGATAGAATTATGTGAATGATAACATAAACTTGGGTTTGGTTTATGCGAGAACGTGTAAAAGCTAAGTGTGGGGGAATTTGACGAGTGCATGATATTCATTTATGTTGATTCGTTTATGCATAGTCTATTGCATGTTTGGTTGTTAACAAGGGCTTAATAGGGTTTTTATGGGTTTCAGGTCAAAATGGAGATGAAACGAGGAAAATAGAAAGATGTTGGATTTTAATGTTAAGTTTGATTCATGGACTTGGCTTGGGACTTCGATTTTATTGTAGAGCTATTCCTTAGCTTTCCGTAACATCTTGAATTGTCCAAATCGGAGTTCATATGAAAGAATTCTAACCTTTTTACCAAGCTGAAGTCGAAACCTCAGAGTTTGGAAGTTGCAATTTACATAGCAGTCACTTGGAGCCGATTTCAACCTTGATCCAATCAGAATCTGTCAATGCTCAAAGAATGAAAGTTGTAGATGTCGTCGACAGCTTCGATTTTTATATGTAGCAGGCCCTATAACTCTTTTCGGATCAAAAGTTATGATAGTTTTACCAAAAGACATCGCAGCAGAAAATAGACCTGCGCGGATCGCTCCCAAAATGGCCGAAGAGCAGCGCGGGGCGCGCTAGTACACTAGATTTTTTGACAATGTAGCGTGGGGCGCACCCAAAATAGTCTAGGAGCAACGCGGGGCGCGCCTTGCGGTTGGGAAACAGCATATTTAGGTGTTTTAGTGTCCAAGTTGAGTTGTAATAGGATTTTGGGATGCCTAAAGTGTTAGGATTTCTCTTAGGACTATAAATACTTGATTATAACTTAGATTTGGATTGGGTTGGATCTAGAAATTCTTTGAGGCTATTCAAACCCTACTTTTGGAGAATCAAGGGATGCCAAACTAAACTACTCAATTCAATTATGAAGGGATGTTGAACCTTATTCATAACTAATGGTTTGATCAAGTTTATTTTATTTATTTCTTCGTAGATGAGATTTATTCTGATTATCTACATAAACTTCTTGTATGCTATACTATTTGATTAATTTGATATGGCGAGTTAAATTAATCTAATAAATATAATCTGCAAGATTAAGATATATATTAAGCAAACGATATATGTCTAATCATAAGTAGCACTTAATGATACTTGATTGTGGACAAGCTTTTGGGTATTATTAAGGTTTTCAGAAGACAATTTAAATAATTTTTGATTGTGTAATTGATGCTTGGAATAATCTAATTCTCATTCTTAATGCTTCCATTGTATTAAATCTAGACTGATAGTTCTGGGCTATATGATAGTTAGGATCTTTTGTTAGCGAACATTAGATTAGATTTACACATAAGGAGAATTTCAGAATAATTAGCGATCGCGGTTATCTAGGGTTGTTAATCTCATTGAAGGATAAATATTGTAAAACTTGATTAGTCCATAATTGTGAAAAGGTGATACTGAACTGATGAATTGAAGAATTTTACTTATTGATATTTCATCTAAATTTACTTTTGTTAATTTAGTTATTCAAAATAAAACTCCCAATTCAATGGAATATAATTGGATAAATATAAAACAATACACTCTCTCTGGGATCGATCCTTGCTTGTTACTATACTAATTCTTGAGTTAGTAGAATATGAGTAAGGTTAGTTTTGTAGTGCTAAACGACAGCTCTCATAACCGGATGGCCCGGTATTGAGACTGGGGTTAAACTGATGGCCTGGTATTGAGACCGGGGTTGATTTGATTGCCCGATATTGAGACCATGGTTGATTTTGATGGCCCGGTATGGAGATCGGGGTTGAACTTATGGCCCGGTATTGAAATCGAGGATGATTTGATGACCCAGTATTGAGACCGGGGTTGAGTCAAAAAGACAGTTTTGCCCTCCTATAGTGTTAGTAACAGGGAAACAATATTTCAAGTGTCTACAGATGCCCCTCTTTATCATGTTCATGCAACGTAGTGAAATGAACAGGATAAAGATTAGTAGACATGAGAAATGCAAATGCAAATGCAAAGGGGAGGAAGTTCATGATATGGTATGTCATGAGTGTCAGATACCTTCGAGGGGGTAGGGTTATCGCTGATTGATTACGTTCGCTTCTGTTGGGGATAATGTTATTCATGATAACCCTTGGGGCGGCATTATCAGTCGGTTACTGGTAGGATAACTACTGACAAGTTATCATAATTAGGCTATCACGGATTGTTCTCGTCTCATTCTGCTGGGGATGCCACTAATAGGCTATCGTGAGCTGTTTTCATCACTTTCTGCTGGGGATGACATCACTCATGACAGTCTAGGTGAATTCTTGGTTTGAGACCAAGGGTTTTCCCTCATTCGTCGATACTTTTCGTTCGAGCATATTTCTTTTCGGTTGATGCCGTTGTATATTTCTGATGGCCCTCCACTGGGGATATATCTTTGTTGCAGATTTATCTCAGTGGGCATTTCTGATACTTATCCTGACGATAATTTACACCGATATTTGGCAACAGGGGTTTGAAACACCAATCCTTCTTGGTACTCCCTCTAAGGATGCGTATAACAGATTCCATCATTGGAGATGGATTATTATATTGCTTCTGTCACCAGATCATTCTCGATGCTTTGTTGGGGTTGTGCCAACGGCTGAGACATCGCTGGGGTTTGAGCCAACGGTTGATACTTCGTCGGGGTTGAGCCAACAGTTGAACTATCTTCGATGTGTACCCGACGCTTCGCTGGGGTTGAGCCAACAACTGAAATGTCTCGGTTTTCACCCGACGCTTCACTGGGGTTGTGCTAACGGTTGAATTGTCTCTGTCTGTACCCAACGCTTCACTGGGGTTGTACCAATAGCTGAACTGTCACCAGTCTATACACGACGATTCGCTGGGGTTGTGGCAACGGCTGAACTGACATCGATCAGTACCCGATGCTTCGCTGGGGTTGTGCCAACTGCTGAACTGTCATCGGTCAGTACTCGACGCTTCACTGGTGTTGTGCCAACAGCTGAACTATCATCAGTTAGTACCCGATGCTTCGCTAGGGTTGTGCCAACAAATGAACTATCACCGGTCCGTACCCGACGCTTCGCTGGGGTTGTGCCAACGGCTGAACTGTCCCCGGTCTGTACCCGACATTTTGATGGGGTTGTGCCAACGGCTGAACTGTCATCTGTCAGTACCCGACGCTTTGTTGGGGTTGTGCCAACGGCTAAACTGTCACCGGTCTGTACCCGATGCTTCACTGAGGTTGTGCCAATGATTGAACTGTTATTGGTCAGTACCCGATGCTTCGTTGGGGTTGTGCCAACTGCTGAACTGTCATCAGTTAGTACCCGACGCTTCGTTGGGGTTGTGCCAACGGCTGAACTGTCATAGGTCAGTAGCCGACGCGTTGCTGGGGTTGTGCCAACGACTAAACTGCCATTGATCAATACCCGACGCTTCGTTGGAGTTGAGCCAACGGCTGAACTGTCCTCGGTTTGTACCCAACGCTTTGAAAGTGGCAGTTTTTGGCAGTTTTGCGCAGTTTTTTCGTAGTTTTTCCACAATTTTCAACAGTTTGCATCATTCATCCCTGGACATGTCTTCGGGATGACTACCAAGGCTTTTCAGAGAGTTCCCCTTTCTGTCAGGATTACGCTGCTTAAACGCAGGATTTCAAGACAAACCGCTCAATCGCGTAGCGATTTTTTCTCAGATTTAACTTTTCAGCTCATATAAACTCCATTTCAACTCTAACCGAACCGAGTCCGGGGGAGTGGGACCCACCCTAAGGAGCCGCAGGTAGAGGTGTAGCTGCCGCGGGTGGGCTCGCTTCTACTTGTGGCTTTATATTGGGCAGCGGGATTCATTATTTTCAAGTTTTATTTCGAGTTTCAAACGAAATCTGATTTTTTTTAGATCTACGAAGTTTGGGCAGCCTTTTTCTAATTTCGTCAGCTCCTACTCGCTTAGCGCATCGCACGTAATGTTTTAAGTCCTTTTTTCACAAGTTTTGACCGTTAAAAGTATGTAAACCACGTAGGGGCTTTTAGACGCAATATATAAAAAATGTATGCTTATATGACCTGCTAAATTTTTTTTGACTTTATATGTATGCATATCTTACTGTAATGCACATTTGGATGTAAGAAAATTCAAATTTTGAGACAGTCATATTTTTCTCTTTTTGATCAGTTTAGTCATCCTTTTTGAGGCCTAGTGAGCCTGAATTTTCAACTAAAAATATCCATGGTAATTTAGCTACCATGTGAAGTCTACTTTTGATTTTATTTTATAAATATGAACTGTTCATGTTTTTGGGAAGGTGTGCTACTAAATGGCCACCTAGACATGCCTGTGTGCATACGGACAATCCATTTTACAAAGGAGACTCTGGCGAAATATTTTCAAAAGCCCGAGCATTTAAAAACATGCAGTTTTGACTCTACTGGGGATTTTTGACTGAGCCATGCAGGTTGTAGGATTTAGTTTTTGAAAAACATACAATTTTAACTTTACTAGATATTTTTGACTGACCCATGGATGCTTTAGGACTTAGAAATGCATAGAATACTGATTTAAACTAATAAGCCACTAGTTTTAGTCTTACCACACCCTTTTTGAGGTGATTTGGAGACTTTGTCCGGGTGATGGAATGACATAGACCCGACAGTGCTAGCAGGGTAATTTCAGGCATTAGACGGAGGCGAGCTTTTGACGTTCCTCAACCACGTCCCGCTCGACCGCCTCGCAGATTGGCAGAGTCGGAGATTCTTTCAGCCCAGGACGAGCAGCCAATTGATATTGATGATGAGAAGGCACTTTTTACTGCTCTTGCCCTTGCTCAGGCACCACGTGCGGAGGTTCCGGGCTTTATTGTACCGACCCAGGAGCTGTTGGGAGACTTGAGTAGCCACCCATCGAGATTTCTCCACGCCAACGAGGTGACTTGAAGTTTTATTCTTTCTGGATTCTCTTTCTTCCTTTTGCCATTCTCGGGGCACAGGTTTTTGACATGGGTTGGTTTTTGATGCAGGTTCCCTGCTTTACACAGCCTTGAGAGAACTGGTTCAACGTACACTCCCTGTACCATACTTTGCACTAGGACTATAGGGATATCGTTGATGGTTGGGGGTTTCAGGCCTTTTTCTCTATTCTTCCCTGCCGTTGCCCCTGGGGGTATATGAGGGCTTTGTCTGAGCACTAGTTCCACCAGAATCAGTCCCTTCATTTGTTAGACTGTGAGGTGATGATGACCCCTATGGACTGGAGGTTCATCACTGGTATTGAGTTCGAGGGTGAGCCAGTGCCTGTCGTGGCTGACATCACACCTACTACCGTTAGGTCCCTGCTGGGCATTCCTGCAACGACGATCAAGGGTCGGACGGTCCGATCTGGTCCCATAGGTATAGATGCCCAGAATGGGGCTTTACTTGAGCCTTTGCCTGATGATCAGAGGGTTAGGGATTGTATATTGAGGCGATTATTTCTGGTGATCATCAGGGGATGTTTTGTGGAGGACAACTCACCGACTGTGTCCTTCGCCCTAGTTAGCGCTACCCGACAAGTAGAGTGCCTCACTGACTTTTATTGGGGTTCCTACACCTTTACCTATTTTCTCTGGGGCGTGCGTATGCTTTCGGAGGGTTTGACGGAGGCTTGGTTAGGGTTCTATCCGTTTCTGCTGGTGAGTACATCTTTCTTGTACCTTTTTGATTTTTGCATTTATATTTGTTAGTCTTGGCCACTGAGGACTTTTGATATTTACATGGCCAGTTCTGGGCATTTGAGAGGCTTCCTTTCCTACGTCCCGCCACTACTTTAGGTCTGAACACCTATCCTTGAGGACGACGTTGGCATCACTCCACTCTGACAGAGGTCCCTGTTGCTGAGGGATTGACCTATTCCCGCCTACAGTTGGAGCTTTTGACGGCTGGATCGATCTCTTAGATGCCGTATACCTCTGAGTTTGTGACCGTTGGATTTGAGGGAGGCTTCCCCATTGGTCAGGAGTTTGCATTGTCGAACCGTAGAGTCCCATTTTTGACAAAGGGAGGCTGGGAGCTATATTTAGGAGAGCGTGCTATCATGTGCATTACAGGGCAGATCCACATTCTCATTGTTCTTCCTGCTTGGCATCATTGGCCATTGATCCTGCCACTGACATATATCTCTATGGAGGGCATAGATGGCTTTACCCTATTAGAGGGCCCTTATAGCCAGGAGGCATTCAGCAGCTGGTGAAGTCCTCGCACGATTGGAGCTCAGACTCGGGCTACCCAATTTATAGAAGACATGGTGCATGGGTCTGCGATGATGATAGACTGGATAGCTTACCTTAGGAAGCCCACTCATTCAAACCAGATCGTAGAGTTAACCTGGGAGTTGGAGAGAGCTCGCTTTTTTATCAGGCATCTTGGTCGAGATCCGTCAAAGGCATCTTCTTTTGACCCTTCCAGCTCAGGAGCTGGCCCCTCTTCAGATCCATTTTCTAGCAATTTTGCAAGGGTTGATCCTCCCTTGTACCGCCCAGACATGCCTGATGGCCACGACTTTGTGTCCACGGAGGAGATGGAGCAGGTTAATAGCCTGAGTGTCGATTATCTGGATCTGTTTGGATAGCTATTGCAACTATATCTTTTGGTCAGCCACTGTTTTGGCTATTTGGCGGCTATGCCTCATTTTGATAGACCACTGTTAGTAGTTGGGTGGTGGTGCCCCATATTCCTGTACTCTTTATTTTGCTTTGTATTATTAGACAGGGATGATGCTTGCAGTAGATAGTTTATCGTAGTTGTTCATGATATTTCCTATCTATCGCATCTTGTTTATATTTGTCATCATGAATGTATTATGTCATGTGTATGCATTTTAGACAGATGAGTTCAGATTTAACCCCTGGGTGGTCTTGTGATACGGTGATACAGATGGCATCGTCTACCGTTAGCCGTATCGAGCATTTACCACCGTCTGAGGTGGCATCGTCATTGATATCGTGGTACGAGAGCCTACCCTTCTCAGCCAGAGGGACAATGGATCATATGTTGGGTCATTCATTGGCCCTCGTAGACTTTCAGGTGCCATACGAATTTGTGGATGACATCTTATCCCGTTGGATACCCACTAGGCAGGTCTTTTGCTTTGGGTTATAAGTTGACTCCGACCCTGGAGGAGTACCAGCGGTTTACTGTCTTAGCTTTAGAGGTGCCTTGCGCTCGTACGGCGATCAGTGATATAAGGAGATCGTTTATACGGATGTCAGGTCTTCGCCAAAGCATAGTTATGGATGAGATCATCTCTGGACGTGTGATCTCCATCGACTTTTTGATCTATCTCTTCGGTGAGCTCGACAGTTACGATCGACATGCCAGGGATTTTATTGTATCGGCAGAGGCATGGCATTTGGCTAGGATAGACATGTTGCTGATGTGCATCGTATCCTACGTCTATATGCCACTATGCTTGGACTACTTGGATGTGGGGTTGATAGTTGTGGTTCGGGCCCTTAGGCTAAGTAGCACCATCATACCGATGATATTGACTGAGATGTTGAGGGCAGCCACCCACTGCATTACCCACACGGAGGGGTTTTTCAGAGGCAGTTCAGTCTTGCTATATGTATGGCTCATGTCCCATATTTGACCGATTGGATTTTTCAGACATCAGGGGTATTTCTTCACCCATGAGATGGTCGGCATTTCTGTCTGATATTGTGCTTCCGTTTTCGATTCTGCCCTACGCAGGACTAGTCTCCCCCTATAGCTTTATTACCCATGCATCTGGCATAGACTATCTGCCTTTAGCAAGATTGAGGGGAGTGACTACTTACCATCCTCTGGCTGTTATGGGCCAGTTCTATCAGTTTTAGAGCCTGCATCAGTTCGAGGGGGCTGCTGATCAGAGGATGTCAGCTTCGTTTATGTCATCTGTTGACTTAATTCGAGTTTGTGAGTGTTGGACTCACAGGAAGAGGGCTGATTTCTCCATTAGCCTTCTAGATTATTCTCTGGAGTACTCAGTATGGTTGGAGGACGATATAACATCCGCGACAGTCGTCTATACAGCTCCGCTTGTGGACTCAGACGAGGAAGAGCCTATGGAGGATCCTGAGTCTCCTACCGAGGATGAGTTATTCATGGGTCTGACAACAGCATTAGTTAGTGATCTGCCGATCATTCCTGCAGGGACAGATCCAGCTTTGGCGGACTCACTTTTTAGGATGACCTTTGAGAGAGATCAGGCTAGAGAGCTGATGTTGATCGCCTTGTCTGGCAGAGATATAGCTTTAGCTGAGAGAGATACGGTCGAGCCGCT
Source organism: Panax stipuleanatus (assembly GCA_020205555.1). Taxonomy (NCBI): domain Eukaryota; kingdom Viridiplantae; phylum Streptophyta; class Magnoliopsida; order Apiales; family Araliaceae; genus Panax; species Panax stipuleanatus. Next base: position 147,173,408 of record CM035117.1, read on the forward strand.
CAAGATGTAGGATTGATTGAGCGATATGAGATTTGATCTGCCAGAGACGCAGCTTTTGTGGAGATCGAGGAGACTTTAATTGCTTAGGATGAAGCTTTTGTGGAGAGGGATGAGGCTATAACTTCCCGGGATTTCCACATTGCTGACAGTACTGCTCTTCGATCTTATACTCATGGTCTGGTTACTGAGATGAGTGCATATATTGATGACCATAGTGCCACACTGCATATGACTGGATATTTTGAGCCGTATGGAGGCTGAGGGTATTGCACTTGCAGCTACTCCTCCATCTTCAGAGAGAGATGCCATGTTGGAAATGCTGGTCTACTTATCCTTGGGTCCATAGACTAGCTTTGTTTTTCCTACACATACTAGATCAGCCATTTTTCTCAGATATAGGACACTATGTATATATCAAACAGTTTTATATATCAGAGAAATATATTTTTCATACATTTCCCTGTTTGGATATGTATTGTCATTGCTGAGTGATTACCACTTCTTTTATGACTTGCTGTTGTTGATATATCTTAAGCTTCTCCTTGATGGACTAACAGTGAGATGTCAGAGAGTATCTCAGATGGGACTGCTGACCAATGAGGCTTGATAGTTTTTAGGTTTCATTTGGTTTCGGTGTCTTGGAAATGGTTTTTATTGGTTATAATTTTTTTTGAAGGTCAAATCGCGCCGTAAATGGCTGCCTATGTACTCCCGGGTGTAGGGGAGATCAGGTCATTCGTAGTTCAATTTTTGTGTGAGAGAGGTTCGAAAAGTATTTGTCTTCTGCTTTGAGTTAGGTTTGATGAGTTTTGAGTTTTTTTGTTTGGTTTGACTGCACCAGAAATGGCTGCCTACATACTCCCGGGTTAAGGGAGATCAGGTCATTCGTAGTTCCGACTTCTAGTGAAAATCAAACTTGATTTGATTCGCAGGACCAGGATGCAGGTACGTATGTGTTTCAGACAAAGTACCTTTTCAAGGTGTCTGAGTTAATGAGTTGGGGAAATTCGATCCCGTCCACTTCTTGCAATCTGATAGCTCCTCTTGTCAATACCTCCTTGACAATTAAAGGGCCTCCCCAATTAGGGGCAAACTTTCCTTTAGCTTCATCTTGATTAGCGAAAACTTTCTTCAGCACCAAGTTATTTTCTTTGAATTGCCGTATTTGGACCTTCTTGTTGTAAGATCTAGCAATCCTTTGCTGATATAACTGCCCGTGGAAAATGGTTGTAGCCCTCTTTTAATCTATTAGGGACAGTTGGTGATACCGGTCTTGTGGCCACTAATCTTCGTCCATTTGAGCCTCGATTAACACTCGTAAGGATTCCATCTCTACTTCTATGGGGAGGACTGCTTCCATGCCATAGACTAATAAATAGGGGGTAGCCCTAGTAGAGGTAGGCATTGATGTCCTGTATGCCAACAGGGTTAGAGGCAGCAAGTCAGGCCATTCTTTGTGATTGGCGGACATTTTCTGCAATATCTTTTTGATGTTCTTGTTGGCCGCTTCAACAGAACCATTCATCTTGGGCCGATAGATGACAAAATTGAGATGCTTGATGTGGAACTTACTGCATAGTTCTTTCATCATTTGATTGTTTAGGTTCTTGGCATTGTCTGATACGATCACCTCCGGTTGTCCATATCGACAAACGACATTGTTTCTGATGAAACCAATGATGACCTCTTTGGTGACTTTGGGAAAAGAGGCTGCTTCAACCCATTTAGTGAAGTAATCAATCATGGTGAAGATGAATCGATGACCATTGCTGGCTTTTGGTTCCACTGGACCGATCACATCCATTCCCCACAAAGAGAAAGGCCATGGCGAACTCATGTTGTGTAGCTCATTTGGAGGAGCGTGGATGGCATTTTCAGGTACTTGACATTGATAACATCTCTTGACGTGATTATCACAGTCAACTTTGAGTGAGATCCAATAATGTCATGTTCTTAATATTTTCTTGGCCAGCAGGTGACTGCACATGTGTGGACCACATACTCCACCGTGGATTTCATCCATAAGTCTCTGGGCTTGCTCTTTATCAAGGCATCTTAACAGGCCTATCCTAGCATCTCTTTTATAGAGTGCATCTCCGCTCAGATAAAACTTTATAGCCATTTTGTGAATTCGCTTTCTCTCGGATTGGCTTGCCTCAGCGGGTGTAGATCCATCTCAGAGATATTCCTTGATGTCTTGATACCAAGGCTAATTGATAGGAGGAATTTCATCTGATACTTCTCCAATGTAATTCCTGTATATCAGGGCTTTCTGAATTGTGAATTTGATGTAGGGAATCCCACTCCTATCGGATATGCAGATTAATGAAGCCAATGTCGCCAATGCATCAGCGAAGTCATTCCTACCCCGAGGAATACGGTTGAAGGTTATGTCTTCAAACTCCAGGGATATTTTGATGACCTGAAGATGATAGGGAATCAAATGCAGTTCTTTGGTGTGATATTCCCCAATGATTTATCTGATGACCAACTCAGAGTCTCCAAAGACCAGTAAATTTTTGATACCCATGGATTGGGCTATTTTCATCCCCATTATGCAACCTTCATACTCGGCTGTATTGTTGGTGTTGCCAAGATGAAGTTTGGTAGCCACAAGATATTTTTCTCCTATACCAGAGATAAGGACTTCCCTAGCTTCGGCACCTTCCATGTTTACTTCTCCATCAAAATATATTTTCTATGGTTGGACTATATTCTCTTGCTGGAGTTGTTGAATTGTCATGATCCCATCATCCAGGAATTAAGTCTCCAGGGGCTCGAACCCTCCTGCAGGTGCTTTAGCTAGTTGATGTGCAATGCCTTGACCCTTGATTGACATCTGAGTCACATAGACAATGTCGAATTGTTATAGGATCAACTGCCATTTGGATAGTTGATAATCCAACATTGGCTGGTTGAATATGTACTTCAAGGGATCCATGCGAGATATGAGGTAGGTCGTATGCCCATGCAAATAGTGCTGCAACCTCATGGCGGTCCATGCTAACGCACAACATGTCTTTTCGATCAGGGTGTACTTTTGTTAGTCGCTGCTATATATTGTTATTACTTAAGTGTACACGTTACTTTTCATATGTTTTGTGTGAATTTGCAGAGTAGAAGCAGAGCTGAGCAAAAGAGTCGGAAAGAGGAAAATTTGGACTAAGTTGTTGACAGCCAGGCGCGGGGAGTGCTAGCTAAACACTACATCAGGCGCGGGCCGTGCTGCATCGAGGAGGAGCTACTGTATACCTAGCGCAGGGGGCGCTAGGATATGAAAGAGTCGGGCGCGGGGCTCGTCGGACGGACAAGCTGACCAGATTTAATTATTTTTAAATGCAAAATTGATGAGGAATAGGATTGGAGACTTACCTTATTAGACTAGGGTTGTGATAGACTATTTATATCAGTTGTTTTATTAGGTTTAGACTATATTTTGATCTTTTAATCATTTGATCTATATTCTCTTGGATTGCTTGGAGGCTACAAACCCTAGTTTTGAAGATTCAAGCATGTCAGGCTAAGTTCTTTTATTTCAATGTTGAAGGGATGTTGAACCTGATTATCAATTTATGATTTGATTAAGTTTATAATATTTATTCTTTCATAGTGAGATTTATTCTGATTATCTATATAAACTTTCATGTATGTTATTCAATTGACTAATTTGGTTTCTGCAGGATTAAATTAGTAAATTGATATCATCTGTTAGATTAAGACATATTTTAAGCAAAAGAAGTGTGTCTAATCTAAGTAACAATTAATGATATTTTATTATTGTCAAGCTTTGAAATATTGTTAAGGTTTTCAGAAGACAAGTAAAATAATTCCTAATTGTGTAATTATTGCTTGGAATAATCTAATTCTCATTCTTAATGCTTCTATCATATTAAATCTAAACTGATAGTTCTAGGTTGTATGTTAGTTAGAATCTTTTGTTGGCGATCGCCACATTAGATCTACACATAAGGAGAATTTCGGGTAATTTGTGATCGCGGTTATCTAGGGTTAGTAATCTCATTGAAATGGTAAATAGTGTAATTACTTGATTAATTTATAATTGAGAAAAGGGGATACTGAACTGAAGAATTAAAACTTTTTAATCATTGATATTTTATTTAATTCACTTTCGTTAATTAAACTGTGCACACTAAAAACCCCTAATTCATTGGAAATCATTGGATAATTAAAAGACAATTCACTCTTTGTGGGATCAATCCTTGCTTATTACTATACTAATTCTTGAGTTAGTTGAATAAAGAGTAAGGTAAATTTTGTAGTGCTAGACGACAGCTACCAAATTTTGGCGCCGTTGTCGGGGAGTGTTATTTGTTTTTATTTATTCAATTATTTTCATATTTTTTTATTTTATTTTATGCCTCGATCCTCTCACTCTCTTGATTTGAAATTTGATCCAAAAATAGAGAGAACCGCACGAAGGTCCACTTGCAGATTCCAACGAAGCTTCATCACCAGGCCTTAACATCGCACTCACACTACTTTCGGACCATTCTTCGAGCGAGTCAGATGAGGATATGGCGGTGCCAAATAATAGGACTTTGAAGGAGTTGTCAACTCCTAATCTTACTCAACAACCCCTTTGTATTGAATATCCTGCTCTAAATGCTACTTTTGAATTAAAATCTGGACTAATTCACTTTTTGCCTACTTTTTGTGGTCTTACAGGTGACACCGTACAAGCATTTCAAGGAGTTTCATGTTGTGTGCTCAACCATGAAGCCACACAATATTACGGAGGAGCAGATAAAGCTAAGAGCTTTCCCATTCTCTTTGGGGGACTTAGCAAAAGATTGGTTGTATTATCTTCCCTCGGGATCAATACAATCATGGAACGACATGAAGAGGCTATTTTTGGAGAAGTTCTTTCCTGCTTCGAGAGTAGCCAACATACGAAAGGAAATTTGCGGAGTTCGACAAATCAGTGGTGAAACACTATATGAGTACTGGGAGAGATTCAAGAAGCTTTGCTTCAGCTGTCCACCCCACCAGATCGACGATCAACACCTCATCATCTACTTTTATAAAGGACTCATACCGATGTATATGAGTATGATCGACGCTTCTAGTGGAGGAGCATTAGTGGACAAAACACCGGAGGCTGCAAAGAATTTGATTGCAAACATGGCCGCTAATGCACAACAATATGGAACACAAAATGATCATCTAGTGCAATGGGTAAGTGAGGTAAGCAGGACTAATGTAGAGCAACAGATTTCTGACTTAACTTCTTTGGTGAAATAATTAGCTACATGTAACGCGCCAGTTGCACAAGCTTGCCAAATCTTTTTAATGGCGGGGCACCCTACAGATGCATGCCCGACATTATAAGAGGAAGATTATACACAGCAAGCTAATGTAGTGGGGAATTACCAAGCACAGTCGCAGAGGAAATATGACCCTTTCTCCAACACATACAATCCAGGATGGAGGGATCATCCGAACTTGAGTTATGGGGGTGCTAGGCCGCAGGCACAAGTGTTTTACCCGACTAAATAGCCATTTTAGCCAAATCAGCCATAGTACCAACCCAGACCAGCAGCACCGACCAATCCTAGAACATCCTTGGAGGACATGTTCAAGGCGTTCATGTAATAGACACAACAGTTCCAACAAGAGACGAAGTCTTCCATCCACAGTCTGGAGAGTCAAATGAGCCAATTAGCCACTACTGTAGGTCGGTTGGACTCTCAAGGTTCAGGGAAGCTTCCATCGCAAACTGTTGTGAACCCAACGGAGAATGCCAGTGCCATAACCTTGCGGAGTGGAAAACAGATGGATACACCTACAGCTAGAGTTGAGTTTGAAAAAGAGCAAGCAAAGGAGGAACCGGAAAAATCTAAGGTACATCCTAACCCTCCTTTTCAGCTTAAGGATATTCCATTTCCCTTTCCTCATAGAAATTCTAGAAATTCAAAGAAAGATGAACAAGATAAAGAAATTCTAGAAACTTTTAGGAAGGTAGAAGTGAACATTCCATTACTTGACGCAATTAAACAAGTGCCACGGTATGCAAAATTTTTGAAAGAATTGTGCACTAATAAACGGAAATTAGAAAATGATGAGAAAATCACAGTTGGGGAGAATGTATCAGCAGTTCTTCAAAGAAAAATGCCACCTAAATGTAAAGATCCAGGCATGTTCACGATCCCATGTAAAATAGGAAACACTAGATTTGAGAAGGCTATGCAAGACTTAGGTGCTTCAATAAATTTGATGCCATTATCTGTTTATAAGTATCTTAATCTAGGTCCTTTGAAAAATACTGGTGTAATTATTCAATTGACTGACCGTACTAACACCTACCCCCGAGGGGTAGTTGAAGATGTCTTGGTGCAGGTGAATGAACTAACCTTTCCTGCAGATTTTTACATAGTGGATATGGAAGATGATACATCCCCGAACCCATCACACATCTTTCTAGGAAGACCCTTCCTAAAGACAGCAAGGACTATGATTGATGTTCACAACGGGACCTTGACAATGGAGTTTGATGGCGAGAAGATCCAATTCAACATCTATGATGCCATGAGGTACTCTAGTGATATTTGTTAGGTTTTTGCAATTGATGTGTGTGACTCTTTAGTGCAGGAAACTTTTGAGAAAATTCAGAGAGACAGTTTGGAGGTTGCTATTTCTAGCAGTTTGGACATGGATAAGATATATGAACTTGAGCACAGACAGGAAATGAAGGAAACTGTGGCTGCACTACAGTCATTGCGTAAACTCACAGAGAAGCATGCAGTCCAATTAATTCAATTACCTGTAACTCATCAAAAAATATTACCATCTGTAGATCAAGCTCCAACACTTAAATAGAAACAATTACCGGCACACTTGAAATATGCATATTTAGGGTCTAATGAAACTTTACCTGTGATAATTGCTAGTAATCTAACCAAAGTGCAGGAAGAAAAATTGTTGAGAGTCCTTAGGGACCACATCACAGTGTTTGGTTGGACTATAGCAGACATAAGGGGTATTAGTCCCGCGGTGTGCATGCATCAAATTTTGCTAGAGGAAGGAGCTAAACCGACGAGAGATGCACAAAGACAGTTGAACCCACTGATGATGGAGGTAGTAAAGAAAGAGGTACTTAAATTGCTTGATGTATGAATCATCTACCCCATCTCCGACAGTCAATGGGTAAGTCCGGTGCTGGTAGTCCCTAAGAAATTCAGAATCACGGTTGTCAAAAATGAAAATAATGAATTAGTGCCCACAAGTGTAAGACCCCAACTTTTATGAATAAAGATTTAATTTTCTTTATATATTATTTCGAAATAGTAAGGTGTTGATTTGATAAATATGAAAAGTTATGGGTGAAATGTGCAGATATTTCAAAATAAGCAAGTAGTTATAAAATATTCATTGTTGTCGGGGAATATTCATTTGGTCGTGGAATATTCTTGTTGTCGGGGAATATTCGTATGACTGCGTAGCTATCTGTGGACCCCACAACGGAATAACTGTCGGATGATGAAAACGACAAGAATGAGTTTTCTAAAAATAACGGTGTGGTTGTTACCGTTAAAACTGTTGAAATACCCGGTGGTTAAAATACAGTAATACGCGGTGTTGCACAGTAGCACACGGTATTGCACAGTAATTCTAATTATTGATTCTTACGTAAGAAGTCACTACTTAATAATTGTTACAGTAATTACTGTTCAATATTTTATATTATTGATTCAATAATTGCTACATTGATAATTGCATAATATTTTGTTGATTAAATAATTATCATTTCACAGTATTTCAAATTATCAAATCAATAACTCATATTATTTGAATAATATTATTAGATAGCATTATTGGCAATGTCTAAGGAAGTTCTGTCTAGGAGAGGTTATTTAATTGCGCGCCATTAAGGAGAAATCCTTACCGGAAGGCCCCTTCTTTCGTGGGAACGACCTGGTTGTCAATTTTGTAGTTATATTTTATTGCACAGTAATGAATAGTAAAATCAAATTTTCCGCCTATGCGCGCTGGTGAATTCGTCTGAAATTTTTCACTATGCAGTCCGTGATTTTTATTCAAATAGTACCCTTCCATTATCCTATAAATAGGATGCTTAGTTTAGAATTAAAAATCACACCAGAATTAGAAGATTTCTCTCAATAATATCGAGCGTATTTTTGTGAGTATTTAGATACTTTGAGTGTTGCTATTCAGTGCAAGTTTTCTTCAGCATTTTATCTGAAATTTCAGTCAAAAGTACTGTTCTTTTGAGATAAAGGATATTATTATTTTTTCTCGTAAGGGATGTTATTTTCTTTCGTAAACGATGTTATTCTTTTCAGTGTCATTATACCAAAATATTGCCATGAATTTTATTATGAAATTCTTACTTTTTCCATCGGGGTTACTATTCACGTATACGGCACTATTCACGGAAAAATTAAATTTTCTTCTATTTGTCCAAGTTGCTTGTTAAGGTTCCTATCTTTGATTGGATCCAAGTTTTGATCTTCATTCTTGAATTTTGCTCCACAAAGTATTATTATGGAATATTCTTGAACTTGGATAAACTAAATTACGAATCCCTAATCTTTGTCCTTTATCTCACTGGATTCGTTATTTATATTATTTTTCATCATCCTCAGTCCTAAATGGTGATATAACTGAATATCTTTGGCCTGTAGAGCAAAGATGAATGATTACCTGATGAATATCTCTGGCCCGTAGTGCAAAGATTGACAGGTGTTGAGATGAACATGACCACTGAAGATACAAATGAATATCTTTGGCCCGTAGTGCAAAGATAAATATTTGATTCAAGAAGTATATTGATTGATGTTATAGGGATAAAATATTGATGATGGACTTTTAAACCATAGAAGATAGTAGACTTCATTCTCTACTTAACTCTTCTAATGAATTGTTATTTTCGCTGCGAATATTGATCTAAAACTTGTTGTCCATAATATTTTATCTGAATTGTTGAAGACTAACGATAATTTATTTTCCATTATCTTAGTCATAATATTCTTTACTGGGCTAGTTGAGCTCACCCTTTTCATCTATTGTCCTCTTCAGGAAATGAGAATGTCGTAGGAACTAGTCAGGGGACAGAGTAACGGTCCGAGTTAGAGCAGTAGTAGTCCTCACTATTTCTAATAAATAGTGTGATAATAATTATAATGAGGACTTAGTTTGAATGTTAATATTTTCTACATATTTGTATTGACATTCACAGTTGTGTGGTCGTATTTTGCACGACCGTGTGATATAAAGTTTGTATTTGGATTCTGTACCATGTATTTGGCAACTCAGAATGGGTTGGGTTGACTGGACCTATTCTGGGGGCGTCACAGTTAGTATTATAGCTTAGGAATATGATCTCTGGTGGAGATCTGGGAATAGAACTAGGAGGGGAGAGACGAGTAAAACCTTCGCTAGTGTATCCTACCTAAGCTTATTTGTTATTTAATTGGTCGTTTAGAACATAGGGTTAATATGTGATATATTAATTTGTTTGATTAACCCTTGTTTTGTGGCAGTATTTAAGAATGGCAGCTGAGAATGTTAATAATGGAGTGAATGAGACCGTGGAGACACCTTTAATCACCAACCAGGACAACGTGCAACAGGAAGGCAATGTTCATCCTGAAAACAACATTGATTAGACGATAAACGATGAGATGTTTAGAAGCTTTTTGCAGTTCATGCAAAACCAGACGAGAGAGACTCGTGTGCAAAATACAGGTGGGGATAATAGCAACTCGCGGCTTGTCACTGCCAAGCAGTTCAAAGAATTAGGACCACCAGAATTTCTGCGAAAGTCGGATCCGATCAAGGAGGAAACGTGGGTTAAACAAATTACCAAGATATTTGATGTCTTGGGATGCACGGAGGAACAAAAGGTCCCATTCACCATCTTTATGTTCCGTGGAGAGGCAGACTACTGGTGGGAATCTGTGAAGCATACCCAGACTGCCGCACTCAAGATATCTTGGGAAGTATTCCAAAAACTGTTCAATGACAAGTACTTTCCTGAAAGTATTCGTCATATGAAGGAGATAGAGTTTATCAGACTGGAACAAAACAACATGACTGTGTCCTAGTACGAGGCTAAGTTCGCGGAGTTGTCCAGGTTTGCACCTCATTTGGTAGAGAATGAGAAACGTATGACGCGGATGTTTCTGAGAGGTTTGAAACCCAAAATTCGTCAATACCTTTTTTCTCATAAATTCTCTCTCTATTCAGATGTAGTAAACAGGGCTCAGTTATTAGAACGAGATAATGAGTCCGTTCAACCAAGGGACCACAACCAGGGTCGTACCAGTGGCAATAGTCATCGGAGCAATGACAACTAGCGGTGAAGAAAGTATCATGACAAAAGCAGTAACCACTCCGGTGGTAATCGTAGCCATGATAATAGAAGAAGTGAGTCAGGGGGAGATTTCAAGAAGAGAAGGTACAACAATGAGAACGTGAAAACGTCGACAGCAGCACCAGCATCAACTGTTTCTAGAGGAGGAGAACGACCACCAGTCGTATGCTATAAATGCTGGAAAGAGGGACACATCAGCCAAAACTGCCCACAATAATTCAAAGCATGCTATAACTGTGGAAAAGAAGGACATATAGCTCGAGATTGTCCTGTAGCGAAACCAAGTCCAGCGGGGGTGGTGATTCCAAAGGCGGTTTCGGACAAGTCAAAGTCGGTGGTTCCTGGGAGAGCGTTTGTCGTGACAGCCCAAAACATGAGGAACCCACACGAGCTGATTGCGGGTAAGCTAATCGTAAACTCTTGCAAAGTTTACACCTTGTTAGATACCGGTGCTACCCATTCTTTTATATCACCTACATGTGCTCAACGTTTGAACTTGACACCTGAGAAATTAGACCTTGACTTATCTGTTGAGACTCCGTTGGGAGAGACCTTCGTTACATCTACATTTTATAAATCTTGCTTGATTCAAATTGGCAACCTCAACCTACCTGTTGATCTTATATCTTTGAAAATACTTGCATTTGATGTGATTTTAGGAATTGACTAGTTAACCAATTATCATACCAAAATTGATTGTTTTCGTAAAGTTGTTAGTTTTTATATTCCTAACCAACCTGTTGTGAGAATTCAAACCACCAAACCACTAAAATCTGGCAATGTCATTTCAAGTCACAAACCTAGTCGTTTATTGAAAAACGGATGTCAAGCTTTCTTAGCTCATGTCACTGATCTAAACCAAAATACATCAGATTTGAATAATATTTCCATTGTTAATGAGTTTTTTGATGTATTTCCCGAAGAACTTCCCGGTCTACCCCTAGAACGTGAAGTTGAATTCTTTATTGACCTTGAGCCTGGTACAAAACCCATTTATAAAACCCTATATCAAATGGCTGTTATTGAACTTCAGGAGTTAAAGGTCCAACTACAGGAGTTGCTAGACATCAGTTTTATACGTCCTAGTACGTCTCCTTAGGGTGCTCCTATTTTATTCGTAAAGAAGAAAGACGAGAATATGTGACTTTGTATTGACTATCGAGAGTTGAACCATGTCACCATCAAGAATAGGTATCCGCTACCTCGTATTGATGACCTGTTCGACCAGTTGCAAGGAGCACAATTCTTTTCAAAGATCGATCTTCGTTCTAGATATCATCAGCTGAAGATTAAAACTGAGGATATTCCGAAGACTGCCTTCAGAACTCGGTACGGGCATTATGAGTTCTTAGTCATGTGTTTTGGATTGACTAATGCTCCTACTGCTTTCATGGATATGATGAACCGAGTATTGAAGGAATATTTGGATCAGTTCGTGGTTGTCTTTATTGATGACATCCTCATCTATTCCAAAAGTTGTGAAGATCATAAGAACCACCTGAAGCTGGTACTTCAAAGGCTTCGTGAAAACAAGCTATATGCCAAAATGCAGAAATGCGAGTTCTTGCTTGAGGAAGTAGCATTTCTTGGGCATGTGGTATCTAAACATGGTGTATCTGTTGACTCGACGAAGATTGAAGCAATATAAAGTTGGGAGCAACCTAAGTCGGTGACCGAAGTACGAAGCTTTCTGGGCTTAGCTGGTTATTATCGGAGATTCGTGAAAGGATTTTCTCGAATCGCTACTCCATTAACTCAGCTGACTCGAAAAGATACAAAATTCGTTTGGAGTGAGGAATGCGAGAAGAGCTTCCAAGAGCTCAAGAGGAGACTCATTTCAGCACCTGTTCTGACAATACCATCTGGTTCAGATGGATTTTTTATCTATAGCGATGCTTCGGGCAAAGGGTTAGGATGTGTTCTCATGTAATATGGGAAAGTCATAGCCTATGCCTCGCAATAACTCAAAGACTATGAGAGGAATTATCCTACTCATGATCTAGAGTTGGCAGCTGTCGTTTTTGCATTAGAGATCTGGAGACACTACCTATATGAAGAGAAAGTGGAGATCTATACGGATCATAAGAGCCTCAAATATTTCTTCACTCAAAAGGAACTCAACATGAGGCAACGACATTGGCTTGAGTTGTTGAAAGATTACGACCATACCATCTAATACCATCCTGAAAAAGCGAACGTGGTAGCTGACGCGTTGAGTAGAAGATCATATGCAAGAACGAGTGCAATGATGTCAAGTATACTTGTAGAACCAGCTTTAATTGATAAAGTTAAAGCTGCTTAAGCTACAGATCCGGAGCTGATGAAGATGAGAAAGAAGGTGCAAGAAGGTGCGGTTTTGGAAGGAAGAATCGATGAAAAAGGAATACTTCGAGTCAACTCCAGACTTTGTGTTCCTAACGATTCTGACTTGAAGCATAGAATTATGATGGAGGCACATAACACACCGTTTGCAATCCATCCTGGGAGTACCAAAATGTATCGTGATCTTCGACATACATTTTGGTCAAATAATATGAAGAGAGAGATCGCGGAGTTTATCTCGAGGTGTTTAACTTGTCAACGTGTAAAGGCAGAGCATCAAGTGCCGAAGGGTCAATTGCAACCACTTGATATTCCAAAATGAAAGTGGGAACACATTACCATGGATTTTGTTACGGGTCTTCCCAAGGTTTCTCAAGGCATAGATGCGATTTGGGTTATTGTCGATAGATTAACCAAGTCTGCTCATTTCTTGCCGATACGGGAGACTTATTCCCTTGAACGTCTTGCTCATATGTACATGAATAAGATTGTGAGATTGCATGGCATGCCAGTATCCAAAGTTTTGGATCGTGACCCCAGATTTACTTCACGATTTTGGGTTAGTTTGCAGAAAGATACGTGCACGAATTTACGATTCAGTTCAGCATATCATCCTCAAATGGACGGGCAATCGGAAAGGACTATTCAAACTCTTGAAGATCTATTGAGACTTTGTGTTCTAGACTTCCAAGGGAGTTGGGATAAGTACTTACCGTTGGTGGAATTCTCCTACAATAACAGTTATCAGGCAAGTATAGGCGTGGCTCCATTCGAGGCATTGTATGGGAGAAAATGTCGCTCTCTAGTATGCTGGGATGAGGTGGGTGAAGCAACATTATTGGGACCAGAGTTAGTACGTATGACTATGAAAAAGATCCAAATGATCCGACAATGTATACAAATAGCACAGGATCGACAAAAGAGTTATGCGGATTTTCATCGAAAGGACGTGGAATTTAATGTTGGGGATCATGTATTGCTACGTGTTGCTCCATGGAAGGGAGTTACGAGGTTTGGGAAGAGAGGAAAACTCAATCCTCGATTCATTGGTCCATTTGAGATTCTTGACCGAGTAGGAAATGTGGCCTATAGACTCGCCTTACCTCCAAGCATGTCTCGTGTTCATAACGTTTTTCACATATCCGTACTTCGCAATTATGTGAAAGACCCAAATCGCATTATTGAGTTAGAACCAGACGAGATAGCCGAAGATTTAACGTACGAGGAGGTACCTGTCAAGATCTTGGATATGAAAGAACATATTCTACGCTCAAAGGTTATACCTCAAGTCAAAGTTGTATGGAGAAACCATAAAATTGAGGAAATGACCTGGGAGTTAGAATCGGAAATGAAAGCGGGGTATTCTCATCTTTTCGACATACCAGGTACGTACGTCAATTTTGAGGACAAAATTTCATAAGGAGGGGAGTTGTAAGTCCCCAACTTTTATGAATAAAGATTTAATTTTCTTTATATATTATTTCGAAATAGTAAGGTGTTGATTTGATAAATGTGAAAAGTTATCGGTGAAATATGCAAATATTTTAAAATAAGCAAGTAGTTATAAAATATTAATTGTTGTCGGGGAATATTCATTTGGTCGTGGAATATTCTTGTTATCGGGAATATTCGTGCGACGACGCAACTATTTGTGGACCCCACAACGAAATAACTGTCGGATAAAGAAAACGACAAGAATGAGTTTTTTACAAATAACGGCGTGGTTGTTACCGTTAAAACTGTTGAAATACCCGGTGGTTAAAATACAGTAATACGCGGTGTTGCACAGTAGCACACGGTATTGCACAGTAATTCTAATTATTGATTCTTACGTAAGAAGTCACTACTCAATAATTGTTACAGTAATTACTGTTCAATATTTTATATTATTGATTCAATAATTGCTACATTGATAATTGCATAATATTTTGTTGATTCAATAATTGTCATTTCACAGTATTTTAAATTATCAAATTAATAACTCATATTATTTGAATAATATTATTAGATAGCATTATTGGCAATGTCTAAGGAAGTTTTGTCTAGGAGGAGTTATTTAATTGCGCGCCAGTAAGGAGAAATCCTTATCGGAAGGTCCCCTCTTTCTTGGGAACGACCTGGTTGTCAATTTTGTAGTTTTGTAATATTATTTGTGAATAATTAATTATTGATTTATATGATAAGAAAATATTTATTTTTGTGGATATAAAAGAAGGAATTAGTGCTGAGGTATTTTTATCAGCATTTGTTATAAATTTGGCTTATTATATGTACCCTCACTTACTCATTTTTCAAAATAATTGATATAAAATTATTCAGTATATATATATATATATATATATATATATATATATATATATATATATATATATATATATATATATATATATATATATTATATGTGAAAGTGACATGTGGGGTGGGGCCCACATGTGGGATGAAAAATGAAAATGGGGTGGGGGGAATGTTACGTGTAGGGGAGGGAGTAATATTATATATATATATATATATATATATATATATATATATTTTTAATTACCTACCTTATACAGTAGGTAATATATATATATATATATATATATATATTATATTTTATTTAAAGTTTTGTTTTATTAGAATATTTTATTGCACAGTAATGAATAGTAAAATTAAATTTTCCGTCGGTGCGTGCTGGTGAATTCGTCCGAAAATTTTCACTGTGCAATCCGTGATTTTTATTCATATAGTACCCTTCCATTCTCCTATAAATAGGATGCTAAGTTTAGAATTAAAAATCACACCAGAATTAGAAGTTTTCTCTCTCTATAATATCGAGCGTATTTTTGTGAGTATTTAGATACTTTGAGTGTTGCTATTCAGTGCAAGTTTCCTTCAGCATTATACTTGAAATTTCAGTCAGAAGTACTGTTCTTTTGAGGTAAAGGATATTTTTTTTTCATAAGGGATGTTATTTTCTTTCGTAAACGATGTTATTCTTTTCAGTATCATTATACCAAAATATTGCCATGAATTTTATTATGAAATTCTTACTTTTTCTGTCGGGGTTACTATTCACGTATACGGCAATATTCACGTATACGACACTATTCACGAAAAAATTAAATTTTCTTCTATTTGTCCAAGTTGCTTGTTAAGGTTCCTATCTTTGATTGGATCCAAGTTTAGATCTTCATTCTTGAATTTTGCTCCACAAAGTATTATTATGGAATATTCTTGAACTTGGATAAACTAAATTACGAATCCCTAATCTTTGTCTTTTATCTCACTGGATTCGTTATTTATATTGTTTTTCATCATCCTCAGTCCTAAATGGTGATATAACTGAATATCTTTAGCCTGTAGAGCAAAGATGAATGATTACCTGATGAATATCTCTGGCCCGTAGTGCAAAGATTGACAGGTGTTGAGATGAACATGACCACTGAAGATACAAATGAATATCTTTGGCCCGTAGTGCAAAGATAAATATTTGATTCAAGATGTATATTGATTGATGTTACAAGGATAAAATATTGATGATGGACTTTTAAACCATAGAAGATAGTAGACTTCATTCTCTACTTAACTCTTCTAATGAATTGTTATTTCCGCTGCGAATATTGATCTAAAACTTGTTGTCCATAATATTTTATCTGAATTGTTGAAGACTAACGATAATTTATTTTCCATTATCTTAGTCATAATATTCTTTACTGGGCTAGTTGAGCTCACCCTTTTCATCTATTGTCCTCTTCAGGAAATGAGAATGTCGTAGGAACTAGTCGGGGGACAGAGTAACGGTCCGAGTTAGAGCAGTAGTAGTCCTCACTATTTCTAATAAATAGTGTGATAATAATTATAATGAGGACTTAGTTTGAATGTTAATATTTTCTACATATTTGTATTGACATTCACAGTTGTGTGGTCGTATTTTGCACGACCGTGTGATATAAAGTTTGTATTTGGATTCTGTACCATGTATTTGGCAACTCAGAATGGGTTGGGTTGACTGGACCTATTCTGGGGGCGTCACAACAAGGATGCAAACAGGGTGGAGAGTGTGTATTGACTATAGGAGATTAAATGATGTAACTAGAAAAGACCACTTTCCCCTTCCTTTTATTGATCAAATGTTAGAACGATTAGCTGGGCATTCTTATTATTGCTTTCTAGATGGTTTTTCAGGTTATAACCAGATTGTGATTGCACCCGAAGACCAGGAAAAGACCACATTCACATGTCCATTTGGAACCTTTGCCTACCGACGAATGTCCTTTGGACTATGCAATGCCCCAGGTTCTTTTCAGCGATGCATGGTGAGTATCTTTTCAGATCTTTTAGAAGACTGCATCGAAGTCTTTATGGATGATTTTCACAGTTCATGGTGACTCATTAGATGCCTGCTTAGATAATTTGACACGTGTATTGGATAGATGTTTAGAAACAAACCTTATGCTAAATTGGGAAGAATGCCACTTTATGGTAGAACAAGGAATTGTGCTTGGTCATATAGTGTCAGTTAAAGGTTTAGAAGTTGATAAAGCTAAAATAGATATTTTATCTGCATTGCCTTACCCCGTCAGTGTAATGGAGATTCGTTCTTTTCTTGGACATGCAAGATTTTATCACAGGTTTATCAAAGATTTCGCCAAGATAGCATTGCCCTTATGCAAGTTGCTTTAGAAAGATGAGGAATTCTAGTTTAATGATGAATGCAAGATGGCTTTTGATACCTTGAAGAAGTTATTGACGCCAGCCCCTATCATTCAACCACCAAATTGGAAGTTCCCGTTCGAGATAATGTGTGATGCAAGCAACTATGTTGTCGACGCTGTCTTGGGCCAAAAGATCGACAAAGCTGTCCATGCAATCTACTATGCTTCTAGAAAATTGAATGCGGCGCAGATAAACTATTTAACAACGGAAAAAGAATTCTTATATGTTGTATTTGTGTTAGATAAATTCAGATCATACTTACTTGGTACTAAAGTAATAGCTTATTCTGACTATGCTGCTCTTAGATACTTGCTGACCAAGAAAGAGTCCAAACCTCGAATCATATAGTAGATCTTGCTGCTGCAAGAATTTAACTTGGAAATTAAAGATAGAAAGGGTGCGGATAACTTGGTAGTGGATCACTTGAGCAGAATTCTTAAGGAGGAAGAAGCACTACCGTTACAAGACATGTTCCCGGACGAGCATCTACTCTCCATTGACAGCATAACTCCCTGGTATGCTGATATTGTGAATTATTTGGTAAGTGCATATTTACTTAGTGAGTTTTCTAAATCCCAGAAAGAAAATCTTAAGAGTGATGCAAAACATTATGTGTGGGATGACCCATATTTGTGGAAATTTTGTGCTGATCAGATAGTTAGACATTGTGTACCAGATAATGAGTTTCAATCTATTCTAACTTTCTGTCATTCTTATACTTGTGGAGGTCATTTTGGACCTAAGAGAACAGCACGTAAGGTGTTAGAGAGTGGTTTTTTTTGGCCCTCTATTTTCAAAGACTCGTATCTATTATGTAAATCATGTGAAAATTGTCAAAAAAAAAAATGGTAATATATCTCATAGGAATCAAATGCCACAAAACCCTATTCTAATTGTTGAAATCTTTGATGTTTGGGGTATTGATTTCATGGGACCTTTTCCTGTTTCTTTTGGAAATATTTACATCTTGTTGGCAGTTGATTATGTTTCAAAATGGATGGAAGCTAAAGCCACCAGGGCTGACGATTTTAAAGTTGTTGTAGATTTTGTCAGGACTAACATATTTGTCAGGTTTAGAGCACCACGGGCCATCATCAGTGATCGCGGGACTTATTTTTGTAATAGGGTGTTATCAGCCTTGTTGAAGAAGTACAACGTTCTTCATATGGTATCTACATCCTATCATCCTTAAAGCAATGGCCAAGCTGAGGTATCCAACCGAGAGATCAAATCCATTTTAGAGAAGGTAGTCAACCTAAATAGGAAAGACTGGAGTTTTAGAGTAGACGATGCACTATAGGGATATAGGACGGCATACAAAACTCCGATAGGTATGTCTTCTTATAGACTAGTGTTCGGGAAACCATGCCACCTACCTGTAGAGCTCGAAACATAAAGCTTTCTGGGCGATCAAACAGTGCAATATGAACATGGATCAAGCTGGCATCAATAGGAAGTTGCAGTTACAAGAACTCGAGGAGTTGCGGACCGAAGCATACGAGAGTTCTAAGCAGTACAAAACTAAGACAAAAGGTTTTTATGATAAGTAGATCTTGAGGAAAAATTTCACTGTGGGACAAAAAGTCCTTTTTCAATTCACGATTGAAATTATTTCCAGAAAAGTTGTGCTCTCGCTGGGAGGGACCATTTGTTATCACTACTATTTTTCCTCATGGTGAAGTCGACATCTAGAATCCGTAGACAGGAAATGTGTTCAAGGTGAACGGGCATAGGCTAAAGCCGTTTCTGGATAGCAGTCAAGTTCAAGAGGTCGAGGTCGTGATGTTGATGGATCCGACTTCCGGCTGATTGAGCGGTCTACAATCAAGCCAACGACGTTAAACAAGGGCAGCTAATTGGGAGGCAACCCAATTTCTTAAACCTTAGTAGTTTTTATTATTTAAGATTTTAATATATAAATTTTATTCTTATAGGTGTATTCTAATCACTTCCTTATGTGCTAACAAAATTGCAATTCAAATGTAGAAGGATGGCATGGCAAGGACACACAAAGGGACCAAGTTCACTAGCTGGGCACGGGCCGCACCCCAACACAGGGCCATCACGCACGGGGCGCGCTACCTATGCAGGGAGTTCGGCTCAAAAATTTTAGACTAGCGCGATGCGCTTCCCAAGGTGTGGGGCGCGCCACCCCTCTAAAAATGCAGAGCATCACGTCGCGGGCCGAGCGAAGAAGAGGAAGGACCGGCGCCCTAGGATCGCATTTTAACTAGATGGCGCCGCCTCTTTTTCTTCCCAAATCCTAATCTAAGTTTACTTTCTCTAAACGTAAATCAATTCTAAGCAACTCTTGCTACTCCTACCCCTATACAAACTCTCTAAACCTAATCCAAGTTCATAACTCTCTTCCCCAAATCCTGTTCTACTTATAATCTCTCTCTAAGCCTAACCCACTACAATTCCTCATCCAATTCTCCCAATTCACTTCCCTCACTCCCGAATTTCATATACACCTTCAATATTCTACACATACAACAATCTTCTATCCTCTAGAAGCAAGAGTAATTGGACACAATTCGAATTGGAAGTCAGAGGACAACATTGAGCAATTCAATCATCAAACATCAAATTGCACCAACAATCAAGAGGTAACAAAGGTATTCATTGATATTTGATTTTGTTCTTACCTATAGGATCATATTTTGCATTGAATTGTTTATTGATTATATTGGGAATCCTTGGGTTACTGAAGACCCAAGGTTGAATTGAATTACTTATATTTGGGATATTTGATCTAACAAATTGTACTAAGTTTGGGGGAAAGACATTGTCGCCCACCACGTGTTCGATAAATTGCTTCAAAAGGATTTCACAAGCTAATTTCAATTCGTTGGGAGCAATTCATCACTAGAGCTACATCATGACATCCAAAAGAGCAAGGACTTCATCCTCTAGTGCTCCTCCCCGTTTTGATGCCACTTGGTTTGTGAGCATGGGAACGTCAACACGCTACACCAAGGTCATAGACAAGAAGACTTTGGTACTAGAACGAGGGCTATAATCGAATGCAAATCTCGATGGCGACATGTCACTGATGATTATGGAGCAAAATTGGTTCCAGTTGGAAGAGCAACCCAGGTCGGTAGTGATCAACATTGTCAAAGAATTCTACGCCAACACCATTGAGCACGTTGATCGCGTGGTCATGGTTCAGGGCAAATCGGTGTCATTCGACGCGGCGGCGATCAATGACTACTTTGGGGTGGAGACACCACAGACAGATCGCTACGAGGACCATTTGCCAAATTCTGGATGAAATAATAGCTTGCCTTTGCAAGCCCAGAACTCAATAGGTGATTAAAGCGGACACCAATGAAAAAGTCCATTTCCCACATGCCGCTTTGAGTCATTATGGGAAAGCCTAGTACGCCTTTCTATGTGCTCGTCTCATGCCAACACGTCATCAAAATGACGTAACTAAAGAACAAGCACGGCTTCTCTACGACATAGTCACTCATGAGGCCGGACCAAATAATGCAATTGAGATTTTAAACGTCGACATCAGCCTCTTCATTCTACAGTCCATAGACCGATCACTGCGAAGGAGTACCACCGGAGGCTTATTGCATGGATTTTTGATCACCGACCTTTACCGAAAGGCGGGAGTGCAATGGCACACCTCGGAGCCGATCCAGCAACCTATGACCATCATTGACCATCGAACCATTGAACAGTACAAACCTTGGACAGGAGCACGGTCACATCCGCGAGGGGAAGGTTCATTATGATTCCACCATCCACACCACCCTCCCCACCACAAGTTGACGAGAAAATGGATGTAGAGGATGAAGCAGAGTTGCCGGCCACTTTTCAGCAATGCGATCAACAGAGGAGTATGCGACTTTCCCAACGCCAAGCTGCTATGCACATATACAACGTTTGGGCCTTTACAGCATTGGCCGATGCATTCTCGTGCTTCTCGCCAAACTCCGGCCCAGTCCAGCTTACCATTCCTCCAATTCTGCCTAGATACCCCCCATCCAAAGATGGTGATTCTGACGAGCACTGACTCGTCGCTCAGGGAAGTCTTCATTTTTCTTATTTAATATGCCAAGTAATGAGGACATTACCTGATTTAAGTGTGGGTAGTAAATTTAAAATTTTTTATTTTTAGCATATACATTAGGTTGCATGTAGAGTAGATTTAATTCATTTAGTTCATATGTATATTAAAAAAAATAAAAAAAAATTTACATTCATTTAGGAATTTTGTCAGTAGAAGCATTCATATAGGACATAGAGATTGAGCAGTAAGTCATGGTAATGAAATACATCGTTGATGATTTTGATATTTTCACTAAATCTTGCATAAAATTGAGCTTCATGATCTGATTAATTTCGAACATAGTAACCTCATTGCATGATTGTAGTTTTCTCTCAAATTTTAAGCACACCAATTGATTGTCAGTAGTGATTAGGAATTCATGTGTATTAAGAACACGTACACTTACTTGATCAAAGATTAGAAATAGAACATTGGCTGAAACATAAGTTTGGGGGAATTGTGTCTCAGAAAATAAAAAAAAAGTAAAATAAAGAAAGGAAAAATTGGAAAAAATACTTATAAAATAAAGACTGATTTAGTTTGACCTCGTGGCCTTTGTTACTCGGACAAGTAAACCCTAGGGGATGTCTTAACACCTAGGGCCCTAAAGCCTTCGGGTTTGGGAGTCGTTGGCCGAAAGTCCGTTACATAGGTAACATTGAAAAGCCTAAGGGGGTTTAACATTGCACAAGTCAGATAAATGAAATATTTGGTGGGATGGAGCATTAAAACGGACCCACGAAGCATGAGTTTTGATGTTTATTCTATTATTGCTTATTTAGCCTGATTTTTGTAATGCTTATGTGGATGTCATGTTTTTATAGTTATCTGTTTAAAAATGAGATGTTTGGTTGGAATAATCATATGAATCACTTTGAACTGCTAATATGGAATTGGACACACACGCACGAGAGTGGAATAGAGTCATGTAAGTGATGTGATGATGAGCGAGTCTATGATTGGTCATGAGTCAAGATGGATTGTAAGTTAAAATGTTAATTCGTAAGGGTTATACAACCTGTATTTGGTTACTAGAGATTTTTGCTTGATTTTGTTAGGTTGCATTCATACTGTTAGTTGCAATCATAGTGTTTGTTTGCTTGAGGACAAGCAATTGTTCAAGTTTGGGGTATTTGATAAGTAGGTTTTTAACCTACTTAATAAGTATTTCTTAGCTTGATATATTGTTATTACTTAAGTGTGTGCGTTACTTTTCATATGTTTTGTGTGAATTTGCAAAATAGAAGAGGAGCTGAGCAAAAGAGAAAAAAAGAGGAAAATTTGGACTAAGTTGCTGATAGCCAGGCGTGGGGCGCGCTGGCTCAACACTATATCAGGCACGGGCCGCGCCGTATCGAGGAGAAGCTACTGTATACCAAGCACGGGGTGCGCTAGGATATAAAGGAATCGAGCGCATGGTGAGCTAGACAAACGAGCTGACCAGATTTAATTATTTTTAAATGCAAAGTTGATGAGGAATAGGATTGGAGACTTACCTTCTTAGACTAGGGTTGTGATAGACTATTTATATCAGTTGTTTTATTAGGTTTAGACTATATTTTGATCTTTTAATCTTTTAATCTATATTCTCTTAGATTGCTTAGAGGCTACAAACCCTAGTTTTGAAGATTCAAGCATATCACGCTAAGTTCTTTTATTTCAATCCTGCAGGGATGTTGAACTTGATTATCAATTTATGATTTGATTAAGTTTATAATATTTATTCTTTCATATTGAGATTTATTCTGATTATCTATATAAACTTTCATGTATGTTATTCAATTGACTAATTTGGTTTCTGTAGGATTAAATTAGTAAATTGATATCATCTCTTAGATTAAGACATATTTTAAACAAACGAAGTGTGTCTAATCTAAGTAACAATTAATGATATTTTATTATGGTCAGGCTTTAAAATATTGTTAAGGTTTTCAGAACACAAGTTAAATAATTCCTGATTGTGTAATTATTGCTTGGAATAATCTAATTCTCATTCTTAATGCTTCTATCATATTAAATCTAGACTGATTGTTCTAGGTTGTATGTTAGTTAGAATCTTTTGTTGGCAATCGTCACATTAGATCTACACATAAGGAGAATTTCGGGTAATATGCGATCGCGGTTATCAAAGGTTATTAATCTCATTGAAAGGGTAAATAATGTAATTACTTGATTAATTTATAATTGAAAAAAGGGGTTACTGAACTGAAAAATTAAAGCTTTTTAATCATTGATATTTTATTTAATTCACTTTCGTTAATTAAACTGTTCACACTAAGAACCCCCAATTCATTAGAAATCATTGGATAATTAAAAAATAATTCACTCTCTGTGGGATCGATCCTTGCTTATTACTATACTAATTCTTGAGTTAGTTGAATAAAGAGTAAGATAAATTTTGTAGTGCTAGACGACAACTACAAAATTTTGGCGTCGTTGCCAGGGAGTGTTATTTGTTTTTAATTATTCAATTGTTTTCATATTTTTTTACTTTATTTTATGCCTCGATCCTCTCACTCTCTTGAATTGAAATTTGATCCAGAAATATAGAGAACCGCACAAAGGTTTATGAACGAAACTCAGAAATTCCTCCATTAACTGGTTCAGGTTAGTGAAATTTCTTTGAAATAAGAATTTCCTACCAGTTTGGACATTCTCATCTTTAGCTATTTTGTCGGCCCAAGGTTCATGCTCATGAGACCGGTAGTGATCCCTCTTGGGATTGATCTCCGATGTGGGAGAATGATCGGGGTCAAACTAGTTGTCTGGTTTCATCATCTGTCTGGTGATCTGATGCTGGTAGACGACCAGTTCTGCTAACTATTCGATTTGTTCGTTGATAGATCTTATCTCCTACTCTATCAGGAATCGCCTTTCTGAGACTTCCTAACTGTATGGGCAGTTGTTGCTGGATTGAGTTGATTCTTTTACGTATCGGAGGTATTTGGATCCTGCTCCATTTTTTGTACTGATCATGTTGGCAGTTTCCTCTTTTTGCTGAGGGAGGGGATTATCTTGTACGCGTGGTTGATCTAGTTTGGTCACCACAATCTCTCCGTTGTCAATCAGGTCTTGGATTTTGTGCTTTAGAGACCAACAGTCTTGAGTGTCATGGCCCGGGGATTCAAAATAGTAAGCACACTTCTTACTTGGGTCTAAATTCCGTCCACCAGTGTTGGTTGGTGGAAGGAGTTGGACAATCTTCTTCTGTGCCGTCAACAGCTTTAGCACATTTTTGAGTGAATCCCCTAGAGGGGTGAAAGTTCTTCGACGCTTGACCTCCATATTTTTCTGAAATGGAGGATTTAAAGGCTGTGCTGAAGCTTTAAAAAGGGTATAATTCCTCCTTTGAATGAGCATATTGCTTGACTCGCCCCTTGGATTTTGTCCTTGTAATTCTAAGGACACTTCTTCATATTTCTTTTTGTGTACCCTCCGGGGATTACTCCCATAATTTCTGGACTGGATATGTTCAGTAACAGCTTCGAGGGCAGTTAGATTCATTATCTTCCCGGACTTGAGCCTCATTTCTGCTATCTCGCCGTGTTTGATCATTTTAGAGAATGGTTTTCCTATGCCTGCTAGGACCCTCTCGTAATACAGAGCTTCTTGAATATCAATGAAGGTCATGACTATCTCCGACTCAATCATGGATGGGATGACTTGTGCTGCAACTCATCTCCATCGTTGAGCATATTCTCTGAATGATTCAGTGTTCTATTTCTTAATTTTGATTATTTGGTATCTTTCTGGAGCCAGCTGAGATTGGAAGCTATATTGACAGAGGAAAGCATGTGCCAGCTCTTCCCAACTATGAATTTTAGATTTGTCCAGACGGGCATACCAAGCTCTAGCCTCTCCGGTCAGACTCTTCTGAAATAACTGTATTCGAAGTTTCTCGTCCTCTGCATAGGATTCGAGCTCTCCAATGAATACATTCAGGTGGGTATACTCTCAATCCATCATATTTTTCAAAATTAGGGACTTGAAATTTCTAGGGATAACGAGCCCCGGGAAAAATACAGAGGTCAGAGTAATTAACACTGCCGAATGCCCTAGTCCTTTTGACAGATCGGAGAGTTTCTTCCATCTGCTGTACTTTCTTCAGAATGTCACCAGCCTCCTGTTCTTTATTGAGGATGGTGATTTAAGGGGTTTTGTTGGTTGTGTCCTAGTTTTGTGGTCCAGGAATCTGAGTATCTACCTTTTCAGTCTCTTGACTGCCACCACTACCACCAGGTCTTCCCGATTCTGTGTGAGTTTGGGCTTGCTTCCCTTTAAGGGCCTTGCTCTGTTCTCTTAGAAAACTGGCCAATTTGGCTATCTGATTCTTTAGTCCTTCAAACTCTTCCCTAGATACAGGGGTAGATTCTGGTTGAGCACTGGAAGTCATGTCCGTGGATGGACTAATTGCTTTCTTAGACTTAGATCTAGTGACAGAACCAATTTTTCACCTACAACAAAACGTAGGCGTGTTAATTTCTTGATGTAGGTAAGGATAGGATGCATTCCATAGTGTGTTTTATTTTTGATTTTTTAATCTTATCCTGCAAAACAGAGGTTAGTTGTTTTGATGACAGGATGTATATGACAAGGAATGTAAATTTTTATTATGATATTTACATTGTGCTCCTTTACATTTGGAATTGAAAACTTGACATTGAATTGAAAGAGGAAGGCATGAAGAGGAAGGGAAATTAATTCGATCTTTCAACTGGAGCAAATCTGGGTGGTGCATTTTCATGAGCCCCAAATACTTAGCCATCCCCAGAGACATTACTTATCACCGACAGGTTTTATCTCCCGGAGGAGGAATCACAACATACATTCACATACATCGCGCCTCACCGTATGCATATGATGACATTGGTGCGAAGCACTAATATGGGTGCAAAGTACTAAAAAGCAGGAAAGCATTCATTCACATTCATTCAATGTAAATACGCAGCATTCACGCATTCATTCAATGTAAAGACGTAGAATTCACACATACGTAGTTTTGAAAGGGAATTTTTTTTGAAAAGATTTGATCGCGGCATAAGCCCTCTACTGTCCCCAGCAGAGTCGCCACCTGTCGACGTCGGGAAAAAATTCGCTGGTCAGGTCATAACCCGGATCTTTCTCTCTTCCTAAGTTATCTCTACCCTTACTCTTTTTATTTGCGAAAAAGGTTTTGAAGGGTTTTTTAGGAAAAGGCCAACATGTATCATGTCGACGACTGAACGTTTTACAGAATCGCCAGTTGGTAGATTTGAAATGGTTGTACCAACTCACCCGAGTTTTGTTTAAAAGAGGCCCAATTGCTGGACACTGTCGAAACTTGATCTTTGAAAATAAAGTTTGAGTTCGGGGGCATGGTTAAGTGTGGGAAAGGTGTTAGGCACCCCATGACTCCAGTGTAAACACAGTACCGCATCTTTTAAATATTTTCCTTTTAAATCTGCAATGTGTGTGTGAATGCTGTTTGAAAATTAGGCTTATATTTGATTGAAAGCATGTCTATGCATCGTTGAACCTATATACGAAGGGTTTGATTTGATTTGCAAAATGTCTTTGATTTGATTTGCAAAAGCTTTCTTTTTTGATAAATTTATTAAAATGAGTTTTTGAAAGCAAGTTATCAAACCCCTACGCTAACATAGGAATTGAAGCATATTGATACTTCAGTTTCATTATTTCAGCATTTTGGCTCAATTTGAATGGTGATTGTCGGGCTGCGAAGCATCCTCAACCACAAAATATATACAAGTGTTGGTCTTCTCATGGGCATGACAGCCATCAGAGTGACTCTGACACGACAAATCATATTTTCACTATGTTGAGACCTTAAATCTGGATAACCGTTTTAAGGTCTTTTGTATGTACATTTTTACAGAAAAACTGGCAGGATACATTTTTTATAAAGTGGAGTTTTTCCATCGTGGGAATCAGATTCTGATCAATTGGATCATGAATCCAACGATTCCTAGGCTCACATATGAGTAGCCAATATACTAGAAAAATGCTAGATTTAAATAAATCTAGTTCGCCCGCAGAAATGTCAGTGCCGATTCATATCAAATGAATATTTAAAGTAACAATTTAATAAAAAAGAGTAAAGCAATATATATACAATTATATATACGAAAGCTGTAAAGGGCGATGGATTTTCACACCGATGCCCAGACTAGAATTGAAATATATATATATATATATATATATATATATATATATATATATATATATAAAAGCCACGGAATGATCCAGGCAGGACAGAATTGTAATATATATAGAAAAACAGTAAAAAGGGGCGATGGGTTTTCACGCCTGTGCCCGGACTGAAATTGAAATATATATATATTTAAATATAGACAGAAAAGTAGTCAACCAAGACTGGGAAGATAACCCAGTGTGGTGAATGTTTCAGATATATATAAAAAAACAATAAAAAGGTCACAGAATAATTCAGGCCGAACTGGAATGTAAATATACAGAAAAGTAGTCAACCAAGACTAGGAAGATAACCCAGTGTGGTGAATGTTGCTTATATATGCATAAATATATATAAAAGCAGTAAAAAGGCCACACAATGATCCAAGCCGAACTGAAATATATATATATATATATATATATATATATATATAGACAGAAAAGTAGTTAACCAAGATTGGAAAGATAACACAGTGTGGTGAATGTTGCTTATATATGCTTAACTATATATAAAAGAAGTAAACTACC
Source organism: Panax stipuleanatus (assembly GCA_020205555.1). NCBI lineage: Eukaryota > Viridiplantae > Streptophyta > Magnoliopsida > Apiales > Araliaceae > Panax > Panax stipuleanatus. The sequence goes on from CM035117.1 coordinate 147,201,562, forward strand.
GCGGATTTGACATCCGGGCTTGACAGAATTAAAAAGTTAGTACATATATAGTTAAATATATATATATAAAAAGCCAAACCCGGACTGGGAAGATAACCCAGTCCGGCGAAGGTGCTAGTAACGAAGGTGCAAGTATATAAAAGCTGCTGGAAGCGACGGATCATCAATCCGAGTTGTAGAAATGCCAGAAGATGCGTTTAGGCATTAAAATGTACCAAAGGTTAACAAAAACGGCCACGGAACTGATTTATGGGCATATTTAGAAAATGAAACTTGATATGCAAGTGTATAAAAGTGCAAAGAAGTAAGAATAACTTTCTGATCTTAAAAATACTCACAATGGACTACAACACAGATTTTTTGCCAAATCGTAGGCTTTAAACGTCCAAATCTACAGGTTATTTTCTGATATATGGTAATATGTGGGTATATCTACGTGTTAGAGTGAAAAAATTTGGGTTTGGAAGATAAGAAAATAGTTGGAAAACCAAACGGGGGTAGAGGTTCGGAGTGTTTTTGAATTATGAAATGAGCGAGGGGTGAGCTCATATTTATAGACCTAGGAGCCTCCATTCTACCTGCTGCTGCTGCCGCAGGTAGAGGTACGGCTCCACGTGGTGGGGCCCAAATAGCGGGTTCGATCGTCTCGAAGTACGTGCACTCCGAGCAACGCAAGGTCAAAGTCAAAACTTTTTAACTATTGATCGGAGCGTCCGTTTGAGGCGTGCTGTACCTTTCTGGAAAGCCCTCGTCGAGAGTGTCACAGTGACATGGGATAAAACATTTTTTGGGTCCAAGAAGATGGGTTCATAACTAGGTCTTTGATTCCCCGTAATTTTTTCGTTGAGCTGTCTTGCGATGTTTGCACTCGGGATCATTGTTATGGTTAGTTCTGACTTTGGTGGTATCAGTTCGGCTTGAGTCTGACCGAGTCAGCTTAGAGTTGATAAAATGACCATTTTGCCCTTCTCGGGGTTGCCTTTAGTGTCGACATAGCCTTCAGTTGACTTCCTGGGGTTGTTTCCAAGGTTTGGATCACATTAGAGTCTGTTTGTCCTCAGTGTTATCTCTAATGTTGACTTGGTCACTCCATGTTTTCCTCTGGAGATGTTGTTGAGCTTCAGGTTTGTTCTTGAAGTTGACTTGACTTCCCGGGTTAAAACCGGGGCTGACCTGTACCTCCCGGGTTGAGACTGGGGCTGACCTGCACTTCCCGGGTTGAGACCGGGGATGACCTGTACTTCCTGGGTTGAGACCGAGGCTAATCAGTTCCTTCCAGGTTGAGATCGGGGCTGACCTGTACCTCCCAGGTTGAGACCGAGGCTGACCTAAACCTCCCGGGTTGAGACCGGGGATTACCTGTACCTCCCGGGTTGAGACCAGAGATGATCTGTACCTCCTGGGTTGAGACCGGGGATGACCTGTACCTCCCGGGTTAAGATCGGGGCAGACCTGTACCTCCCGGGTTGAGACCGGGGCTGATTTAATTGCCCAATATTGAGAAAGGGGTTGAGTTGATAACCCGGTATTGAGACCGTGGATGAACTGATGGCCCGGTATTGAGACCGAGGTTGAGTTGATGACCTGGTACTGAGATCGGGGTTGAACTGATGGCCCGATATAGAGACCGGGCTTGACCTGATGGCCCGGTATTGAGACCGGGGTTGAACTGATGGCCTGGTATTGAGACCGAGGTTGACCTGATGGCCCGGTATTGAGACCAGGGTTGAACTGATGGCCTGGTATTAAGATCGGGGTTGATTTGATGGTCTGGTATTGAGACCAGGGTTGATTTGTTGACCCGGTATTGAGACTGGGGTTGAACTGATGTCCCGATATTAAGACCGGGGTTGAGTTGATGGCCCAGTATTGAGACCAGGGTTGAACTAAGGGCCTTGTATTGAGACCGGGGTTAATTTAACGGCCTGGTATTGAGACCGGGGTTGATGTGATGGCCCGGTATTGAGACCGGGGTTGAACTGATGGCCCGGTATTGAGACCGAGGTTGAACTGATGGACCAGTATTGAGACTGGGGTTGATTTGATGACCCTTTATTGACACCGGGGTTGAGTCGAAAACACAGTTTTGCCATCCTATAGTGTTAGTAACATGAAACAAAATTTCGTGTGTCTACAGTAGAGACCGGTGACCGTTCAGCCGTTGGCTCAACCCCAGCAAAGCGTTGGGTATAGACCGATGACAGTTCAGTCGTTGGCTCAACCCCAGCGAAGCATCGTGTACAGACCGGTGAAAATTCAGCTGTGTGCTCAAACCCAGCGAAGTGTCGGGTACAGACTGGTGACAGTTCGGCCATTGGCTCAACCCCAGCAAAGCGTCGGGTGTAAACCGGTGACAGTTTAGTCGTTAGTTCAACCCCACCGAAGCATCGGGTACAGACCGATGACAGTTCAGCCATTGGCTCAACCCAAACGAAGCACCGGGTACTGACCGGTGACAGTTCAGCCATTGGCACAACCCCAACGAAGCGTCGGGTACAGACTGATGATAGTTCTGTTGGGTTTGTATGTAACGCAATCATGCAATCAAATCACATAAATAGGGCGGAAGCGTAAAAACTAGGTTTTCAAAATTTATACAAACCCATAACCATGATCATGCTTTGTGCTTGTTATCAATAACAGAAAAGAGAGAACATGGAATTATACCTTTGAAGATCTAAGCTTCCTCAGGTACAAGTTCTACTCCTTTGATTCCTTTGATTCCTCTGATAGTGGCTCCTTCCCTTGAATAATGTCAGCCACCCAAATGTTTGGCCTCTAACGGTGATCCACCAAGGAAGATGAAGAACTCAAGAAGATGGGTTATTGGCTTAACCCTTGTTTCTATCTCTATAGAATATGTGTACTCCCAACTCTTGAAAAATTTCACATCCCTTATTTCTAATATAAGACTCTCTTATATAGATATTAGGTTAACCCTCCTAATCCAATTAGAATAGGGTTTTATTTAATTAATTTATATCCTAATCTTTATTAGGATTGAGAGAGAGTACTGATATTATATTAATTCCTAAACTCCTTTAGAATTAAAATAATAATAATAATAATATTATTAATAAGACTCCTCTTATTAATTTATATTTAATATTTCTAAACTATTAAATAATAAACATTAAGCTATTTAATTTATTCTATCATCATAGATTAAATTAATTATACTTAATGCATTATTACTATCATGCCATTTTCTTCTTAAATAATTCTTCTTCCTTTTATGGTGTGACCCTTTAGGTTCTCCATAATAAACCGGTTGTGAATAAATCAATTAGAACAATTCTAATCTTATTTAAATAAACAAATTAAACTAATAATCTATTTAAATAAATAACATTTATTCTACAATAGGGATAAGCCTCCCTAGCGATCAACGACTTTCCAAATAATATAGATTTCAACATTAATCATAAAAGAACCTGTGAGTTAATAGTTACCGTACAATTCAATCCTTCCACCATACAATGTCCCAATTAAATATAAGACATGGATTTACTGTCAAGTCTTAATTTATTTAATCATATGTATTTCGATTAGAAAATGCACAACTCCAAATAATGCAAATTAGAAACCTCTTTCTAATTTCATTCTACCTTGGCCAAGGATTCCTGGGTTGTCATTTAACGAATCACATAGGACATATCTCCTCTTTTACTAGAGGTGGTAGATTCTTTATTGATCATTCATTATCTCCATATGTAACTCATTACACCCAAGCATACCCTATATATGCCTTAAAAGGCCTTAAGGAATTAGTCAAAGTATAAATTGTTACATACAAGATACTATGATGATCTCAAGTCCAAGGATCACATGTACTACTATCACATTAGGAATTCCTATTGACAGGCGAGTAAAACTCCATTAGGTATTCCATAGCGAGTCACGTTCAGTGAACTTATTCTCCAATAAGCACCTACATACTTGCTTTAGTGTCTCCACACAAATGACCATGAGATCAGTCATCCTCATCCAATGAGCAAGCAACATATGTACCAATCTATCCGGATTTACTAATCCCCTTTTTAGTAATCCCACGATTGGGAACTATTTTAGTTTTAAAGCTTTCTAAGAATTTAGATCTCATTAGCATGATCAACATCATGATTCTAAAAGCATTGCTTAAAACTATGGGTTATTTACATATTATAAAAACAGCACCATGTAGATAATTAAATGCCTTTAATAAATAAATATTTTATTAATAAATAAATAAGATTGTTTACAAAGTATGTGCTTTATCATCATACATGATTGGCTTGTATGCACACTACTATCAAGTTCAGTCGTTGGCTCAACCCCAGTGAAGCGTCGGTACAGACCGGTGACAGTTCAGCCGTTGGCCCAACCCCAGCGAAGCGTCGGGTATAGACTGGTGATAATTCAACCGTTGGCTTAACCCCAGGGAAGCATCGGTACAGACTGATGACAGTTCAGCTGTTGGCTCAACCCTCGCGAAGCATTGGAAATGGTCTAGTGACATCAGCCGTTGGCAACAACTCTAGCAAAACATGGGGAATGATCCGATGGCGAAGACAATACATCAATCTATCTCCATAGAGGACAGATGATGGAATTTGTTATACAGATACTCAGAGGAGGCACTGAAAAGGATTCGATAGTCATCTTAACTTTACAAGATACCATTCGCGGTAGGCGTCCAGAGAATCCACAAAGGCTATCATGATTGACGTCATTCCCAACAGAAAGTGACGAGGACAGTTTGAGATAGCCTATCAATAATAGCCTATCGATAACCGCCTGACATTACTGCCCCTAGGGTTATCATGAATAACGTCATCCCATCAAAAAATGACGTAAACATTTAATGATAACCCTAACCCCTCAAAAGCATCTAACATTCATGACATATCATGTCATGTATTGCATTACATTTGCATTCATCATATTCCCAGTGTCTAACAATCTTTATCCTGTTCATTTCAATACATTACATAAACATGATAAAGAGGGGCATCTGTAGACACTCAAAATTTTCATCAATTCTGTTGTAGATAATCGAGATTTTGTGTTCCTGTTACTAACCCTGCAAAATGGCAAAACAGTCAACTTTGCCACTGTCTCAACCCGGGAGGTACAGGTCAGCCCTACTCTCAACCCAGGAAGAACAGGTCAGCCCCGGTCTCAACCCGGGAAGTACAGGTCAACCCCGGTCTCAACTCGAGAAGAACAGATCAGCCCCGATCACAACTCGGGAAGTACGGGTCAACCTCGGTCTCAACCCGAGAGGCACAGGTCAACCCCGGTCTTAACCTAGGAGGTACAGGTCAGCCCAGGTCTCAACCCGGGAAATACAGGTCAACCCCAGTCTCAACCCGGGAAGTACAGGTCAGCCCTGGTCTTAACTCGGAAGGTACAGGTCAGCACCGGTCTCAACCTGAAAAGTACAGGTTAACCCCGGTCTCAACCTGGGAGGTACAGGTCAGCCCCAGTCTCAACCCGAAAAGTACAGGTCAACCCCGGTCTCAACCCGGGCGGTATAGGTCAGCCCCGGTCTCAACCTAGGATGTACAAGTCAGCCCCAGTCTCAATTCGGGAAGTACAAGTCAACCCCGATCTTAACCCGGGAGGTACAGGTTAGCCCCGGTCTCAACCCGGGAGGTACAGGTTAGCCCCAGTCTCAACCCGGGAAGTACAGGTCAACCCCGGTCTCAACCCGGAAAGTACAGGTCAGCCCCGGTCTTAACCTAGGATGTACAAGTCAGCCCCGGTCTTAACCAGTGGGGTACAGGTCAGCCCCGACCTCAACTTGGGAAATACAGGTCATCCCCGGTCTCAACCTGGGAAGTACAGGTTAGCCAAGGTCTCATCCTGGTAGGCCAAATCAACTTCAAAGACAACCCCGAAGCCTCACATCATCTATAGAGATAAACCTGGAAGAACCAAGTCAGTTTCAGAGACAACCTTGAGGACAAATAGAATCGACTGGGATCCAAACATCAGAGACAACCCCGGGAAATCAGTCGAAGGCCATGCCAGCACTGAAGAGAACCCCGGGATGGGAAAAATGGTCATTTTATCAACTTGAAGCCGATTTGATCAAACTCGAGGCGAATTGATGCCACCAAGGCCAGAAAGAACCATAACAATGATCCCGAGTGGAAACAGCGCAAGACAACTCAACGGATAAACTTTGAGGAATCGAAGGCCTGGTTATGAACCCGTCTTTTTAGACTCGAAAAAGGTTTACTCCCATGTAATTGTGACACTCTCGGTGAGGGCTTTCTGGAAAGGTATAGCACGCCTCAAACGGACGTTCTGGTCAAAAGTTAGAAAGTTTTGAATCTGACCTCGTATTGCTCGAAGTGCACGTACTTCGATGCAATAGGACCCGACATGTGGGCCCTACCACGTGGAGCCGAACCTCTACCTACGGCTGCTGTAGGTAGACCTGCTTCCACCGGGTCTATAAATAAGCGTGCACCCCCAACTCATTTAAAAATTCAGAAACGCTCTAAACATCTGCCTGTTTCGTTTCTCAGCCCCACTCTTGTACTCCAAACCAAGATTTTATCACTCTAACACGTAGATATACTAATATACTACCACATATCAAAAATTAACAGATAGAAACAGACGTTTAAAGCATACGATTTGGCAAAAAGCCCGTGTAGCAGTCCATTGTGAGTATTTTTACGATCAGAAAGTTCATATTACTTCATTGCACTTTTATACACTTGCACGTTAAGTTTCACTTTTTGATTATGCGCGGAACTCAGTTTCGTGGCTGTTTTTGCTTACTTTTTGTACATTTTAGTAAATAAACGCATTTTCTGGCATTTCTACAACTCGGATCGATGATCCGTCGCTTTTAACAGCTTATATATATATATCCCTTACCGGACTGGGATATCTTCCCAGTCCCGGTTTGACTAATTTTTGTCTATATTTAACTGTATATATACTAACTTTTCAATTCTGTCAAGCCCGGATGTCAAATCTGTGGTAGTTTACTGCTTTTATATATATAACTATATGTATATAAATTTTTCTGACTTATTTGGGCCTGGATTTATACTTCGTGGCCTTTTTATTGCTTTAATATATATATATATATATATATATATATATTAATTATATATATATATATATATTAACATTTACATTCCAGTTTGGCCTGGATCATTCTGTGGCCTTTTTACTACTTTTATAAATATATATATACTTACATTTCTGTCCGGGCAAAGGATAAAATGTCTGTCGTCCTTTATAACTTTTATATATATATATATATATATATATATATATATATATATATATATATTTATATCCTGTCCAGCATGGAATACTCCGTGCCTTTTTACAGCTTTTATAAATATATATATATATTTACATTCCAGTCCGGACATCGGAGTGAAAACCCATCGTCCTTTTACAGCTTATATATATATACATATATATATATATATATATATATATATATTTACATTCCAGTCCGGGCATCGGAGTGAAAACTCATCTCCCTTTACAGCTTTCGTATATATATAACTATACATATTATTTGCTCATTGTGATTAAATTGTTGTTTTAAATATTCATTTGATATGAATTGGCGCTGACATCTCTTTGGCCAACTAGATTTCTTTAAATCTTGCCAACTCAAGCTTTCAAACGGTTCAAAATAGGTCCAGACGGAACCGAAAAGCTATAATGGCTGAAATTTACTTAAATCTAGCAATTTTTCTAGTTTCATTTCTGAAAGTAACCTCGCGTCCCTTAGATAGCGATTTAGTGGGAACGAGACGCTTCGGCTACACGCGAGCCATGATTTACTAATGAATCCTTGGTTCTGGCAACATCTAGATGTAAATATATATTTTCTATGCATATTTGAGTTGTGCAGGTTTTATTGGCTTCCCTCTATGAGCCTAGGAATCGTGGGATTAATGATCAAACTAATCTGAATCTGATTCTCACGATGGATAAACTCCACTTTACAAATGTACCATGCTAGTTTTTTTATAAAATTGTACATCATAAAGACCTTAAAACGGTTATCCGGGTTTAAGGTCTCAACATAGTGAAATCATGGTTTGTCGTGCTAGAGTCACTCTGATGGCTGTCATGCCCATGAGAAGACCGACACTTGTATATATTTTGTGGTCGAGGATGCTTCGCAGCCCGACAATCACCATTCAAATTAAGTCAAAAGGCTGAAAAGATAAAAAATGGAAGTATCAACATGCTTCAATTCCTATGTTAGCGTAAGGGTTTGAAAATGATAAGTACACAATATTCTTGATTTTTCATTCCTTTACGTTTGGTTTTATTGCATGTTTCTTGTGTTTATGAGCTTAATAAGTTGTTTGTTATTTTCAGGTGAATTAAAGCTAATAGGATGGAAACAAGTTGATTAGGAGCTGAATTGAAGAGAAAAAGAAATCTTGGAAATCTTGGATTTTTGGAAAATTTTTAAAATCAAATTTTGGCATCTTTCTACATGGAATTGGATTGATATTGCTATTAGAATTAGGATTTCTTTGGACTGAGATTTTATTTCCTTATTAGATTCTATTTCTTTATGAAAACTAGTTATGATTTGTAATTCCTTTTAGGATTTGGATTTCTTGTTCTCATAGGATTTACGACTTTGTCTAGCACTATAAATAGATGTAATAGTCAGGGTATAATTCATTCTATCATCTACAATATTGAAGACATGGGATAACACTTTCAATTCAATTTTGAAGGGATGTTGAAACTTGTTCGTAATTAATGGTTTGATTAAGTTTACTTTACTTATTCCTTCATATGTGAGATTTATTTTGATTAACTACATAAACTTCTTGTATGATATTCAATTTACTAACGTGATTTTGTAGGATTAAATTAGTAAATTGATATCATCTACTAGATTAAGATATATATTAAGCAAATGATGTATATCTGATCATAAGTAGCAATTAATAATATTTGATTGTGGTCAAGCTTTTGAATATTATTAAGATTTTCAGAAGACAAGTTAAATAATTCCTGATTGTGTAATTATTGCTTGGAATAATCTAAGTCTCATTCTTCATGGTTCTATTGTATTAAATCTAGACTGATAGTTCTAGGTTATATGATAGTTAGGATCTTTTGTTGGCGATCGTCGCATTAGATTTACACTTAATGAGATTTTTGGGTAATTAGCGATTGCGGTTATCTAGGGTTGTTAATCTCATGGAAGGATAAATATTGTGAAACTTGATTATTCCATTATTATGACAAGGCGATATTGAACTGAAGAACTGAAGTTTTTTTAAATCAGTATTAATTCTTATTAGTTTATTCTTGTTAGTTTAGTTAATCAATTCAAAATCCCCTTTTCCTTAGAAATCATAAGATAAATATAAAACAAATCACTCTCTGTGGGATCGATCCTTGCTTGCTACTGTGCTAATTGTTTGAATTTGTAAAGTGAAAGTGAGGTTAATTTAAGAGTGTAAACGACAGATCCCATAAAACTTGCTTTCAAAATATCATTTTAATAATCTTGTCTAAAAAAGAGACTTTTGCAAGTCAAATCAAACCCTTCGTATATAGGTTCAACGAAGCACATCCATGCTTTCAAATCAATCAAACGTAGGACCAATTTCTTCCAGCATTCGCACACACACACATTACAGATTTAAAAGGAAAATATTGAAAAGATGCGGTACCGTGTTTACACGGGAGTTGTGGGTGCCTAACACTTTTCCCACACTTAACCAAGCCCCCGAACTTAGAACTTCGATTTTAAAGATCAAGTTTCGACAGTGTCCAGCAAATTAGGCCTCTTTTCAAACAAAACTCGGTTGAGTTGGTACAACCATTTCAAAACAACCAACTAGCGACTCTGTAAAACGTTCAAATTGTCGACATAATACATGTTGGCCTTTTCCTAAAAAACCCTTCAAAACCTTTTTCGCAATAAACAAAATAAGGGTAGACAAAAACTTAGGAAGAGAGAAAGATTTGGGTTCAACTCGACCCGCAATTTTATGCAACATCGACAGGACTTATAACATCCTCGACTAAATTTTGTCGGAATTAAGCATAGTCCCTTGGCGCGAAATGTTCTCGCCTGCGCGCGAAGCAAAGTCTACAAAATATGTTAATGTCGACGGATCAATCAGTCGAAATTAATATAACCTCGACGGACGTAATTCTGATGGAATTTCATCGGAATTAAACAAGCCTTTTTTTTAATCGAGCCAACAACCCTAGTCTGTCTTATTATTTCTTTTCTCAGTTTTCTCTCTTCGCCAGCAGCCATCTCCTTTGTTAATCTAAGCTTGTTAATCATTTAAGCCCTAATTATCCATAAGCCCTAACCATTAATTTAGCTTTAAACTCCCAATTTTGTGTACTTGGAGAAAATCTAATATTTTCAGACTTTCCCACAACTTGGTGGTGGCGGAGGCGGCTGGTGGTGGAGGCGGCGACTGGTGGTGGTGGCGTCGGCGACTGGCGGCGGCTGTTTCAGACTTTTCTTCCTCTATTGTTTCTTTCAATTTAAAGGTTAAATGTTAATTGTTTTTATAGTTAGGGTTAAGAAATCATAATTTTTTTAAGCTTGAAATTGAGGAAATTATTCATTGCTATATTAATGTTTAGGATATATAAAGGTATCTATTTTTATTAGGTGTTAAACAAATAAGTATAAAATAAATTTAGTATTGCTGTGAGTTTTGTGGGAACCTAATTAACAGCGGATTAAATAAATTTTTTCAGTTAGTTAATTTGTTTGAGTTTTGATAATTAACTTCGCAGTATGCTTTAAATTTGTTAGTGAATCTGTAGTGAATTTGTTGTAGCTAGTTCATGTTATCGGAGCTTGTTAATGTTATTGTAGTGAATCTACTATTATTGGTGTATCTACTATTATTTTAGTGAATCTGTTGGTATTGATATTGATTCTCGCTGTAATATATATGTGGATTGCCTAATGTCTTCATATTGTCAGATTTGTTACATCCGACAGAATTCCCGACGAAATTTCAGTCAGAATTTAACAATTGCAACATATGTAAGACCCAAAATTTTATGAATAAGATTTAATTTTCTTTATATATTATTTTGAAATAGTAAGGTGTTGATTTGATAAATGTGATAAGTTATGGGTGAGATGTGCAAAGTTTACAAAATAAGCAAGTGGTTATAAAATATTCGTTTTGTCGGGGAATATTCATTTGGTCGAGGAATATTCTTTTTGTCGAAAATATTCGTACGACGACGCAATCATTGGTGGACCCCACAACATAATGAATGTCAGATATAGAAAGTGACAGAAGTAACTTTTTTATAAAAATAATAGCAAAACTGTTACCGTTAGTACTGTTGAAATATCCGGTGGTTAAAATACAGTAATACATGGTGTTGCACAGTAGCATACGGTATTGCACAGTATTTTGAATTATTGATTCTTACGTAGGAAGGTACTTACTCAATTATTGTTATAGTAATTACTGTTCAATATTTTATATTATTGATTAAATAATTGCATAATATTTTATTGGTTCAATATTTGTTACGTTGATATTTTATATCAATAAGTGCTATTTTGCTATTTTATATTAGTGATTCAATAATTGTCATTGCACAGTATTTCAAATTATCACATCAATAATTCATATTATTTGAATAATATTATTAAATAGCATTATTGGCAATGTCTAAGAAAGGGGTTGATTAATTGTGTGCCAGTAAGGAGAAATCCTTATCGGAAGGCCCCTTTTTTCCTGGGAACGACCTGGTTGTCAATATTGTAGTTCTGTAATATTATTTGTAAATAATTAATTTTTGATATATATGATAAGAAAATATTTATTCAATGTGGATTTAAACGGAGGAATTTTTAACATGTGACATTTGGTGAAAGTTGGTATTTTATCTTTTTTGATAAAATAATTTATTCAAATATATTATTATAATATTACATTATAGTAGTATGATGTGATTATATAATATTATGATTTTTATAATTTGAATGGTAACATTATTATAGTAAATTCAGGGTATAAAAGTAAAATGAGGTAGAAGAGAACAAATTGAATTTGAATTCTTATGATGTAAGCAATGATATCATCGGCACGATGAGGTAAGCAATGATGTCATCGAAATGATGCTGTAAGCAATGATGTCATAGGATTGATGATGTAAGCGATGATGTCATACAGTATGACGAAAAGACTATTTTACCCTTACTCTGCCGAGCCTATAAATAGAAGCTCATTTCTTCATTATTTCTCACCAATTCACTAAAGCTATAGAGAGAGAAAGTATAGATAGAATAAGAGAGAAAGAAGAAGATTATTCTGCTATTACACTAGTGCAGTCTCCAAATTTTTAATGTAAGGGGTATTATTTTTTTCGTATTCATGAAGAGAGTTATTTTCTTTCAATACTCGTTAGGGTTGTTATTCCATTCTTTAATATTCTGTTAGAATAACCTGTCTACGCGGACTACCGCATGCATGGTAAAATTCTGTTGTTATTCCATTCTTTATTATTCTGTGGGAATAACCTATCTACGCGGACTACCGCATGCCTGGTGAATAACCCTTCGTATTCAGTTGTTATTAAATTGTGAAAATAATCTGTCTGAGTAGACTACCGCCTGACAGGTGAAAATCCAACTGCAGTTTCGTATATTGTTTCATTTCAGATTCCTAACTCTAAACTTACTACGGTAAGTATTGCTTCTATAATTCTTGAAATGATCAGAAATTCCTTGAGTTTTGCGCTTCATCTAATATCATTTCACTAGAATATTGGTCTGAACTTTCTTGTGAAATTTTTATCTTTTTATGTCGAATTACTATTCATGAGTTACTATTCACAGGGTACTATTCACGGTAAAAAAAATATTTTTTTCTTCCAAATCATCTGTGATTGGATCTAGGTTTTGATCTTCAATCTTAAACTCTGGATAAATTCTCTAATATTTGTCTTTTATCTCACTGGATTCATTATTCGTATTGTTTTTCATCATCCTCAGTCCTAAAGGGTGATATAACTGAATATCTTTAGCCTGTAGTGCAAAGATGAATGATTACTTGATGAATATCTTTGGCCTGTAGTGCAAAAATGAATGATTACCTGATGAATATCTTTGGCCCGTAGTGCAAAGATGGACAGCTGTTGAGATGAACATGACCAACTGGTGATACAAATGAATATCTTTGGCCTGTAGTGCAAAAGATGAATATTTGATTCGAGATGTATATTGATTGATGTTACAGGGATAAAATATTGATGATGGACTTTTAAATCAAAGAAGATAGTAGACATCATTCTCTACTTAACTCTTCTAATGAATTGTTATTTTCGCTGCGAATATTGATCTAAAACGTATTGTCTATAATACTTTTTCTGATTTATTGAAGGCTAACGATAATTTATTTTTCATTATCTTAGTCATAATATTCTTTACTGGGCTAGTTGAGCTCACCCTTTTCTTCCATTGTTCTCTTCAGAAAATGAGAATATCGCGAGTACTAGTCGGGGAATGGAGTAATGGTCCGAGTTAGAGCTGTAGAAGTCTTCACTATTTTTTTTAAAATAGTGTGATAATAAATATAATGAGGACTTAGTTTGAATGTTTATATTTTCTACATATCTGTATTGACACTCACAGTTGTGTGGTCGTATTTTGCACGACCGTTTGATATGAAAGATTGTATTTGAATTCTGTACCATGTATTTGGCGACTCATAATAGGTTGAGTATTGAACCTATTTTGGGAGAGTCACAATTGGTATCAGAGCTTAGGGATATAATCTCTAGCGGAGATCTGAGAATAGAACTAGGAGGGGAGAGACGAGTAAATCCTTCGCTAGTGTGTGTCCTACCTAAGCTTATTTAGTATTTAATTGGTCGGTTGGAACATAGGGTTAATATGTGATATGTTAATTTTTTGATTAACCCTTATTTTGTGGCAGTATTTGAGAATGACAGCTGAAAATCTAAACAATGGAGTGAATGAGACCGTTGAGACACCTTTTATCACCAACCAAGAGAACGTGCAACAAGAAGGCAACAATTCTCCTGTAAACAACCCCACCGATCAAACGATGAACGATGGGATGTTTAGAAGCTTTTTACAGTTAATGCAAAACTAGACGAGGGAGACTCGTGTTCATAATATAGGTGGAAATAACAACTCGCGTCTTGTCACTGCCAAGCAGTTTAAAGAGTTGGGACCACCAGAGTTTCAGGGAAAGACAGATCAAATCAAGGCAGAAAATTGGATTAAGCAAATTATCAAGATATTTGATGTCTTGGGATGCATGGAGGAACAGAAGGTTCCATTCGCCACGTTTATGTTCCGTGGAGAGGCAGATTACTGGTGGAAATCTGTGAAGCATACCCAGCCTGCCGCACTCAAGATGTCTTGGGGGGCGTTCCAAAAATTATTCAATGACAAGTATTTTCCAGAAAGTATTCGTCACATGAAAGAGGTAGAGTTTATAAGACTGGAACATAACAATATGGCTATGTCCCAGTACGAGGCTAAGTTCGCGGAGTTATCCCGGTTTGCACCTCATTTGGTGGAGAATGAGGAACGTGTGACGCAGATGTTTCTGAGAGGTTTAAAACTCGAGATTCGTCAATACCTCATTTCTCATAAATTTTCTCTATATTCGGATGTATTGAACAGGGCCCAGTTATTAGAATGAGATAATGATTATGTTCAACCAAGGGACAACAACCAAGGTCGTACCGGTGGCAGCAGTCATCAGAACAATGACAACTAGCAGGGAGGAAAGTATCATGACAGAAGCGGTAAACACTCCTGTGGTAATCGTGGCCATGGTAATAGAAGAAGTGAGTCGGGGGGAGATTTCAAGAAGAGAAGGTACAACAATGAGAACGTGAAAGCATCGACAGCAGCACCAATATCAACTGTTTCTAGGGGAGGAGAACGACCGCCGGTCATATACTATAAATGCGGGCAAGAGGGACACATCAGCCCCAACTACACACAACAATCCAAGGTGTGTTATAACTATGGAAAGGAAGAGCACATAGCTCGAGTGTGTCCTGTAGCGAAACCAAGTCCAGCAGGGATGGTGACTCCAAAGGCTATCCATGGCAAGTCAAAGTCATTAGTTCCTAGAAGAGCTTTTGTCGTGACTGCCCAACAAGCAAAGAACCCGAACGAGGTTATTACGGGTAAGCTGATAATAAACTTTTGAGAAGTTTACACTTTATTAGATACCGGTGCTACCCATTCTTTTATTTCACCTGCTTGTGCTCAACGTTTGAACTTGACACTTGAGAAATTAGACTTTGACTTATCTGTTGAAACTCCGTTGGGAGAAACCTTCGTTACATCTACAGTTTACAAATCTTGCTCGATTCAAATTGGTACCCTCACCCTACCTGTTGATCTTATATCTTTGAAAATACTTGCATTTGATGTGATTTTAGGAATTGACTGGTTGACCACTTATCATGCCAAAATTGATTATTTTTGTAAGGTTGTTAGTTTTCATATTCCTAACCAGCCTATTGTGCGAATTCAAACAACCAAACCACTAAAATCAATCAATGTTATTTCAAGTCAAAAAACTATTTGTTTATTGAAAAATGGATGGCAAGCTTTCTTAGCCCATGTCACTGATCTAAACCAGAATATGTCAGATTTGAATGATATTTCTATTGTTAATGAGTTTCTTGATGTATTTCTTAAAGAACTTATCGGTCTACCTCCGGAACGTCAAGTTGAGTTCTTTATTGACCTTGAACCCGGTACAAAACCCATTTTTAAAACCCCATATCGAATGGCTCCTATTAAACATCAGGAGTTAAAGGTCTAATTACAGGAGTTGTTAGACATCGGTTTTATATGTCCTAGTACATCTCCTTGGGGTGCTTCTATTTTATTCGTAAAGAAGAAAGACGGGAGTATGCAACTTTGTATTGACTATCGGGAGTTGAACCATGTCACCATCAATAATAGGTATCCGTTACATCGTATTGATGACCTGTTCGACCAGTTGCAAGGTGCACAATTCTTTTCAAAGATCGATCTTCGTTCTAGATATCATCAGCTGAAGATTAAAACTGAGGATATTCCGAAGACTGCTTTCAGAACTCGATACGAGCATTATGAATTTTTAGTCATGTCTTATGGATTGACTAATGCTTCTGCTGCTTTTATGGATATGATGAACCGTGTATTCAAGGAATATTTGGATCAATTCGTGGTTATCTTTATTGATGACATCCTCATCGATTCCAAAAGTCGTGAAGATCATGAGCACCACTTGAAGCTGGTACTTCAAAGGCTTCGTGAAAACAAGCTATATGTCAAGTTGAAGAAATGCGAGTTCTGGCTTGAGGCGGTAGCATTCCTTGGGCACGTGGTATCAAAATGTGGAGTATCTGTTCAACCGACGAAGATTGAAGCAATACAAAGTTGGGAGCAACCGAAGTCGGTGACCGAAGTACGTAGCTTTCTGGGCTTATCTGGTTATTATCGGAGATTCGTGGAAGGATTTTCTCGAATCGCTACTCCATTAACTCAGCTGACTCGGAAAGATACAAAATTAGTATAGAACGAGAAATGCGAGAAGAGCTTTCAAGAGCTCAAGAGGGGACTCATTTCGGCACCTATTCTGACGATACCATCTGGTTCGGATGGATTTGTCATTTACAGTGATGCTTCGGGCAAAGGGTTAGGATGTGTTCTCATCCAACATGGGAAAGTCATAGCATATGCCTCGCGATAACTCAAGGAATATGAGAGAAATTATCCTACTCATGATCTAGAGTTGGCAACAGTCGTTTTCGCGTTGAAGATCTGGAGACACTACCTGTTTGGGGAGAAAGTGGAGATCTATATGGATCATAAGAGCCTTAAGTATTTCTTCACCCAGAAGGAACTCAACATGCGGCAACGACGTTGGCTTGAGCTAAAGATTACGATCATACCATCCAATATCATCCTGAAAAAGCG
Source organism: Panax stipuleanatus (assembly GCA_020205555.1). Classification (NCBI taxonomy): domain Eukaryota; kingdom Viridiplantae; phylum Streptophyta; class Magnoliopsida; order Apiales; family Araliaceae; genus Panax; species Panax stipuleanatus. Next base: position 147,218,525 of record CM035117.1, read on the forward strand.
AATGTGGTAGCTGACGCATTGAGTAGAAGATCATATGCGGGAACGAATGTGATGCTTTCAAGGCCTATTTTGTGTGATTTACAAAAGATGGAGATAGAGTTCAAGACTCCGGGGACCCATGCGATGATGTCAAGTATACGCGTAGAACCAGCTTTGATTGATAAAGTTAAAGCTGCTCAAGCTATAGACTCGGAGCTGATGAATATGAGGAAGAAGGTGCTATTCCAGAAGCAAGGATTGATGAAGAAGAAATACTTCGAGTCAACTCCAGACTTTGTGTTCCTGATGATTCTGATTTGAAGTATAGAATCATGATGGAGGCACACAACACACTGTTTGCAATCCATCCTAAAAGTACCAAAATGTATCGGGATCTTCGACATACATCTTGGTGGAGCAATATGAAGAGAGAGATCGCGGAGTTCATCTCAAGGTGTTTAACGTGTCAACGTGTCAAGGCGGAGAATCAAGTGCCAAAGGGTCCATTACAACCACTTGAGATTTCAAAGTGGAAGTGGGAACACATTACCATGGATTTCGTTACGGGTCTTCCCAAGGTTTCTCAAGGCATAGACGCGATTTGGGTTATTGTTGATAGATTAACCAAGTCTGCTCATTTCTTGCCGATACGGGAGACTTATTCCCTTGAACGTCTTGCTCGTATGTTCGTGAATGAGATTGTGAGATTGCATGGCATGCCAGTATCAATAATTTTGGATCGTGACCCAAGATTCACTTCATGATTTTGGGTCAGCTTGCAGAAAGCTATGGACACGGATTTACGATTCAGTTCAGCATATCATCCATAAACAGACGGGCAATCGCAAATGACTATCAAAACTCTTGAAGATCTATTAAGACTCTGTGTTCTTGACTTCAAAGGGAGTTGGGATAAGTATCTACCACTGGTGGAATTCTCCTACAACAACAGTTATCAGGCAAGTATAGGCATGGCTCCATTCGAGGCGTTGTATGGACGAAAATGTCGTTCTCCAGTATGCTGGGATGAGGTGGGTGAAGCAACATTGTTGGGACCGGAGTTAGTACGTATGACTATAGAAAAGATTTAAATGATCCGACAACCTATACAAACTGCACAAGATCGACAAAAGAGTTATGCTGATCTTCATCGAAAGGACGTGGAGTTTAATGTCGGAGATCATGTATTGTTACGTGTTGCTCCATGGAAAGGAGTTACGAGATTAGGAAAGAGAGGAAAGCTCAACTCCATTTGAAATCCTTGACCGAGTAGGAAATGTGGCCTATAGACTCGCCTTACCTCCAAGCATGTCTCGTGTTCATAACATTTTTCACATATCTGTGCTTCGTAAATATGTGAAAGATCCAAACCATATTATTGAGTTAGAACCAGACGAGATAGCCGAAGATTTAACATACGAGGAGGTACCTGTCAAGATCTTGGATAGGAAGGAACATGTCCTACGCTCAAAGGTTATACCTCAAGTTAAAGTTTTGTGGAGGAACTATGATATCAAGGAAATGACCTGGGAGTTAGAATCGAAAATGAAAGCGAGGTATCCTCACCTTTTCGACATACCAAGTACGTATGTCAATTTTGAGGATGAAATTTCATAAGGAAGGGAGGTTGTAAGACCCCAAATTTTATGAATAAGATTTAATTTTCTTTATATATTATTTTGAAATAGTAAGGTGTTGATTTGATAAATGTGATAAGTTATGGGTGAGATGTGCAAAGTTTACAAAGTAAGCAAGTGGTTATAAAATATTCGTTGTGTCGGGGAATATTCGTTTGGTCGAGGAATATTGTTTTTGTCGGAGAATATTCATACGACGGCGCAGTCATTGGTGGACCCCACAACAGAATGAATATCGGATATAGAAAGCGACAGAAGTAACCTTTTTATAAAAATAACGACAAAACTGTTACCGTTAGTACTGTTGAAATACCCGGTGGTTAAAATATAGTAATACGTGGTGTTGCACAGTACACACGGTATTGCACAGTATTTTGAATTATTGATTCTTACGTAGGAAGGCACTTACTCAATTATTGTTACAGTAATTACTGTTCAATATTTTATATTATTGATTTAATAATTGCATAATATTTTATTGGTTTAATGTTTGATACGTTGATATTTTATATCAATAAGTGCTACTTTGTTATTTTATATTAGTAATTCAATAATTGTCATTGCACGGTATTTCAAATTATCAAATTAATAATTCATATTATTTGAACAATATTATTAAATAACATTATTGGCAATGTCTAAGGAAGTTTTATCTAGGAAAGGAGTTGATTAATTGCGCGCCAGTAAGGAGAAATCCTTATCGGACGGCCTCCTTTTTCCTGGGAACGACCTAGTTGTCAATATTGTAGTTCTGTAATATTATTTGTAAATAATTAATTTTTGATATATATGATAAGAAAATATTTATTCAATGTGGATTTAAACGGAGGAATTTTTAACATGTGACATTTGTTGAAAGTTGGTATTTTATCTTTTTCGATAAAATAATTTATTCAAATATATTATTATAATATTACATTATAGTAGTATGATGTGATTATATAATATTATGATTTTTATAATTTGAATGGTAACATTATTATAGTAAATTCAGGGTATAAAAGTAAAATGAGGTAGAAGAGAACAAATTGAATTTGAATTCTTATGATGTAAGCAATGATATCATCGGCACAATGAGGTAAGCAATGATGTCATCGAAACGATGCGGTAAGCAATGATGTCATAGGATCGATGATGTAAGCGATGATGTCATAAAGTATGGCGAAAAGGCTATTTTACCCTTACTCTGCTGAGCCTATAAATAGAAGCTCATTTCTTCATTATTTCTCACCAATTCACTAAAGCTATAGAGAGAGAAACTATAGATAGAATAAGAGAGAAAGAAGAAGATTATTCTGCTATTACACTAGTGCACTCTCCAAATTTTTAAGGTAAGGAGTATTATTTCTTTCGTATTCATAAAGAGGGTTATTTTCTTTTAATACTCGTTAGGGTTGTTATTCCATTCTTTAATAACCTGTTTACGCGGACTACCGCATGCATGGTGAAATCCTGTTGTTATTCCATTATTTATTATTCTATGGGAATAACCTGTCTACGCGGACTACCGCATGCCTAGTGAATAACCATTCGTATTCAGTTGTTATTAAATTGTGGAAATAATCTGTCTGAGCGGACTACCGCCTGACGGGTGAAAATCCAATTGTAGTTTCGTATATTGTTTCATTTCAGATTCCTAACTCTAAACTTACTACGGTAAGTATTGCTTCTATAATTCCTGAAATGATCAGAAATTCCTTGAGTTTTGCACTTCATCTAATATTATTTCACTAGAATATTGGTCTGAACTTTCTTGTGCAATTTTTATCTTTTCATGTCGAGTTACTATTCATGGGGTACTATTCACGGTAAACAAAATATTTTTTTTCTTCCAAATCATCTTTGATTGGATCCAGGTTATGATCTTCATTCTTGAACTCTTGATAAACTCTCTAATATTTGTCCTTTATCTCACTGAATTTGTTATTCGTATTGTTTTTCATCATCCTCAGTCCTAAAGGGTGATATAACTGAATATATTTGGCCTGTACTGCAAAGATGAATGATTACTTGATGAATATCTTTGGCCTGTAGTGCAAAGATGAATGATTACCTGATGAATATCTTTGGCCCGTAGTGCAAAGATGGACAGGTGTTGAGATGAACATGACCAACTGGTGATACAAATGAATATCTTTGGCCCGTAGTGCGAAAGATAAATATTTGATTCTAGATGTATATTGATTGATGTTACAGGGATAAAATATTGATGATGGACTTTTAAATCAAAGAAGATAGTAGACATCATTCTCTACTTAACTCTTCTAATGAATTGTTATTTTCGTTGCGAATATTGATCTAAAACGTGTTGTCCATAATATTTTATCTGATTTATTGAAAGCTAATGATAATTTATTTTTCATTATCTTACTCATAATATTCTTTATTGGGCTAGTTGAGCTCACCCTTTTCTTCTATTGTTCTATTCAGGAAATGAGAATATCGTGGGTACTAGTCGGGGAATGGAGTGATGGTCCGAGTTAGAGCTGTAGAAGTCCTCACTATTTTTTAAAAAATAGTGTGATAATAAATGTAATGAGAACTTAGTTTGAATGTTTATATTTTCTACATGTCTGTATTGACACTCACAGTTGTGTGGTCGTATTTTGCATGACCGTTTGATATGAAAGATTGTATTTGGATTCTGTACCATATATTTGACGACTCAGAATGGGTTAAGTATTGAACCTATTTTGGGAGCGTCACAACATATGTGGGCCCTTCTTTATTACATTAATGTATAGTTAGTTTCTCAATACTAAAATACACTAAAATGAAATGAACTATGTAGCATTTACTTAGTTTTGTACTAATAAATTAAAATATAATATTTAATAATATAATATATCAAAATCATAAATGAATTAAAATAAAAAAAAATCACATATACATAAAATGAAATAAATTTTAAAAATTATTTTAACTTAAGATAATACAATTTAAATAAATTATATTTTATTAAATAATATAATATAATATAATATAAATTAATTTTAATTTAATTTAAAATATAATTAAATACAAAAATTAATTTAATTTAAAATATAATAAAATACAAATTTAATTTAATTTAAGATAATACAATTTAAATAAATTAAATTATATAATATAATACAAATTAAAATAAAATAAAATAAAATAAAAAATTGATTTAATTTAATTTTAGATAATTTAATTTAAATAAATTAAATAATAATAAATTATATATTAAAATATAATATAATATATCCAAAATTAAATTAAATTTAAAATAAATAAAATAATTAAATTAAAATAATTAAATTAAAATTTAATTATTTTAAATAATATAATATAAAATAAATTAAAAGAAAATAATTAAATCAAAATAAATAAATAAAAAATTAAAATAATAAAAAATAATAAAAAATAATTTAGAATTAAATTAAATTAACTATACTATAATAGCATATAAATAAACTAAGTAGCATAAACTGAGTAGCACTTAGTTTATATCATTGGAAAAATAAACTAAGTAACATAAACTATGTAGCACGTACTTTGTTAATTTTTATCATTGAAAAAATAAACTAAGTAGCATAAACTAAGTTGCACTTACTTAATTTATGTCATTGGAAAAATAAACTAAGTAGCATAAACTGAGTAGCACTTACTTAGTTTATATTATTGGAAAAATAAACTAAGTATCATTTGCTTAGTTTTCCATAATTACAGTAAACTGCATATGTACTTCATGCGCATGTAGTATTAATAGGAGCTTAGAAACCTATTTGACATTCATTCAATAGGAGTGAATGTCGAATAGTCTCTAGTTTGGGACTGTTACTGGATGTTATATCTCTCACTTAGGTCGACGCCAATTCACAAGGTACGTTTTTTTAAACTTTTGAGGAATTTTCAGCTGATGTCTCTACATGTTCTATGATTGTATACTTAGACTAAGTTGTCTTGGTCTATTTCGTGTACTTGGAGACCATGGGGAGGTGATGCTAAATATTCTTAAAATAGAAGAAACGTGCTCAAGATTGACACTAGTGAGGAGACGCATCCATGAACGGGATAGAAGCCTAACCCCTGTAGATTGGAGATATATACTAGATTAACTAAATTCATGCATGGACCACATTCATGATTATTCTTGTTCTAATTGGGTTTTTTCTTCAATTAAAGATGTTAGCCGACCAGAGTTGGATGTACCGTAGGATATATGTTGATGGGAGGGGATTAGTTGATGCGTACTGTGATGGGGTGTCCAATTTTATGAACAAAGCAATAGAACATGCTGATGATCTGAACGAAAAGATGAGATGCCCGTGTCTCAAGTGTAAAAACATGATATGGGAGACTGCTGATGTGACGCCCCCAAAATAAGTCCACACAACCCATTCTGAGTCGCCAAAAATACATGGTACATAATCCAAATACAAATCTTTTATATCAAATTGTCGTGCACAATACGACCACACATAAAAGTGTGAGTTTTAATACAAATACAGTACCCACACTCCTTATCAATGATACGTTACATAAAGGTACACTCAATAATTATTTTAGGAATTAAAAATCTTTGGAACATGCTCAAGGAAACCTTCGTACATGGGAGGCCATGCTTCTAAGTTATAATAGATATCATAGGACTTGAGAATTAACCTTGGTTGACCCAATAGACCCCAAAGAAGAACGAGAAGATTACTATAATGTTCATTCCAATGGTGGGTATTCTCTTGCAATATAATTATTTCCATTGTCTCAAATTGAGAATTGTATTCCAACCATACTCCAAGATTATATAGGTAGTGCTCATAGATATAATCAGCAAGTGGATGTGCACAACCATGTCTTATGATAACACGAAGTCGTAAGTGATTAGACATCTTGTATGATGGTGGCAACACACCATTCCAAAGTCGGGTTCACCTCACCCTATTTGGTTCACAAAAATTAACTGTTAAATGACGTATAAAATACGACACACACATTTAAAGTTCTCAAAACAATTATTTTCATACTATTTTATGGGAAACTTTAACAGTTATCGACCATCGTTCTATTCCCCTATTATCCCCGCTCGACCCAGCTACACTCTTATTGCCTGAAAGGAATTATGAAGCAAAAAGATGAGCACAAATAGCCCAGTAAAGAATATCATAACTAAAGATAATTAAATTATCAATAGCATTCATCAGTAATAAATCAGATATTTAGAACATATGGTAGATGATAAAAGCTTTCAACCATTGTTGCAGCGGAACGAACAATCCATTAGAAGAGTCAAATAGACCATAATGTCTATTATCTTCTCCATGTTAAAAGTCCACCACCAATATTTTATCCCTGTAACATCAATTAGCAGTTCCTGTTCACAATCATGTAAATAGTTCATGATCATAATTATGTTGATAAATTCCTCTTCGCATCCAGGACGAAGATAATTTTCATCACTTGTCTTTACTTATAACACCAAAGATTATGGCTATATTAATTCACAATTCACGTTCATAATCATGTAAATCAATAGTTTCTCCTTGCCACAAAGGCTTAATGGAACTCTCACTCAATGTCCTTGCCACAAAGGCTAAAGACACTTAATAATCGTATCGTCTTTACACCCTACAACCAAAAACATTCAAACGTCAACCATGATCATGATCAACTGTCTATCTTTGCACTACAGGCCAAAGATATTCATTTGTATCATCAGTTGTCATGATCACGTCTTACACTTGTCCATCTTTGCACTACGGGCCAAAGATATAAATCAACAGTTCATCTTTGCACTACAGGCCAAATATATCAATCAATAGTTCATCTTTGCACTACGGGCCAAAGATATCAATCAACAGTTCATCTTTGCACTACAGGACAAAGATATCAATCAATAGGTTATCTTTGCACTACAGGCCAAAGATATCAATCAATATGTCATCTTTGCACTACAGGCTAAAGATATCAATCAACATTTCATCTTTGCACTACAGGCCAAAGATAACTTTCATCACAATTTAAGTCTGATGATTTTGACAATGATATATGAAATGAATCAAATGAGATCAAGGAAAAATATTAGAGATTTATAATTTAATTTATCAAGAGTTCAATAATGTCTAAATTGTCCACATGAATATAAAAACATGGATTCAACTTCAAGAATAAGTTTCATAAAAAATAATTTGAACAAAGAAAAGAAAATAAATTTCATTGTGAATAGTACTCCGGCATGAATATTACCCCAGATAAATAGTACTCAGGCATGAATAGTACCCCGGATCAAAATGTAAAAATTTCCATAATAAAGTTCAGACCAATATTCTGGTGAAATGATATTAGATAAAGCGCAAAATTCAAGGAATTTCTGATCATTTCAGGAATTATAGAAGCAGTACTTACCGTAGTAAGTTTAAATTTAGGAATATGAAACGAAATATTATTACTTACATACTATAGAGTATGGAAGAAAATAATATTCCTTACGAATATTGAACGAAAACAACATCTTTTACGAGAAAAATAATATCTTTTATCTTAATAGGAGAGTAATTCAGGCCGGAATAACAGAGATTATGTTGAAGAAATCTTGTACTGTTATCAACACTCAAAATATCCTTATACTCACAAGAAATACGCTCAATATTATAGAGAAAGAATTTTATGATTCTGGTGTGATTTTCATTTCTTAACTAAGCAACCTATTTATAGGAAAATGCCAGAACACCACTTCTGACCAAATGCAAGATGCATATGCTGGTTTTGAAAAAATGGACATGTAGCATACTAATGTTGAAAAGTACAAATCTAATTTGTAAAAATCCACCTCCCATTCATTCACATGTTTTACATACTAAAAACATTTATATTTATTAAAATAATTCAAATTCAATTTGCTCTCTTCCACCTCATTTTATTTTTATACCATGAATTTATTATAATTATGTTACCATTTAAATTATAAAATTATACCATTATATTATCAAATTAGACTCTTATATTGTAATATTATAATAATATATTTGATTAAATTATTTTATCCTAGAAGATAAAATGATAACTTTCAACAATTGTCTCATGCTAAAAATTTCTCTATTTATATCAAAATTGATCAAATATTTATTTATCATATTTATCAATAATTTTTATTTTATTAATCAATTATTATTTATAATTAATATTATATAAATACAATATTGACAACCAGGTCGTTCCCAAGAAAGAGGGGGTTTTCTGATAAGAATTTCTCCTTATTTGCGTGCAATTATATAACCTAACCCCTTTCCTCGACAGAACTTTCTAGGCATTGCCAATAATGTTATCTAATAATATTATTTAAATAATATGTGTGACCATTATCGATTTAATAATGTGAAATATTGTGTAATGGTTACTGTGATAATTATTGAATCAATAATATAAAATAATATGCAAATATCAATGTAGCAATTATTGAATCAATAATATAAAATACTGAACAGTAATTACTGTAACAATTCTTGAATAAGTGATTTCTTACGTCAGAATCAATAATTAAAAATTACCGTGAAATACCGTGTGCTACTGTGCAACAACGCGTATTATTGTATTTTAACCACCGGGTATTTCAACAGTTTAACAGTAAAAGTTTTGCCGTTATTTTTATAAAAATGTTATTTCCGTTGCTTTCTATATCCTACAGTTATTCCGTTGTGGGGTCCACCGATGACTGCGCCGTTGTACGAATATTCTCTGACAAAAAGAATATTCCCTGACCAAACGAATATTCCCCGACACAACGAATATTTTATGACAACTTGCTTACTTTGTAAAATTTGCACATATCACCCTTAACTTTAACATTTTATCAATTTAGCCATTTACTAAATAGAATAATAGTTATAAGAAAATTGAATACTTTTATTTCATAAAATTCGGGGTCTTACAACCGAGGAAGTTAAATTTGACTTATATTCACGTGGGTTTGTGGATGGGTATTTGGTATGGATTCATCACGGGGAATCAGTTGAGTTTAGAGAACTGACAGACAGTACTGTAGACCAACCAATTCACGGGGATTCGCAATCAAATAACTATGATGCCGTGCAGAAGTTAGTAGATGCGTATGGCCCTACCAATATTGACTGGTCCGAAAACGAACATGCGTCAAACAGTGCTCAACAAAAACCAAATGATTCAGCATCTACCTTCTACAAGATGTTATCTGAATCAGGGATCCCATTGTATTCTAAAAATGACAAGCACACCAGGCTTTCTGCAATGACGCAGCTTTTACACTACAATAATGAGCATGACTGCAGTGAGAGAGGATTCAATGATTTGCTTGCTATTATCAGCGAGTTCTTACCTAGGAATAATACTCTGCCAACGAATTACTACGAAGTGAAGAAGATGGTTAATGGGTTGAATCTTGGGTATGAGAAGATTGATGCTTGTGAGCAGGATTGTATGTTATACTATGGGGAGGACAAAGATAAGGTGCAGTGTGATATCTGGAATTTGCCTCGGTACAAGATCACAAAACATGGGGGGAAGGAGAAACATATTTCGAAGAAGATATTACGATACTTTTCGCTTGCGCTGAGGTTGCTGCTGCTATTCATATCTTCGCACACTGCTCCCAGTATGCATTGGCATAGAACAATTGATGGTTCAGCTTACTCACCTAGTAGATGGAGATGAATGGAAGAATTTTGATGCCAATTTTCCATAATTTGCCGACGAAGTTAGGAATATCAGGCTTAGCATGGATGCAGATGGATTTTGTCCATTTAATAATTTTAGTCAGCCATACTCTGTTTGGCCAGTAATTATGGTAGCTTACAATCTTTCATCGTCAATGTGCATGAGGGATACATATCCTTTCTTGACTTTACTCATATCCATCGTCAATGTCTGGATAAATGATCTGACATTTCCACCGCTTGGGAAGGAGCATGGTAAGTTAAGAGCAATAGGGTACAAGAAAACTCATAACTGGACACACTTGCCCATTTGGTTTGAGTTTCCATACTGGGTCACACTAGCACTTCGTCATTTCATAGATGTCATGCGTACAGAAAAAAATGTATTCATGAACTTCTTTTACACCGTGCTAGATACGAGTGGTAAAACGAAAGACAATGATAAAGCACTTAAAGACTTGGAGGAAATGAACATCAGGCCGGAATTGTGGCTCCGACCTAACAACTCAAAACCAAAAGCTCCATTTTGTCTTACCAAGTAACAGGTTGAAAACATTTGCAAGTGGCTTAGTGCATTGAAGCTACCAGATGGTTATACTTCTAACATATCTCGTTGTACTAAGGTTGAGCAGGTAAAAATTACTGGGTTCAAACGTCACGACTGTCATGTATTCATTCAGAAGTTGATTCCAATTGCATTTTGTGAGGTATTACCAAGGAATATTAATGATGCCTTTACCGCACTTTTAAATTTCTTTCGGGATATTTGCTCAACTATTATAAGGTACAGTGATGTGGAGCAGATGCAGAAAAACATAGTGTTGACAATATGCAAGCACAAAATGATCTTACCACTGGGGTTCTTTGACTCGATGGAGCATTTGCCTATTCATCTGCCATATGAACTTAAGCTTCGAGGACCGGTACAATATCGATGGATGTATCTTTTTGAGAGGTAATATCACCTACATTGTGTAATAATCATCATCTTAATAATTATTTTAGCCGATATATTATCATATTTCAGGTATATGCGTCTATTAAAGCAGAAAGTTAAAAACAAGGCTCGTGTAGAGGGTTCTATTGTTGAACGCTATATGGAGGAAGAGCTTGTCAACTTTTGCTCGTTGCACTTTAACTATGTAGTCTCAACGAAGCACAACCGTTTAAGTCAGAATGAGGTCGTCGATCGCCAATCTTGTGCTGATGAGTTGGTTGTATTCACTTATCTAGCTAAATTATTTGGACATGAGACGAGGACTTACCTAACCAATAAATATTTGGAGATTGTATCTACATATATGCTTCTAAATATTCCTGAAGTATCGTCGTACATCAAGTATGTGTAGACACTCGAAATTTTACATTCTTGTTACTAACCTTGCAGGAGGGCAAAACTGACTTTTACCTTCCAGAGACAACCCTGGAAGTCAAAATCACCAAGGCGAACCCCGACGACAACACAGGGAGATCAAATCAAACCCCGGTGATAACACCGGGAGATCAAATCAAACCCCGCCGACAACATCGGGGGATCAAATTAAACCCCGACAACTACACCGTAAAGTTAAGTTAAACTTCGACAACAACATCGGGAGATCAAATCAAACCCTGCGATAACACCGGTAGATCAAATCAAACCCCGACAATAACACCAGGAGATCAAGTCAAACCACCGGCGACAACTCAGGGAGGTATAGTAGCCCCGACAACAACCCTGGAAGACCAAATTAACCTTCGGTGACAGCCCCGGAGCATCAAATCATCCCCTGAGATAACCCTAGAAGACCAAGTCAACCTCGAAGACAACCTTGAGGAAGAACAGAGTTGGCTGAGATCAAACCTCGGAGACAACCCCGAGAAAATAGTCGAAAACCTTGTCAATCCCGGAGATAACCCCTGAAAGGGAAATATAGTCATTTTACCGATCTGACGTCAAATCAAATCAAAATCAAGCCAAATAGATGCAATGAGGGTCTAAAAGAACCATAACATCAATCCCGAGTGAAAATAGCACAAGACAGCTAAACGGACGGACTGCGAAGAATCGAAGATCTGGTCATTGACCCATCTTCTTGGATTCGAAAAAGGACAAATCCTATGTCATTGTGTAGCTATCGGAAAGGGCTTTCTAGAAAGGTATAACACGCCTCAATCGGACTCCCGGATTCAAAGTTATGAAGGTTTGAATCAGACATTGCTTTGGTTGGAGTGCATGTACTTCGAGACAACGGGACCTGCGGGAGCGGGGCCCACTCGGGGAGCCGCAGCTCTACCCGCGGCCATCAGGTCTATAAATAAGACCCCCATCTTAGCAAAAAATAGAAAGAAGTAGAGAAACTCCGCCCATTTCGACCCTTAGCCCTACCTACAGTGCTCCAAACCTCGATTTTATTCTTCTAATACGTCTGCGTACGTACATAGAGCAACATATCAAGTTTTAACCAGTAGAAATGGAGATTTGAAGCCCTCTGAGTGGCTTAAAGCCCGTGGCGCTACTGTGACAACCCGAAAAATCTGATTGTCCAGAAATTAAGATTAATGAATTAAAAATTAATAAAAGGAATTTTTATTGATTATATTATGTGTTATGTGTTTATTAGTTATTCTATGACATAGGATGACTAGAAATGGGGAGGATTCTGGCAACGAGCTAGAATGAACGAGTAAGAATTTTCAAGACAAAAATAAAAGATTTCGGGGAATAAAAATATTCCCGAGAAAAAGATGAAATAGGCACCATTCACGTGTTAAAACTATAAGAGTTAGGGTTTAACCCTGAGGGTTAGGTTTTGAAATTATGGTTTGAACCCTAAGCCTTTCCAGGAGATTGGAATGTTGTAATGACATTCTATTTAAAGATTCGACGACAATATGTCGTGAAAAGTTAAGTTAGCCGATAAAAGTTTTTTTCTCAAAAAACGTGCAGAAATTGGACGAATTAAAAACGACGAAAAGTATTGACATGTACTTTTCATTCGTTTAACTACGTTATGTGAAAACGTGAAGGAAAACGTTTAACGTCAAAAAGTTTTTTCAGTTTTTAGAAGTTACGAAGAACGCGTAAAAGTTAGGCTGTAGAAGAAAGATGGAATATTCAAAAATATTTGAATTCTGTGAAATGCGTAAAAAGGGTGAAGTGTAATAATAACAATTATTATACATAACAAATGTGAGTATACTACTAGTTATTATACGAGTACAATATCAGGGTAATACAACGTATGATACGAATATCATACGAAGTATATGCGAAGAGAATACGAGGATTAATACGACGTACAATACGAATTTTATACGAAGTAAATAGATTTAATTTGAATTAATATTAAGAATTAAACCCGTGGATCGAACCGGTGGGTTAAACCCATGGGGAAACCCATGAGCACATGATAGCGCATGGTGGCCATGTGCTAACACAAGCTAGCACATGGGAGGACATAGGTTTGCATGTGGGAGGAGATAGGTTGAGGAGGTTTTATCCAAAGACTAAACTACCCTTGGTCTTGCTTTGCCTATAAAAGGAGAGCTTAAGGTTCATTTGTTGGTTTGAAAATTTTGATCAACTCATGAGAGAAGAGAAGAGAGGAGAGGAGCTTGTGACAAGCAAACCAAGAAGCAAAGGAAAGCCACAGCGCCGCCCAAGCCTAGAAAGCTGGCGCCGCAACCCTAGAACAGGGAATCCGAATTTTGCAAGGCAGCGCCGGGTTTAACCCTTAGGCCGGCGCTGCAGTGCCCCTAAGAGGGAAAATTTTTGACGAGAGAATTTTATTACCCAAATTTTTACATGGTAATTAAGGGGCAAGTATATGATTAATATTCAAGAAGAGAAATCACTTAAACAACATGTTTAAGAACGATTTTATGAATTAAACGTTGAATAAACTTATTTAAATTTAAAACTCGAAACCCTAAAATGTGAACGGGGGATCATGGTCGAGTTTAATGCGAGCCTCAAAGTTGCATGATATGTAATAGAGGTGTGGCATACAAGAATGTTAAATGAAGATTGAACTTATGTAGTTTCTATACGGAGTCCGATAACGGGAATCCAATGGAATTGCTTGCAACCTTGCGAACCGACGATGATCGACGAGAGTCAGTTTAAGACACATGAATGTCAATAAGCCGTAACAAACAGTAATAAGAGAATGTCGAGTAACGTATAAATGTTTAAAAGCCGAGTTAACAATAGTAACTTGAATAAATGTTCCGCGTCAAATGGACCGGACGTTGTAAGAAATGTAATGAAGATTAACTTAACGAACATTATACTTATAATGGTTCGAATAAGTTAAGTCTAAAATGGTAATGCAATCTTAGTCTATAATGGTCGAGATATAGTATCTGGGCTAAATGATTCCATCAGAGAGCGACGGTATAAACGAACTAGCAACCGATCTAACTCACTGTGAAATACAGTGTAGACGAGACGAGAAACTAGTTTGTTGGTTGTTTGTGGGAAACCACTCAGTGTACTATATTTGAATACTGTTAGAGACTCGATGTGTGTTAAGTATAATGTTATCGAAGGAATAGAAGAAAGGAATATGGGGGTTGGTCACGTAAATTTAGATAACAAGAATGCGAACCATAAGAAGTAAAGTGAAGTTAAGCTAATGCATAAATAAAGTATATGACTAATGGATATGAGTTATTCCTTATGTGATATATAGGGATTATGATGAACGATAAGACGTAAGCGGTATGTAGAGCGAATGTAAGTTCCCTAACTTCATTCATTTTCATATGAATGCAAGTTTCCTAATCTTGCTCAAGTTTTAATTGATGCAAGTTTCCTGACTTCATTCATATTCTGTTATGAATGCTAGTTTCTTAACTTCCCCAGATGTTGAACATGAGGAAGTATTTCGTATGTACAAATGTGCGATATTTGTACAAAGTGTTGGTATGAATGAGGCCTTGTGCCACAATGTTAACACTTCGGTGTTTCGATGAAATGAAATGTACAATGCGAAAAAGGTGTGGTTTATTTATGAACCGTTCTTGTTAAGTCTGTGCTATTGATTCTAGCCAGACATAATGGGTATGAAAAAGGTATAAGGATGAAAGTATGTCAAAGTAAATGTGATGTATGTTTAAAATGATAGGAATCATAACGTATTCCCATTATTCGAGCTGTTTCATAACCATTGTTCGGTTATTGAAGTCTTAAAAGAATTTTAATTATTGAGTTGTTAATATTCAACTGCTATGACTTCCTGAGTAATTGAATGCTCACACTTACTTAAAATAAAAATATTTTCAGCGAACGATGGTAGTACTTATTAAAGGACCCTGTGAAGATCAAGAGGATCGACGTCCTGCTATAGTGAGATGCTATGGTTGCGAATACCATTAGCGTCACAAGATGAAGTACTGTTCATGCTATGAACAATCGTGAAGATTAAGCCAAGACTTGTAGAATAGTTAGTTGAAACTATTCTGTAGTTAAGTCACACTTGTATGATGAACGGAATAATGTAATTATCATTATTTCTAATGAATGAAAGATTTTAAGGTAATATAATCTGGGAATGGTATAGTATATCATTAATCTTCATGATTTAATGATGTATGTATGGAACGAGAAGTACTCGTAACGTACGGAATTTAGGTGTGAAAATAGTTCGAATTTTGGGGCGTCACAGCTACATTTTGTAAGAATTTTTACGATCAAAAACTTTCTACCGCTTCATTATATATATATATATATGAACGTATATATATTTATAGCTTCTAGTTTCACCTGGATTTCAAAACCGTGGCCTTTCTAGATTACTTTTATATATATATATATATATATATATATATATATATATAAGTATATATATAAGTTTTTTATTACTTGCACAGCCTGGATTGCTAATCCGTGGCTTTTTACCGCCTTTATATATATATATATAACTATATATATATATATATATTTATGCTAATTTATTTGGCCTAGATTGCTAATTCGTGGCTTTTTCAGCTTTATTATATATATAACTGACTGTATTTATATACTAACATTCAATTCGGCCAAGCCTGGATTGTAAATCCGTGGCATTTACTGCTTTCGTATATATATATATATATATACTTATTCTAACTTTGTTAGACTGAATTGCTAATTCGTGGCTTCTTATCGCTTTTATATATATAATTATATATATATATATATATACTTATTCTAACTTTGTTAGACTGGATTGCTAATTCGTGGCTTGTTATCGCTTTTATATATATAATTATATATATATATATATATATATATACTAATTGTATATATTAACATTTCATTCAGTCAGGCTTGGATTGAAAATATGTGGCCTTTTTCATCTTTTATATATATATATATATATATATATATATATATATATATATATTGCTTAGTCGGGCCTGGATTGGAAATCCGTGGCCCTTTACAGCTTTTATATATATATATATATATATATATATATATATATATATATATATATTATTTAATGTGATTAAATATCTGCTTTAATTATTCATTTGATGTGAATCTTTTCTAATGTAAATTTTGTGGACTAGATTCATTTAAATCTAGCCGTTTCTAACTTTCAACTGGTTCAAACGTTGTCAAACGGAACCGTGGAGCTAGAATGGATAAAATTTATTTAAATCTATCTTTCTTTCTAGTTTTGTAAATATTCAAGCGAATACGCGACCCTAGATCCATATCTAGTGGGAACGGGAAACTTCGGCTACGCGCATGAAAGGATTTAACTGATGAATCCTTTGTCTTGCAACGTTTAGAGTACAATTTGCACTATATGTCAATATCTTTGTTGTGCAGGCTTTTTGATATTATTCTGTGAGCCTAGGAATCATGGGATCTAAGATCACCCACACGGATCTAAATTCGATTCCCACGATGGACAACGTTGCATTGTAAATACATCCTGCCTATTTTTTCTTGTAAATGTAAATCAGAGGGACCTTAAAACGGTTATCCGGATTTAAGGTCTCCACATAATGAGATGTAGTTTGTAGTGCTAGGGTCACTTTGATGGCTTTCATGCCCATAAGAAGACCGTCACTTGTATATACATTCTTTGGTTGAGGATGCTTCGCATCTCGATAATAAAAAATCAAAATAAGCCGAAGGTAGAATAAAATTGAAGTATCAAAAGACTTCAATTGAGTGAAAGGGTTTGAAAAACTATCTTTCAAAATGTCATTTTCATATCTTGTCTAAAATGGACTTTTCATCAAATCAAACCCTTCGTATCTAGGTCCAACGAAGCACATCACTACTTTCAAATCAAACATGTAGGCTCAATTACTTCAATCAAACACACACACACACACATTGTACATAAAAAAGGGAAAATTAAAAAGATGTGGTAACCGTGTTTCACGGAAGTCGGGGGATGCCTAACACCTTCCCCCCGCTTAATTACTTCAACCGGGCGCACACACACACACAACGCAAATAAAAAAGGGAAAATTGAAAAGATGTTATAACTGTGTTTCACGGAAGTCGGGGTTGCCTAACACCTTCCTCTTCACTTAACCAAGCCCCCGAACTTTATGAATCTCAGTTTCCAGGGCCAATTTTTGACATCTTCAAGTAATTGGGCTTACTTGAAAACTTTCCAAACAAAATCCGGTTAAGTTGATACAACCATTTCAAAATATACCAACTGGCGACTCTATAAACCTTTTAAATCGTCGACATGATACATGTGGCCTTTTCCTAAAAATTCATCCTTCATAAAACAGATAAGACAAACAAGGGTAGAAAACATCCAATTTAGGAAAAGGAAGATTTGTCCAATGATTTTTCCCAATGTCGACAGGTGGTGACTCCGCTGGGGACAGTAGAGGGCTTAAGCCGCACTCCAAATCTTTTCAAAATTTCCCTCGTTATCTGCGCGTGTGTGGATGTTGTGTTTACATTGAAGGGATATAAATGAATGCTTTACTGCTTTATATCAATGCTTCACACAATGTCATCATTTCATTCAATGAGACACGGTGTATGTGAATGTAAGCTCTGTGATTCCTCCACCAGGAGGCGAACCCATCGGTGATTGATTACTGGACTCAAAGGAGATTAATCCTTCGAGGCTCAGGAAAGACACCACTAAGATCTGCTCCAATTGAAAGAATGGATTAATTTCCCCTCTAGTAAATTGCGATTATCTGGGGACCTTCATGCCGAAAAACCGCGAGAGTAGCCTAAGATAGGTCAGCCTCTGATAAACCAAATCCTAAGGGAAGTCTCTTCATGCCTTCCCCTTTCAATTTAATGTAAATTTCTAATTCAATGTAAATTTCAAGATTCCATGTAAATATACATTCTATATCTTGTAAATCCTGTCATGCTATCTTGTCATCAAAACAACTGACCTTTGTATTATATGATAAGATTAAAAAACTTCAAAAAAAAATAAAATAACGCATTGTATAGCATGCATCCTGTTGATATATATATATATATATATATATATATATATATATATATATATATATATATATCGAAATTAACATACCTACTTTTATTGTAGGAAAAAATTGGTCCCATTACCAGATCAAAATCTAAAAAGGCACTAAGTCCGTCTCCATTTATGGCTTCAAGTGCTCAACCTGAATCCACCCCTGTTTCTAGGGAAGAGTTCGAAGGACTAAAGAACCAGCTAGCCGAATTAGCTATTTTCCTGAAGGAGTAAAGCAAAAGTCTTCAAAGTAAAGCAAAAGTCTTCAGGGTAAACAAATACCTGGTCAAACAGAATCATCCACACTCGGTAGCAGTTAGGATACCAGCAATAATGATACTCAGACATCTGAGCCTCAAAACAAGGATCTGACCAACAAAACCCCTGAAATCACCAATCTCAAAGATCAGAAAACTGGTGATATTAGGAAAAAGGTTCAACAAATGGAAGAAACAATCCGGTACATCAAAGGAACTGGGGCAGTTAGGAGTGTAAACTACTCGGATTTATGTATATTTCTAGGGGCTCGATATCTAGACAAATTTTAAGTCTCTAATTTTGAAAAGTATGACTGATTAGGAGATGCTTACACTCATTTAAAGGTGTTCATTGGGAAACTCGAATCCTATGCAGAAGATGAGAAACTCAGGATACAATTATTCTAAAAGAGTCTGACTGGGGAAGCTCGAGCTTGGTATGCCCGACTTGACAATTCCAAAATCCACAGCTGGGAAGAGCTAGCACATGTCTTCCTAAATTAATATAGCTTCCAGTCTCAGATGGCTCTTGATCGATATTAGGTGACCAAAGTCAAAAAGTAAAGCAACGAGTCTTTTCGTGAATATACCCAACGATGGAGACGAATGGCTACACAAGTCACCCCACCTCTGACATAGACTGTGATAGTCATGAGTTTGATAGACATCCAGGAAGCTCCATATTACGAGAAGGTTCTAGTAGGTATAGGAAAACCATTCTTGAAAATGATTAAACATAGATAAATGGTCGAAATAGGACTAAAGTCGGGGAAGATAAAAGACCTTACTTCTTTGGAGGCTGTGGCCGAGCATATTCAATCTAGAAGCTTTGGGAGCAATCCTCGAAAAGTACATAAGAAGAAGGAAGAAGAGGTGTCCTTGATACTTCAGAGACAAAATCATAGAGGCAATTCAAGCAGCTTGTCTATTCAAAGGAGAAATTATTTCCCTTTCCAAGCTCTTGCACAACCTTCTAATCCTCCTTTTCAAAAAGATGGAGAGGTCAGACGTCGAAGAACATTCACACCCTTGGGGGATTCACTAGAAAAAGTGCTGAAACTGCTGACATCATAAAAGAAGATTGATTAGCTCCTTCCGCCGGCCAGTTCAAGCGGATAAAATTTTGACCCAAGTAAAAAGTGTGATTATCATTCTAGAGCACCGGGCCACGACACCCAAGATTGTTGGTCCCTCAAGCACAAAATCCAAGACTTGATAGATAACGGGGAGATTGTGGTGACAAAACAAGAACAACCACATGTTCAGGACAATCCTCTGCCTCAACACAATAAGGAGAGTGTCAATATGATCGGCATGGGAAACGGAGAAGGATCCAAGTACCTCCAGCATATTAGAGAGTCAACCCAAGAAAATAATAATAGTCCAGATAATTGGGAGTTCTCAAAAAGGCAGTTTCTGATAGAACAGGAAATCAAGTCTATCAAGGAACAGGTTGAACAATTGGCAGAGCTGGTAGTGTATCAACATCAGATAATAAGATAGTTGATAAATCAAACCAACCAACTGAAAACCAATATTCCGACGCCTGAAATTAGTCCCATTGCTATGAGGGATCATTACCGATTTCATGAGCGTGAACCCTGGGCCGACAAGGTTGCCAAGGAAGAAAAGTTCCAAGCTAACAGGGAATTCGCCTTCAAGAGGAATTTCACTAATTTGAATTAGCCTATGAAAGAAATCCTCCAAATGTTAATCAACGAAGGGATGGTCACAGAATTGTTACCCTCGGTGGATCCTCGATCTTGAAAGTTCAAGCTTGATAGGATCTGTCAATATCATTCCAACACGCATGGTCATGATACCAAGGATTGTTGGGAACTTCATCACTTGATTCAAAATTTAATTGAAAATGGTGAGCTAGTAAAGGCAAACCAAGATTATGGTTATCCTGGTGAGGAAGAACTCTTTATTCCCATGGCAGGGAATCGGAAAGAAGTAGTGGCTGTTATTTCATGTGAGAAGGATATAGCCATAACGCCCCTGATACTGCAGGGAAAAGTGGTCTAGGAAGGAAAGAATCCTGTAAAAGCGGCTGCGCCCGAACCTCTCATATTGTCATTCAAACCGCAATATCCTGTAGTCAGCTTGAGGAAAGTCCCATGGAACTATGGAAAATGTGAAGGATCAACATCAAACCACATTACTATTGTACCAAAGGAAAACCCGCTGTACCTGCCTCAGCAGGTAATCAACTCAGTCATTAAAGCTAAAAGAGGAGTGTCTGAGGAGTAAATTAAAGAATTCCTCAGCAAGATGAGGCATAATGAGATAAAAGTGGTGCGAAGCTTGAAAGAGGCACCCAAATAGGTATCTATTCTGGATCTGGTCTTATCTTCGGAGGATCATCGCAAAATTATGGTGAAAGTACTGGAGGAAGCACATCTGCCGAAGATGGTAGATATTGAGAAATTCCGTCATGTGATAGAGCACATTTTCAACAATAATGTGATATCTTTCATTGACGATGATATACCCGCAGAATGGACGGGTCATTTTAAGTCATTGCACATAGCAGTGATGTCATTAGGGTATGTGATTGTAGGTGTGCTGATAGATGGAGGATCATCGCTGAACATTTGCCCCTACGACACCTTGGAGAGAATGAAGATCAATCCAAATCGAATCCAGACTAGTCATGTAGTTATCCAGGCTTTCAATGGATCTCGCCGAGAAGCCGTGGGGGAGATTTAGCTTCCACTGGAGATTGGTCTCCATACTTTCTATATATCCTTCCAGGTACTAAACATTACCATTGGATATAATTTGTTGTTGGGAAGACTATGGATCCACATGGCAGGAGCAGTTCCGTCCACCCTTCATCAATAACTCAAGTACATCATAGATGGCAATCTGATCACTGTAAATAACGAGCCAGAATATCCTGTCTGCATACAGAGTGATATGCCGGTAATCAGTCTCAATGAAGTGGTTGAGCCTGTCAATTTTTAAGCTTTGGAGGTGAGCAATACTCAATACTTACCTATTGGGGCACCAGCCTTAAAACATAAAGTTTCCCCTAAGTAATGACGATCTATCAGGAAATCGTATCCTTGGGTTTCTGCCCTGGAGAAGGGTTAGGGAAAAATCAGCAAGGAATCAGAAGTTCGGTGCAAATCCCTAGCCAGATAGGGAAAGCCGGATTAGGCTATTCATCAGAATTAAACCACCGAAACCCGCACAAGCACCCAATGGTTCCTGCCTCCACCATCTTGCTACCAAACCTCACTGATGCAGAGTTTGTGAAACCAATGAGGAAGATTTATGCTGCTGTGTCAAGTATGCTAATTCCTCAGGTCAAACCAGATAGTGAGAGAAGAGTCCCAAAGCTTGATGGGGAAAGCAAAAAGGGTAAAGAAAAGTTCCTGCATGAAGGACGAGACCCATTTGCAAATATGTATTTTTTGGTGCACTATGAGGGTATGAATGACAATAGCTTAGACGATGATGGTTCAGAATATCAAATCCTAATCCCTCGCATCAAGAAGGATAAGGGTAGCAATTTAAAGAAGAACCCTGGCCCTGATATGAAGGATGTCTCAGTCGTCATCGAAGAGGAGACAAACGACCACAACTCCTTTATCCTCCCTATTCATGAGGACTTGACTTTGGACAGTTGGAGCAGCACTCCATGCCTCATTCAAAAACGATAAAAGGACAGAAAGTCCATCTGCCCTGAAGTGTGGTTTTATTTACTGTTTATTTTTGTTGCACAGCGATAGCAGTTGCTTTTATCATACTTTTGCTAAATGTTTTGTATGATTAAACAATTTCATATATTAAAGTAAAAGCATTTTGTTTTTAGGACTCCAGAATTGGATTTGTTTGTCGCTGCTGATGAGATGCCAAATTTTCATAGTGACTACAACTTTGATGTAGATCTTGACTTCGACTTGATGGAGATTGATCAAGAGGAGATAGATGACTATGAGATGCCCGAGGAGATCAAAGAATAACCGTCAATGTTAATATCGGAACCTCAAAAAACCTTAAAGAAATCCAGATAGGCTTGGACCTTACCCAAAACCAATGAGCCGACCTGATTGAACTCTTAACGCAGTTTCAGGATGTGTTTGCATGGTCATATGAAGACATGATTGGTTTATCTACTGACATTGTCATCCATCGACTGCCCATTAAAGATGGATTCAATCCAATCAAGAAAAACCTCAGGCGATTGAAACTTGAATGGAGTCTGAAAGTCAAAGAAGAAATCGTTAAGCAATTCAAAGCCGCATTATCATGGTGTCAACTTACCCTAAGTGGTTATCCAACATAGTTCCCGTACATAAGCCCAAAGGGAAGGTACAAGTATGCGTTGATTACCGAAATTTGAACAGACCTTGTATTAAGGACAACTTCCCAGTACCTTTTATCCACATCCTGATAGATAATATAACACAGTATGACATGTATTCTTTTATGGATTGTTTTGCCGGATACCATCAAATCATGGTGGCTGAAGAAGACAGGGAGAAATAAGCCTTTATCACTCCCTGGGGAACCTTTTGTTATAGACGATTGTCTTTCGGCCTTATCAATGCCGGTGCCACATATCAGCGAGCCATGATGGCCCTTTTTCATGACATGATGCACAAAGAAATAGAAGTTTATGTGGATGACATCATCGTCAAATCTCGAAAGGAGGATGACCACATCAGCCATCTCAAAAAGCTTTTCAACAGGTTGTGCAAGTACAACCTGAAGCTGACTATGGCCAAATGTGCATTTGGTGTCAAATCAGGAAAGTTGTTGGGTTTTCTAGTAAGCAACAGAGACAATGAACTGGATCTTGCCAAAATTAAAACCATCATTGAGATGCCGGTGCCTCGAACAAAAAAGAAGATACGGGGGTTTTTGGGGAGAATTAATTTCATAAGCAGATTCATCTCTCAACTAACGACAACGTGTGAACCCATCTTTAAGCTGCTAAGGAAGAATTCCTCGATGAAATAGAATGAAGATTGTCAAAAAGCCTTTCTTTCTATCAAGAAGCAGTTGATTGAAGCACCTGTCTTGATACCCCCAAGGGATGAGGTTCCCCTATTTATGTACCTGTCAGTCAATGCCAATGCAATGGGTTGTATGCTGGGACAGAAGGATGATAGAAGCAAGGAGAGAGCTATATATTACCTCAGAAAAAGATTCAGTAGCGGTGAGTAGAAGTACACTTTGATTGAAAAGACCTATTGTACATTAACATGGGCTGCCATGAGGTTACAACATTATCTGCATGGGCACACGACCTACTCATATCCCGCATGGATCCACTAAAGCATGTATTCAACAAACCCATGTTGAATTGTAGATTTTCCAAATAGCAGGTGATCCTGCAACAGTTTGACATTATCTACGTGACTCAGAAGTCTATCAAAGGTCAAGGAATTGCAGATCAATTGGCCGAAGCACCGTCAGGGAATTTTGAACCCTTGGAAACTCATTTCCCGGATGATGGGATAATGACAATTCAACAAATCCCTCAAGAAAATATAGTCCAATATCAGAAAATATATTTGGATGGAGCCGTGAACATAAAAGGTGTCGGAGCTGGGGCAGTCCTTGTCTCTTTTGCAGGAGAATAGTATCCTATAGCCATCAAGTTGCAGTTTGTCAACACCAACAACACAGCTGAGTATGAAGGATGCATAATAGGGTTGAAACTAGCCCAATCCATGGGTATTAAACGCTTATTAGTCTTTGGGGATTCTAAGTTGGTTATCAGACAAACCGCTGGGGCGTATCATACAAAAGAATTGCATCTGTTGCCATATCATCGGCAGGTTATCAAGATATCCATGGAGTTTGAAGAGATAACCTTCATCCACATCCCTCAAGGTAAGAATGACTTTGCTGATGCATTGGAAATGTTGGCTTCCTTGATCCACATATCTGATAGGATGGGAATTCCTGACATCAAATTTGCAAGCCAAAAGGCCCCAATATATGGGAATTACATTGGATAAGTATCAGATGAAATACATCCTATCAAACAGCCTTTGTACCAAGATATAAAAGAATATCTCCGAGATGGATCTACATTTGCTAGAGCAAGTCAAGATAAAAGAAAGCAAATTCATAAGATGGCTATAAAATTCTATCTGAGTGGAGATGCACTCTATAAAAGGGAAGGTGGAATAAGCCTTTTAACATGACTGGATAAAGATCAATCCTAGAGACTGATGGACGAAGTACATGGTGGAGTCTTGGTCCACACATGAGCAGTCGTTTACTTGCTAGGAAGATATTGAGAACAGAGCATTATTGGATCTCTCTCAAAGTTGACTATGATGATTACGTCAGGAGATGTTACCAATGCTAAGTCCATGGAAATTCAATCCACACTCCTTCGAACGAACTGCACAATATGAGTTTGCCATGGCCATTCTCCATGTGGGGAATGGATGTGATTGGGCCAATATAACCCAAAGCTATAAATGGTCATCGATTTATCTTCACTATGATCGATTACTTCACTAAATGGGTTAAAACCACATCTTTTCCTGAAGTCACCAAAGAGGTAATCATTAGTTTCATTAGAAACAATGTAATCTATCGATATGGACAACTAGAGGTGATCATATCAACCAATGCCAAGAATTTAAACAACCAAATAATGAGAGAATTATGCAGCAAGTTTCATATCAAGCATCTCAATTCCGTTATCTATCGTCCTAGGATGAATGGTGTTGTCGAAGCGGCCAACAAAAATATCAAGAAGATCATGCAGAAAATGTTCGCCAATCACAAAGGATGGCCTGACCTATTACCTCTGACTCTGCTAGCCTACAAAACGTCAATGCGCACTTCTACTAGGGCTAGCCCCTACTCATTAGTCTATGGCATGGAAGAAGTACTCCCCATAGAAATAGAAATGGAGTCATTAAGGGTGTTAATAGATGCACAGATGGAAGAAGACCGGTGGTTACAAAAGCAATACTACCAGTTATCCCTTATAGATGAAAAAAGGGATACAACCATCTTTCACAGGCAATTAAATCAGTAAAGGATTGCTCAGTCATACAATATGAAAGTTTGACTCCGATAATTCAAAGAAAATAACTTGGTACTAAAGAAATTCTTTGTCAATCAAGACGAAGCCAAAGGAAAGTTTGCCCCAAACTTGGAAGGCCCTTTAATTGTCAAAGAAGTGTTAATAGGAGAAGCCATAAGATTGCAAGAAATGGATGGTAAAGAATTTCCCTAACTCATTAATTTAGACACCGTAAAGAGGTACCATATCTGAAACACCAGCAAGCTATCATCCTGGTCATGTGAAAAAATCAAATTAATTCATGTTTTCACTAGAAGCCTGAACTACGAATGGCCTGATCTCCCTCAACCAGGGAGTACGTAGGTAGCCATTTACAGTGTGGTCAAACCAAATAAAAAATTCAAAAACCCATCAAACCAAGCTCAAAACCAAAATAAACCCTTCTCAAACTTTTCAGGCTTAGCCTGAACTATGAACGACCTGATCTCCCTCAACCCGGAAGTACGTAGGCAACCATTTATGGTGCGGTCTGACCTTCAACAAAAAATAAAAAACCAGTTCCAAGACACCAAAATTTCTATAAAACCCAAATACTATCAAGCCTCCCTGGTCAACAGGCCCTGCTGAGGTACTCTCCGACATCTCAATGTCAATCCATCAAGGAAAAGCTCATAATACATCAAAACAGCAAGTCATAAAAAAAAGTGGTAATCACACAGCAATGACAATACATATCCAACAGGGAAGTGAATCAAAATAGATTTCTCTGCTATATAATAATGTTTGATATATATAATGTATCCTGTATATGACAAAAATGGCTGATCTAGTATGTGTAAGAAAATGAAAGCTAGTCTATAAACCCATGGACATACGGGATAACTAGGCCAACATGGCATCCCTCTCAGAAGATGGAGGAGCATTTGTAAGCTCATGTCCCACGGTCTCCATGCGAGCTAAAAGATCCATAGTCATCTGCATTGTGCTACTGTGACCATCTACAAAGGCACTCATATCTACAATGATGCTATGTGTATAGGACCTGAGTGCAGTGCTATCAGTAATATAAACATCCCGAGTGGCTAGGGCCTCATCCTTCTCAATAAAAGCAACATCCCGGGCAACTAGAGCCTCCTTAATCTCAACAAAAGCTGCGTCCCGAGTAGCTCGAGCCTCATCTCTATCAACAAAAGCAGCATCTCTGCCAGAAAGGGTTGCCAACTTCAGTGCTCTAGCCCGATCCCTCTCAAAGGTCATCCGAGCTTGTCGACGTCGGTTTAAAAAATCTGTGGGTCGGGTTACAACCCGGGTCTTTTAATCTCTTTTCCTAAGTTCTCTCTACCCTCACTCTTTTTATTTAGAAAAAAGGTTTTGAAGGATTTTTTAGGAAAAAGGCCAACATGTATCATGTCGACGATTTGAACGTTTAAAGAGTCGCCAGTTGGTAGATTTGAAAATGGTTGTCCGAATTTTTTTTGAAAGAGGCCCAATTGCTGGACATTGTCGAAACTTGATCTTTGAAAACAAAGTTTGAGCTCGGGGGCTTGGTTAAGTGTGGGGATGGTGTTAGGCACCCCACAACTCCTGTGTAAATACGGTACCTCATCTTTTTAATATTTCCCTTAAAATTGAAATGCGTGAGTGAATGCTGTTTAAAAATTGGGCCTATGTTTGATTAATTGAAAGCTTTGACCAGCTTCATTGAACCTATATACGAAGATTTTGATTTGATTTGAAAAATCAGTCTTTGATTTGATTTGCAAAAGAATTTAATTTAATTTTTTTGAAAAGCTTTTCTTTTTATTTAATTGAAAATGATGTTTTGAAAGCTGGTTTATCAAACCCTTACGCTGACATAGGAATTGAAGCGTATCGCTACTTTTAATTTTACCTTTATAGCCTTAAGGCTGCATGTGAATGGTGATTTATCGGGCTGTGAAGCATCCTCGACCACAAAAATAGAGAAGTGTTGGTCTCCTCATGGGCATGAAAACCATTGGAGGGACTCTGACACGGCAATCCACATTTTTTCATTGTATTGAGACCTTAAACCCGGATAACCATTTTAAGGTCTGTTTACATGTACATTTCTACAGAAAAACTGGTAGGGTACATTTGTAAATCAGAGTTTGTCCATCGTGGTAATCAGATTCTGATCAGTTTCATCATGAATCCCACGATTCCTAAGCTCAAATATGAGTAGCCAAAACCTGCACAGTTCAAATTCGTACAAAAATAGATAAATATCCCAATATTGCTAGAACCGAGGATTCATTCAATAACTCCCGGTCCGCACGGCCGAAGCGTCTCGTTACCACTAGATAGCGATCTAAGGGACGCGAGGTTTCTTTTGAAACTGAAACTAGAAAGAAAGCTAGATTTAAGGAAATCTCAGCCATTCCAGCTTCCCGGTTCAGTCCGGAGGTTTTGAACCGTTTAAAAACTAGAATTGGCAAGATTTAAATAAATCAAGTCCGCCCGCAGATATGTTAGTGCCAATTCATATAAAATAAATATTTAAAGCAACAGTTGAATAGAAAGAGAGTAAAGCAATATATATATATATATATATATACAGTTATATATAAAAGCTATAAAGGGCGATGGTTTTTCACGCTGGTGCCCGGACTGGAATTGAAATATATATATATATATATATATATATATATATATATATATATATATATATATATTGACAGAAACGTAGTCAACCAAGACTGGGAAGAGAACCAAGTGGTGGTGAAGGCTGCTTATATATGCATAAATATATATAAAAGCAGTAAAAGGCCATAGAACGAACCAGGCCGAACTGAAATGTAAATGTGTAGAAAAGTAGTTAACCAGGGACTGGGAAGATAACCCAGGAATAGTGAAGTGTGCAAAAATAGTATAAAGGGCACGAAATAGTCCAGGCCAGACTAGAATGTAAATTGCTGAAAAGTAGTCAACCAGTAACTGGGGAGATCACCCAGAATGGCAAAAAGTGCAAAAACAGTATAAAGGGCGATGGATTTTCACACCGGTGCCCGGACTGGAATTGAAATATATATATATATATATATATATATATATATATATATTGACAAAAATGTAGTCAACCAAGATTGGAAAGAGAATCCAGTGATGGTGAAAATCGCTTATATATGCTTAAATGTATATAAAAGCGGTAAACTACCTCGGATTTGACATCCGGGCATGACAAAATTGAAATGTTAGTACATATAAAGTTAAATATATACAAAAAAGGGCCAAACCTGGACTGGGAAGATAACCCAGTCCGGCGAAGTTGCCAGAACGAAGAGTTTAGTGCATTGAAGCTGCTGGAGTTGACGGATCGTCAATCCGAGTTGTAGAAATGCGAAAAAAAATTAGTTTATGTACAAAGATGTACCATATTTTGATGAAAACAGCCACGGAACTAAGTTCCGGGCATTTTTAGAAAACGAAACTTAACGTGCAAGTGTATAAAAGTACGAAGAAGTAATATTCACTTTCTGATCGTGAAAATACTTACAATGGACTGCTACACGGGCTTTTTGCCAAATCGTAGTCTCTATACATCCAAATATACCGGTTATTTTCTGATATGTGGTAGTATATGGGTATATCTACGTATTAGAGTGAAAATATTTGGGTTTAGAAGAGGTTAAAAAGTCAAAAAATCAAACAGGCAGAGGTTCGCTGCGTTTTGGATTTTTTGAAATGAGGGGGGTGCATGTTTATTTATAGGCCAGGGAGCCTCCACTCTACCTGTTGCAACCGTAGGTAGAGGTGCAGCCACTTGGTGGGGCCTGCAGTGTCCGGTTCTATTGTCTCGAAGTACGTGCACTCCGAACAACGCACAGTCGAAGTAAAAACTTTCTAACTTATTATCGGAGCGTCCGTTTGAGGCATGCGATACCTTTTTGGAAAGCCCTCATCGAGAGTGTCACAATGGTATGGGATAAAAAAATTTCTGGGTCCAAGAAGACAGGTTCATAACTAGGTCTTCGATTCCCCGCAGTTTGTCTGTTGAGCTGTCTTGCGCTGTTTGCACTCGGGATCGTCGTTATGGTTCGTTCTAACCTTGTTGGCATCAATTCGGCTTGAATTTGATCGAGTCGGCTAAGAGTTGGTAAAATAACTATTTTGCCCCTCCCGGGGCTTTCTGTAGTGTCGGCATGGTATTTGGTGGACTTCTGGGACTTGTTTCCAAGATTTGGATCCCATTTGAGTATGTCTGTCCTCAGTGTTGCATCTAAAGATGACGTTATCATTCCAGGTTTTCTTCTGGAGGTGTTGCGATGCTTCAGGTTTGTGCCTGAGGTTTTTATGACTTCCTAAGTTACTGCCAGGGCTGATCTGTACCTCCCGGGTTGCTGCCGGGGCTGATCTGTACCTCCCGAGTTGAGACCGGGGCTGAGTTGACGGCCCGATATTGAGATCGGGGTTGATCAGACGATCCAATTGGAGATCAGAGTTGATTTGATGGCCTGATATTGAGATCAGGGTTGATCTGACGGTCCGATTGGAGATCGGAGTTCCGTCTGTATCCGAACTTCGCTGGAGTTAAACCAACTACTGAATTGGACTTCAGTCTGTACCCGAACTTCACCAATGTTGATTTTTGGCAGTTTGATGCCGTTTTT
This sequence comes from Panax stipuleanatus, assembly GCA_020205555.1. Lineage (NCBI taxonomy): Eukaryota > Viridiplantae > Streptophyta > Magnoliopsida > Apiales > Araliaceae > Panax > Panax stipuleanatus. The sequence goes on from CM035117.1 coordinate 147,249,133, forward strand.
CTAGGCATTTTTTTAGCAGTTTTCATTAATGGACCTCGAACATGGCTCCGGGATGAATATCAAGTGTTTTCAAGATGTTCCCCTTTATGTCAAGATTACGCTGCTTAAATGCAGGATTCTAGGACAAACCGCTCTATCGCGTAGCGATTTTTCTTCAGATTTAACTTGGCAGCACCTATAAACTTCGTTTCAACCTGAACTGAACTGAGCCTGGGGGAGTTGGATTTCATTTGAAACAATTTCAGTTTTGAGTTCCAAATGGATTTCGATCTTCTTTTTCAGATCTACAAAGCGTGGACATCTGTTCTCTGATTTTGTCAATTCCTACGCGATCAGCGCAGCGCATTAACATTTTACGTCTTTTTTTTGCAAGTTTTGACCTTTAAAAGCATGCGAACCACGTAGGGGCTTTTTAGACGCAATGTATAAAAAATGTATGCCCATATGACCTGCTAAAAGCTTTCTGACTACATATGTATGCATATCTTACTATAATGCACGTTTGGATGTAAGAAAATTCAGATTCTTAGACTGTTATTTTGCTCTTTTTGAACAGTTTAGTCATTATTTTTGAGGCCTAGTGAGCCTGGATGTTTAACTAAAAATGTCCATGGTAATTTGGCTACCATGTGAGGTTGACTTTTATTTTTTTTCAATAAATATGAAATATTTCTATTTTTGGGTAGGTGTGCTACTGAATGGCCACCTAGACATGCTTGTGTGCATGTGGACAGTCCATTTTACAAAGGAGACTCTGGAAAAAAAATTCCAAAATCTTAGGCATTTAAAGGCATGCACTTTTGACTCTACTGGGAATTTTTGACTGACCTATGCAGGTTTTTAGCTTCTATGTTTTGAAAACATGCAATTTTAACAAATTGGGTATTATCAACTGACCCATACATGTTTTAGGACCTAAAGATATATGATATACTTATTGATAATAATAAGCCACAAGTTTTAGGCTTACCACACCATTTCTGAGGTGATTTGGAGACTTGTTGGTGTCGATGGACCGTGATAGACCAGGCTATTCTAGCAGGGTATCCTCAGGTGTTAGACGCAAGAGGTTTTCTTATGTTCCTCAGCCGCGCCCAGCCCAACCACCTCAAAGATTGGTGGAGTCGGTGATTCTTCTAGCGGAGGACGAGCAGCCGCTTGACATTGACGATGAGGAGGCGCCTTTTGTCGCTCTTGCTCCAGCCCAGGCTCCAAGCGCGGAGGTTCCTGGCATCGTTGTGCAGACCCAGGAGTTACTGGGGCACCTGAGTCGCCATCCTTCGAGATATCTTCACGTCAATGAGGTGACTTAAAGTTTTTATTCTTTCTGGATTCTTTTCTTCCTTTTTGCCATTCTCGGGGTCCAGGTTTTTGATATGGGTTAGTTTTTTGATGCAGGTTCCCGGCTTTATGCAGCCTCGAGGGAACTGGTTTAGTGTGCACTCCCTTTATTCAACGATGCATCAGGAGTACAGGGACATCGTGGACGGCTGGGGGTTTCAGGCATTCTTCTCGATTCTACCCCGCCGTTGCCCATGGGGGTATATGAGGGCTTTGTCCTAGCGCTGGTTCCACCAGACTCAATCCCTTTATCTGTTGGACTGTGAGGTCATGATGACTCCCATGGATTGGAGGTTCATCACTGACATTGAGTTTGAGGGAAAGCCAGTGCCTGTCGTGGCTGCCAATACGCCCACTATCGTTAGGTCCCTACTGGGAGTTCCTACGATGGCGTTCAAGGGTCGGACAGTCCGATCTGATCTTTTGAGTATAGATGCCCAGAGTGGGGCTTTGCTAGAGCACTCGCCTGATGACCAGAGGGCTAGGGATCGCATTCTGAGGCAATTATTTTTGATGATCATCAGGGGTTATTTTGTGGTGGACAACTCGTCTACTGTGTCCTTCGCCTTGATTAGCGCCACTCGACATGTAAAGCGCCTCAGTGACTATGATTGGTGCTCCTATACCTTTGCTTATTTTCTCCGTGATATACGCATACTTTCGGAGGGTGTGACAGAGGCTTAGTTAGGATTTTACCCATTTCTGCTGGTGAGTACATCTTTCTGTACCTTTTTAATTTTAACATTTATTTTCTCAGTCTTGGTCACTAAGGACTTTTGATATTTACATGATCAACTTTGGGCATTTGAGAGGCTTCCTTGCCTACGGCCCATTACTTCCTTAGGTCTGGAGACCTATCCTTGGGGACGACGACGGCATCACTCTACTTTGACCGAGGTCCCTGTTGCTGAGGGATTCACTCATACCCGTCTACAGTTGGAGCTTTTGACGGCTGGCTCGATCACCTGGATGCCGTATACCTCCGAGTTTTTGACCGTCAGATTCGAGGGAGGCGTCCCTATCATGCAATGGGGAGTGGGCATGATTATGACCTTCAGCAACTATCTACCAACTCTTTCATAACCAACATGCAATTCTAACTCACGTTGGTTTAATTTGAAGAACAATGACATTGTCTGTGTATGGGAAATTCTATAAATTGAGACCTCCCTTCACAAATTCATTTACTGAGAATTTTGTCTAAGAGTTGGGTGAGAGCATATATATCAGTGTTAAGTATTCCAAGAGTTGAGAATTCAGTTAACAACAATTATATTACAAAGGTATAACTACATTTCTTGTTCTTCATCCTTATTCTCCATTTTGTTTACTGTCAAAGTTTCAAATCTTGATTATGCCAAATTGGATTGTAATTGGGTTGTAGAACACTTATTTAGTTGTTATATGAACTTGTATACATGTTTGAACTACTCTATGGCTGTTTAAAATTGTTAACGTGAAGAATTTTGGTAATTGGGCTGGAAACTGCCGTAGCTGCCTACTGTCTGGTGCGAACCAGTAGTGGCGCAGCTGCGCCGGTTTAACCCTGGGATGCTGCGCCGGCACCCTGCTGCAGTTTTTCTATTTCTGCTTGATTCTGTTAAGTAGTAATGGTTTAAAGTAGCTTAGACAAGCATGCTAATAGGGTGAACATGCTTATATGAGTATATAGAGATAACGTGAACATGATTTGGCTATGATTGCATGCAAGGTATATGAAACGACATATAGTTTTGGAAATGAACTTAAAGTTTCTTAAACGAACGTTAACATTTTGAAGCATGATTATGTTTTGATTTTTGATACATGTTAGCATGACCTAAAAATGCATGAAGAATGTGATACCATGAACGTATATGCTTCATAATATAACATGCACATGATGGACTCACTAGTGAACATTTTTAGCAAAAATATAAGTTTTTAAAAGCGAACTTTGACATGTAAATATCATATATGTATTTTGATTTTTCGGGCATGTTTATATGGCCTTGAAATGCATGTCGGACATATTAACTTATGTATATAGGTTTCATAATGTAATGTGAACATGCGAACCTTATTAGTGAGTCTTACGAGTGAAAATACGAGTTTTGAACGTAAATCTTGACATGTTATATCGAGGTTTAGATTCTGAAAATTGTGGACATGTTCGATAGTTCTTTTAAACCTCACTAATGTGTTATATATATATACATGTGTACATACCATTCTAAGTGCCATGAAAACTAAATAAACGTGAAGCATGATTTCAAAACCAATAGCGTTGCTAGTAATATGTATGTGGTAAAGATACTTGTGAGCAAACCTAAAATAAACTACGTGATCACCTCGTATGCTTAAAATAACAAGCATGATAGCTTACATGATTTCATGATGTTGTAAAGCCTTAATTTGTTCAAAATATAGATCTAGAACCTATATCATGTAAATTAAACGTGAAAAGGTTGAACGAGCATGAAAGTATCCTTTAATATGAATACATGCTATGTGATATTATATGTTGACATTTGAATCCGATATTGACGGTTAACTTATAGAAATGCCATAACTTACTAAAATAAAATATATTTAGTATTGATTGTGGTCTTATGTGATATTAATGATATGAGAATATGTTTGAACTCAAAAAGAGGAACGTGAAGGATAAAAGTTATATTAATATGTTACTATATATGGTATAACTGTATAGCTAGGCTAAGACTTAGCTTGTGTGTTGATCGTATGTCCAAGATAAGACATGAAGCTATAATATATGACTAATGGATGTCATATATATACGTAACTATATTACGATAGGGATTCGAAAGTGTTGATTTGCTTTTCGTGGATAAACTACACATAAGGCAAGTATCCTATCTTTGTGTTTACGTTATTCAAGGAATGTTGTAAGCAAGTTCCTAACTCTACTCTTTATTGAGCATTCATTTAGCTTGCGATATTATTGTCGTACAAGTAAGCTTTTGAGATTGAAATCCAGATATTACGAATCATATACTTCATGGATAAGATAAAAATCAATTTATATTCTTCAAACTTTAAATCTTGAGATTGAACTTATAATTGTTGTGATCTATGCCATTTGATTCGGCTAGACTTATATTGTTGAAAAGCGTCCCAAACCAACTGATTGGTGCGGGATCATGTGTTTGACTGAGATGAACAACCTTCTTTGAAGGGAACATATATTTGTCAGGAGACCGACGCGCGCACTTGAGTATGATTAAATGTTATGCATAATATAGGGTACTTTAGGCTGATCACCTGTTGTACTTGTTTTATCGAATTTTCAGTATATTACTGTTAAATTCTAGTAGAAGTTCATAGTCCTTAGTGACTGCTCAATATTTAGTTATCTTGAAATCTTAAATTGATTTAGTGTCGAATCATATTGATATTATTCTGTCCTTAGCGACTATTATTGAGAACTGTTGATATTCTTGTTATCCTTGAACTATCACACCTTGCCATATCTTTTTAAAGATTCGAGAATTATATTACTCACCCTTGTTGTTATATTATTTGCTGAGCAAACTTGTTGCTCATTCTTGCTTCCCCTAAAAACATTTCAATTAAGGTAGAGCAGGGCGAACCTTTGGGCATTGATAAGGGCAAGGGCAAGGCTACCGACTAGCTTGTCTCTTTTATGTTTTAAATATTTTAATGTTGTATTAAGATGATGTAGTAAGACTGGATTTGACTATGTTTAAGCTTAAGTTAGATTATGTAATAAGTCGTTAATTGATATTATTATGTAATCTATTAAGTAATGTAGGTTGCGAAACTTGAGAGAATAATTATAATAAATCATTGTAAATTATTCTAGATTTGATCTTCCGTTGTGAATGTGTGATTTTAGTTATTATTGTATTACCATGAGCACGTGACGAACCGAATTCGAGTGACCAAGTGGTGGTCCGAATTTGGGGGCGTCACAGACCAAACCAGAGCAACCGCACGTACAAGATAATCCCCTCCCTCAGCACAAAGAGGAGGGTGTCAACATGATTAACACGTAAAATGGAGAAGGAGCCAAATACCTTCGATACATCGAAGAAGCAACTCAATCCAGCCCAGACAGTTGGGAGTTATCAAAAAATAACTTCCTGATGGAACAGGAAATCAAATCCATCAAGGAACAGGTGAGACAATTGGCAGAGTTGGTGGTGTATCAACATCTAATAACCAGGCAACTGATAAACCAGACCAACCAACAGGAAACAAGTTCTCCTACCCCTGAGATTAACCCCATCTCTATGAAGGATCATTACTGGTTTCATGAACGCGAACCCTGGGCCGATAAAATGGCCAAGGAGGAAAAATTCCAGGTTGGCCGGGAATTCGCCTTTCAAAGGAATTTCACCAATTTGAATCAACCTATGAAAGAGATCCTCCGGATGTTAATCAGTGAGGGAATGGTTGCAGATTTATTACCCCCCACTAAATCCTCGATCCCGAAATTTCAAGCCTGACAGGATCTGTCGGTATCACTCTAATGCACCCGGTTATAACACTGAAGATTACTGGGGACTTCGTAACCTAATTCAGAATATGATTGAAAGTGGTGAACTGATAAGAGGGAATCAAGATTATGGCCTTCCTAATGAAGAAACTCTCTTTATTCTCACTGCATGGAGTCAGGATACAGTTGCTATTATTTCCTATGATAAAGAGCCAGCCCTCACACCCCTAATAATACCGGGTAAAGGGGTCCAAGAAGCACAAAACCCTATGAAGGTGGCCGTACCTGAGCCTTTAATCTTGCCTTTCAGACCCCAGTATCCAGTGATTAGTATGAAGAAAGTCCCATGGAGCTATGGGAATGATGAAGGTTCCACCTCAAATAACATTGCCATTGTACCAAAGGAGAATCCATTGTACCTACCTCAGCAGGTGATCAAATTAGTCATCAAAGCCAAAGAAAAGGTGGCTGAAAAGAAAATCTAAGAGTTCCTCATCAAAATGGGACACAATGAAATCAAAGTGGTGCAAAGCCTAAAAGATGCACCCATACAGATGTCCATCCTACATTTGGTGTTATCATCTGTGAATCATCGCAATATTCTAGTGAAAGTACTGGAAGAAGCCCATCTACCAAAGACAGTGGATACGAAGAAATTCCGTCATGTGATAGAACACATCTTTAACAGCAATGTGATATCTTTCACTGACGATGATATACCCGCAGAAGGGACGGGCCATCGAAAGTTACTGCACATAGCGGTAATGTCATCAGGGTATGTGATCGGAGGTGTGCTAATAGATGTAGGGTCATCCCTAAACAGCTGTCCCTACGACACCTTGGAGAGAATGAAGATTAACCCTAACCGGATTAGAACCAGTTATGTGGTCATCCGAACTTTCGATGGATCTCGCAGAGAGGCTATGAAAAAATTTAACTTCCTCTGGAGATTGGTCCGCACACTTTCTATGTATCTTTCCAGGTGCTCAACATCACCAATGGAGACAACTTATTGCTGGGAAGGCCATAGATCCACATGGCAGGAGCGGCTCCATCTACCCGTCATCAGTAACTCAAGTACATCATCAACGGCAACCTAATCACGATAAATGCCGAACCAGAATACCCTGTCAGCATACAGGGAGACATGCCGGTGATCAACTTGGATGCGAGGATTGAACCTACTAGTTTTCAAGCCTTAGAGGTAAGCGATACTAAGTACCTACTAGTTGGGCACCAGCCTTAAAACCTAAAGTCTCCCCCCAAGTGATGACAGTGGGTCAGGAGATGGTATCTTTGAGTTTCTTCCCTGGAAAAGGGATAGGGAAAAATCAGCAAGGAATCAAAAGTCCAGTGCAGATCTCGAGCCAGTTAGGAAGAATCAGATTGGGCTATTCATCCGGGTCAAACCACCAAAACCCACATAAGCATCGTAAGGCTTATGCTTCCACCATACTGCTGCCAAATCTCACTGATGCTGGATTTATGAAGCCAATGAGAAAGATCCCTGCTGTTGTGTGAACCATGTTGTTTCCTCCAATTATATCGGTCGGTGAGAGAAAGACCCCAAAGACTGAAGAGGAGAGCAAAAAGGGAAAAGAAAAGCTTTTATACGAAAGACTAGACCCATTTGCTAACATGCGGGTTCTCATACACTACGAAGGTATAAATGATGATATCCCCGACAGTGACGAAGAGGATCAAATTCAAATTCCTCTCATCAAGAAGGGGAAGGGAGGCAATTCAAAGAAAAACCACTGCCCTATTTTGAAGGATATCTCAGTCATTATCCGAGACGAGGCAGACGAGGCAGACGATCACAATTCTTTGATCCTTCCTATTCATGAGGATCTAACTCTGGACAACTAGAGCAATGCCCCTTGCCTCATCCAAAAAGGGTAAAAGGGTGGAGAGTCCATCTGCCCTGTAACATGCTTTCATTTACTGCTTATTTTGGTTGCACAACTATAGCAGTAACTTTTGTCATGCTTTGCCAAATGCTTTATATGTTTAAACAGTTGCATATATTAAAGTGAAAGCATTTTGTCTTCAGGACTCCAAGATTGGATTTGTTTGTCCCTGCTGATGAGATGCTAACCTATCACAGTGACTACAACTTTGATGTAGAACTAAACTTCGACTTGATGGAAGTTGATCAAGAGGAGGAAGATGACTATAAGGTTCCCGAGGAGATCAAAGAATGGGTCAATGACAAACCCAAACTGAACCTCGACCAAACCACCACTTTCAATATCAGAACCTCAGAAAACCTCAAAGAAATCCAGATAGGCATAGACCACACACAAGACCAAAGACCCGATCTGATTGAACTTCTAACACAGTTCCAAGATGTGCTTGCGTGGTCATATAAAGACATTGTTGGCTTATCCACTGATATTGTCATCCATTGAATACCCATCAAAGATGGATTCAAGCCATTCAAGCAGAAGCTCAAGCAAATTAAAACCTGAATGGAGTCTGAAGTCAAAGAAGAAGTTGTTAAACAATTCAAAGCCAGCATCATCATGGTATCAACATACCCGGAGTGGCTGTCAAACATAGTTCCCGTTCCTAAATCAGGAAGGAAAGTATAAGTATGTGTAGATTACAGGGATTTGAACAAAGCATGCCTTAAGGAAAATTTCATAGTACCGTTCATCCACATCTTAATAGACAACACGGCGCAGTACGACATGTATTCTTATGTGGATTGCTTTGCTGGTTACCATCAAATTATGGTTGCTGAAGAAGACAGGGAGAAAAAAACTTTTATCACTCCCTGGGGAACCTTCTGTTACAGACGTTTGTCCTTTGCCCTCATCAATGTCGGGGCCACATATCAGCGAGCCATGATGGCCCTGTTTCATGATATAATGCATAAGGAGATAGAGTTCTATGTGGATGACATCATCGTTAAATCCCAGAAGGAGGACGATCACATCAATCATCTCAATGAGTTATTCAATAGGTTGCGCAAGTACAACCTCAAGTTGAATCCAGCCAAATGTGCTTTTGGCGTCAAATTAGGCAAGTTGTTGGGATTTCTGGTGAGTAACAGAGGCATTGAGCTAGATCCTTCCAAGATCAAAGCTATCACTGATATGCCTGTACCCCGAATAGAAAAGGAAATATGCGGGTTCTTGGGGAGAATCAATTTCATAAGTAGGTTCATTTCCCAGCTCACAGCAACTTGTGAACCCATCTTCAAGCTACTAAGGAAGAATTCCTCCATGAAATGGAATGAGGATTGCCAAAAAGCCTTCCTTGCCATCAAGAAGTAGCTGATCGAAGCATTAGTATTAGAACCCCCAAGGGACGGAGTTCCTCTATTTATGTACTTGTCAGTCAATGCCAACGACATGGGCTGTATGCTGGGACAGAAAGATGATAGTAGCAAGGAGAGAGCTATCTATTACATCAGCAAAAGGTTCAGCAGTGGCGAACAAAAGTACACCTAGATCGAGAAGACATGTTGTGCATTAGCATGGGCAGCCATGAGTTTACAACACTACCTCCATAGGCACACGACCTACCTCATATCCCGCATGGATCGGCTAAAGTATGTATTCAGTAAACCAATGTTGAATTGTCGACTGTCCAAATGGTAGTTGATCCTACAACAGTTCGACATTGTCTACGTGACTCAGAAGTCCATCAAAGGCCAGGGCATTGCAGATCAACTAGCCGAAGCACCACCAGGAAGGTTTGAGCCCCTAGAGACTTATTTCCCAGATGATGGGATCATGACAATTCAGCAAGGACTTCAAGAAAATGCAGTCCAACCATGGAAAATATATTTCGATGGAGAAGTAAACGTGGAAGGTGCCGGAGCTGGGGCAGTCCTTATCTCTAGTATAGGAGAACAATATCCTGTGGCTACCAAGCTATAGTTTGTCAATACCAACAACACAGCTGAGTATGAAGGCTGCCTATGATAGTAGCGTGCATACAAGCCAATCATATATGATGATAAAGCACATACTTTGTAAACAATCTTATTTATTTATTAATAAAATATTTATTTATTAAAGGCATTTAATTATCTGCATGGTGCTATTTTTATAATATGTAAATAACTCATAGTTTTAAGCAATGCTTTTAGAATCATAATGTTGATCATGCTAATGAGATTTAAATTCTTAGAAAGCTTAAAAACTAAAATAGTTCCTAATCATGGGATTACTAAAAAGTAGATTAGTAAATCCAGATAGATTAGTACATATGTTGCTTGCTTATTGGATGAGTATGATTGATCTCATAATCATTTGTGTGGAGACACTAAAGCAAGTATGTAGGTGCTTATTGGAGAATAAGTTCACTGAACGTGACTCGCTATGGAATACCTAATGGAGTTTTACTCGCCTGTCAATAGGAATTCCTAATGTGATAGTAGTACAAGTGATCCTTAGACTTGAGATCATCATAGTATTTTGTATGTAATGAATTATACTTTGACTTATTCCTTAAAGCCCTTTAGGGTATATAAAAGGGTATGCTTGGGTATAATGAGTTACATATAGAGATAATGAATGATCAATAAAGAATCTACCACCTCTAGTAAAAGAGGATATATGTCCTATGTGATTCGTTAAATGTCAACCTATGAATCCTTAGCCAAGGTGGAATGAAATTAGAAAGGAGTTTCTAATTTGCATTAAATGGAGTTGTGCATTTTCTAATCTAAATACATATAATTAAATAAAATATAACTTGACAGTAAATCCATGTCTTATATTTAATTGGGACATTGTATGGTGGAAGGATTGAATTGTAAGGTAACTATTTACTCACAGGTTCTTTTATGATTAATGTTGAAATCTATATTATCTGAAAAGTCGTTGATCTCTAGGGAGGCTTATCCCTATTGTAGAATAAATATTATTTATTTAAATAGATTATTAGTTTAATTTATTTATTAAAATAATATTAAAATTGTTCTAATTGATTTATTCACAACCGGTTTAATATGGAGAACTTAAAGGGTCACACCATAAAAGGAAGAATAATTATTTAAGAAGGTAATGGCATAATCGTAATAATGCATTAAGTGTAATTAATTTAATCTATGGTGATAGAATAAATTAAATAGCTTAATGTTTATTATTTAATATTTTGAAAATATTAAATATAAATTAATAAGAGGAGTCTTATTAATATTATTATAATTATAATTATTTTAATTTCTAAAGGAGTTTAGTAATTAATTTAATATTAGTACTCTCATTTATTCCTAATAAGATTAGGAGACAAATTAATTAAATGAATTTAATTAATTATTCCCAATGTGGTGGAAAGCCTAAATTAATTAAAGGAGTTTAATTAATTAAATAAAATTCCATGTCTAATAGGATTAGAAGGGTTGACCAATATCTATATAAGAGGAGTCTTATAATAGATATCTGTTGATGAAATTCTAATTGTTGGAGAGTACTCCTTTTCTATAGAGGATAGAAAACTAAGACAACCACCCTCCTTCTTGATAATTCATCTTCCTTGGTGGATCACCTCTAGAGGCCAAACACTTGGGTGGCTAACGTTGATCAAAGGAAGGAATCTAACCCAAAAATTCAAGGAGATCACGAAGACAAGGAGTTGAACTCGTACCTATGGAAGCTTCGTTCTACAAGGGTATGATTCCATAACTTCTTATTTATCGTTTTAAATTAATAATTTGCATAAAGGATGATCCGGGTGATGGTTTTATAGAAAATTTTAAACTCTGATATACCATGCTTCCACTAATTTTTTCAATTTGATTGCGTCACGATTTCGTACAAACCCAACAGTGGCATTAGAGCCAAACCTTTATGCAATTATTAATTATTTTGATTTCATATACATATGGGTATGTATTAGAATAATTTATTGGGCATAATTAATTGTATAAAATTATTATATATGGAAGAAAGAAAAAAATAATGAAATTTTTTTTTTCTTCGTTCCATCCGTGAAACGAAAACTGATTTCACAAGGGTGAGTCACGTTTTTCTCTACAAGGGTTCGCTCTTCGCTATGAAAATTAAGCCAAGTAAGAATTAATTATTTTTTTCTCCCTTTCATTCACCCGAACTTGCATCCGTGCTATTCAAAATTTCGCGGTTGAATTTTCGTGTTCCGTGCAAGGCCTGATTGTTTAAAAGGTACTGATTGATTTCAAAGTGAAGGATTTCAAAGTCTTCTTTTTAAAAGTGAATGCAGGAAGTGATTTCAAAAGGTATATTATATATCTATTCTGTTATATTATATATATATATATATATATATATATATATATATATAATATTATTAATAATTTTATAATTAAAATAAAGAGTTTATTTTAATCTTGAAATTAGATTTCATACAATTTAAAATTGTCCATTAAATGATACTCATATATATATGGAATATTTTAATTCATGAGATGAATATTTATTTATTGATATATATGGTGATATGTATGATGATAAATAGGGATTGATTATAAGACTATTGACCAATGTGATTGGATTTTATTTTAATTGAATGCTTGAATGAATGGATTTATTAAATGGGGTCTGCGTACCTCGTCTTCTCTGGTTTTTTCATGATGTAAAATTCTATCTCCCTCCAATGTATTTCCCCTTGACTGCTAATCAAGGTTTTTATTTAAATTAAATAGTTTAATGTAATAGAAATAGTTAGAATTATCTTGAAGAAATTAGAGACCAAGGAACAAGGAGCGCATGAAGACCCATTTGTAAGGAGCCCGAGTTTAAATGTAATAGTTATATTTAAATTTAAATTCTTGCACTCCTAGGTTTGACCTTTTGGTTTACTTGGTGGCTCTAGTGAACCAAACTAGAATAAAAGTCCATAATCAATCCGGGTAGAATATAGTATTCTATATGTGCCTGCTAAATATTATATATATTATATTTTATGCAAACATGCTTTGTATGTTTAATAAAATGACACGTATTTTATATATATATATATATATATATATATATATATATGTGTGTGTGTGTGTGTGTGTGTGTGTGTGTGTGTGTGTGTGTGTGTGTGTGCATGCGCGCTAAACAAGAAGAGACAAATAATAACAAACCCCTCAAAGAAATTATATTAAGTCCGAAGCGTTCAAATGATATTTGGAATATCGAACGTCGCCTTTTAGCATGATAAATTAATAGAGTATTAAATATTTAATATGAGCTTGTTGTGCTATCCACAAGGCGAGTATTGCGTATTTAAGATGTTAATTAATCACATTTGATGCTTATCAAGAAAATTGAACAATATAGTCTTGTTGTGCTATCCACAAGTACGAACATTTTTTTTTGAATTTATGAAAGTGCTAGGTTGGACTTAACTTAAATCATTTTAGTTCGGATGTGCACACATTTGACCATTATGATTTAAGAGGCAAAATAAAAGGAGTTACATGTTGATGTAATTGACAAAAGTTGTCTACCTATTTATTTATATATCGTTTATTGTGCTATCCACAAGGCTATATACATTTGAAATGGGATCCTTAATCTCACTAGCAAATCTTTAATTAGATGGTGTCGAACTATATTAGTGAAGGTAATATAGTTTGATAAAATTAGTGGGAGATACCAATTTAAAATAAAGACCTAAATTTATTTTGGTATGCAAAATTAATAAAATGAATGTTTACTAAAAATATTATTTTGCACATGCATAATTTTAAAAATGTCAAAATCACTAATTTTACTGCGTAGTATACTTGATGCTAACAAACTGATCGGACCGAATTACATGGACTGACTAAAGAATCTGAGAATAGTTCTCACTGCTGAAAAGATTTCTTATGTCCTAAATTCACCTGTCCCTGGAACTGTTCTAGAAACAGCCTCTGAGGAAGAGATTACCACTATTGTAAAGTGGCAAGATCATGCATTTGTGGCTTAATGCATCATGCTCGCATCCATGAATAACGAGCTTCAGCGTCAGCATGAAAACATGGATGGTCCTACTATGTTGCTTCACCTCAAGGAGTTGTATGGTGAACAAAGTAGGACTGCTAGATATGAGATATCTTAGGAGCTCTTTCGATCTCAGATGATCAAGGGCAAGGTGAACATAAAGGAACAAAAAAAACCTGATCTAGCTAGCAAAGGAATGTGCTTCCATTGCAACGAGCCAGGTCATTGGAAGAGGAACTGCAAGAAGTTTCTGGCAGAGAAGAAGCTTGGAGAAGCTTCGACTTCTAATCAAGGTTTGTTCATGATTGAAATTAATCTTTTCAGAAAGTCAAAATTCTACTTGGGTATTGGATACCAACTGTGGTTCTCACATATGTAATACTGTGAAGGGACTGGTCAGAAGTAGAAAGCTGAACAAGAATGAGGTTGTCTTACGAGTGAGAAATAGAGCAAAGGTTGCTGCATTAGCTATGGGCACTTATTGTTTAGCACTGCCTACGGGCAAGTCCATTTATTTAGATAATTGTTATTTTACTGAATATCATTAGAAACATTATTTTAAATTCTGTATTAGATATGGATGGATTTGAAATTATAATAAAGAACAACAGTTGTTCTATTTATAAAACAATGTTTTATACGGTATTGGTAATCTGCGAAATGGACTTTATATACTTGACTTGAATGAAAATATACTTCAAATAGAACAAATTAAGAAAAGGAAAAGAGATGATGTTAATTATACCTATATGTGGCACTGTAGACTCGGTCATATCAATGAAACAAGATTATCAAAGTTGCATAATGATGGGCTCTTAGAGCTATCCGATTATGAATCATATCCAACCTGTGAATATTGTCTCATGGGTAAAATGACTAAATCTCCTTTTAGTAGAAAAGGAGAAAGTATTACAGAGTTGTTAGTGTTGGTTCACACAAACATTTGTGGACCTATGACAACGAATGCACGGGGAGTGTATTCTTATCTTATTACTTTCACTGATGATCACTCAAGATTTGGATATGTGTATTTAATGAAATACAAATCAGAATCATTTGAAAAGTTCAAAGAGTTCAAAAGTGAAGTAGAGAAATAAACAGGCAAGAGTATTAAGATTCTTCAATCAGATCGAGGAGGAGAGTACTTAAGAGGTGAGTTTCTCGATTATCTCAAAGAAAACGGTATAATCTCATAATGGACTCCACCAGGTATACCATAGTTAAAGAGAGTATCTGAGAGGAGAAATCAAACATTATTGGACATGGTTTGATCCATGATGAGTTTTACCAATCTTCCAATATCATTCTGGGGTTATGCCCTAGAAACGGCTTCATATTTACTAAATAAGGTCCCCTCGAAATCCATTCCCAAGACTCCATATAAGATGTGGACAGGGAGGAAACTGGTCTTAAGCATGTTGAGATTTGGGAATGTCCAGCTTATGTGAAAAAGTTTCAATATGATAAGCTTGGGACAAGATCAGATAAGTGCACGTTTTGTGGAATATCCTAAACAAATTTTGGGATACTATTTCTACAATCCTACTGAACAAAAAGGTGTTTGTTGCGAAACATGTTGCCTTCTTGGAAAATGAGTTTATCCTTGAAGTAGAGTGGGAGAAAAAAATAGATCTTGAAGAAATTCAAGAACCACAAACCACTACAAATCAAGTGGATGAACATGTCCAAGTAGAGACACTTACTGTACAACACCCTATTCGTAAATCTGGAAAGGTACCGAAGATACCTGAAAGGTATGGATTCGTCATAGAGGATGACGATGAGGTACACATCATGGATGATGATGATCCATTGAATTACGAACAGACTATGAGTAATAAAGACTCAAAGAAATGGTAGATGACCATAAAATTTAAAATGGATTTTGAAGCTATACTCAAGTCCATTTGAATTTTACTTGTGATTGCAGCTTATTATTGCTTAATCTAGCAAAATGGACATGGAGACGTCCTTCCTCAAATATACATTATTAGAGGAGAATGTATGTATGATATAACCAGATAGTTCTGTGTTTCAATGGTTGAATTAAATCATGTATATGAGCTACAACAATCCATTCATGGATTGAAGTAAGATTCTCGTAGATGGAACATTCGTTTTAATGAGACAATCAAAGAGTTTGATTTTATCAAAAAAGAGGATGAACCATATGTGTACAAGAAGGTTAATGGGAGCGCTATTTCATTCCTTGTATTATATGTTGATGATATATTACTGATAGGGAATGAAATTCCTATGCTAAAATCGATCAAAACAAAGTTGTCTAAACATTCCTCAATGAATGATTTGGGTAGAACATCCCATATTGGGGATATAAATCTTTATTGATATATTTAAAAGGATATTCGGCTAAACCCAAGGAAACGTATATTCATTAGATGCTAAAGGCATTTAGCATGGAAAACTTCAAAAGGTGTCTCATGATGATGAGTCATGGAGTGAATCTCTCTAAAATTATCCTCAATAAAAGAGAGATCACATGAGCTACTATCATGTATATAATGCAATATACAAGACTTGATGTTGATCAGTCATATTTTGGAGAAGATCACTGTGAGACAGTGATAAACATCTTAAAGTACTTAACTGACACTAAGGATGTCATCATATCACATGATGAGTCTGAATTAAACTAGAGTTCTAAACAGACTCAAGTTTCAGACTGACCAAGACGATATCAAATCCACTTTAGGGTAAGTCGTTACCTTAAAAGATGGTGTAGTGAATTGGAAAGGTTCCAAACAACAAAAGGTTGCTGCTTTAGTGACAAAGACAAAGTATATAACTGTAAGTGAAGCTGCAAGTTGATGTTTCGGATGAAAAGTTCATTACAGAACTAGGAATAGTTCCTAAGTCTCATCTTGAATCTAAACATGTGTTGCTACACTTTGATTAAAGAAATCATTAAAAGAGGAGCATATAGACTCTCAAGATAACATTGCATATCCATTTACTAAAGCTTTAACACAACAGCAGTTTGATCATCACTTAGAGAAGATGGGTATAAGATAACATGGCGATTGGCTTTAGTGCAAGTGGGAGATTGATAGTAGTGTGCATACAAGCCAATCATGTATGATGATAAAGCACATACTTTGTAAACAATATTATTTATTTATTAATAAAATATTCATTTATTAAAGACATTTAATTATTTACATGGTGCTATTTTTATAATATATAAATAACCCATAGTTTTAAGCAATGCTTTTAGAATTATGATGTTGATCATGCTAATGAGATCTAAATTCTTAGAAAGCTTAAAAACTAAAATAGTTCCTAATCATGGGATTACTAAAAAGTGGATTAGTAAATCCGGATAGATTAGTACATATGTTGATTGCTCATTAAATGAGGATGATTGATCTCATAATCATTTGTGTGGAGACACTAAAACAAGTATGTAGGTGCTTATTAGAGAATAAGTTCACTGAACGTGACTCGCTATGGAATACCTAATGGAGTTTTACTCGTCTGTCAATAGGAATTCCTAATGTGATAGTATTACAAGTGATCCTTGGACTTGAGATCATCATAGTATCTTGTATGTAATGAATTATACTTTGACTTATTCCTTAAAGCCCTTTAGGGTATGTAAAAGGGTATGCTTGGGTATAATGAGTTACATATGGAGATAATGAATGATCAATAAAGAATCTACCACCTCTAGTAAAAGAGGATATATGTCCTATGTGATTCGTTAAATGACAACCTAGGAATCCTTGGCCAAGGTGGAATGAAATTAGAAAAGAGTTTCTAATTTGCATTAAATAGAGTTGTGCATTTTCTAATCTAAATACATATAATTAAATAAAATATAACTTGACAATAAATCCATGTCTTATATTTAATTGAGACATTATATAGCGGAAGGATTGAATTGTACGGTAAGTATTTTCTCATAGGTTCTTTTATGATTAATGTTAAAATCTATATTATCTGAAAAGTCGTTGATCGCTAGGGAGGCTTATCCCTATTGTTGAATAAATATTATTTATTTAAATAGATTATTAGTTTAATTTATTTATTTAAATAAGATTAGAATTGTTCTAATTGATTTATTCACAACCGATTTAATATGGAGAACCTAAAGGGTCACGCCATAAAAGGAAGAATAATTATTTAAGAAGGTAATGGCATAATCGTAATAATGCATTAAGTGTAATTAATTTAATGTATGATGATAGAATAAATTAAATAGCTTAATGTTTATTATTTAATATTTTGAAAATATTAAATATAAATTAATAAAAGGAGTCATATTAATATTATTACAATTATTATTATTTTAATTTCTAAAGGAGTTTAGTAATTAATTTAATATTAGTACTCTCATTTATTCCTAATAAGATTAGGAGACAAATTATTTAAATGAATTTAATTAATTATTCCCAATGTGGTGGGAAGCCTAAATTAATTAAAGGAGTTTAATTAATTAAATGAAATCCCATGTCTAATAGGATTAGAAGGGTTGACCAATATCTATATAAGAGGAGTCTTGTAATAGATATCTATTGATGAAATTCCAATTGTTGGAGAGTACTCTTTTTCTATAGAGGATAGAAAACTAAGCCAACCACCCTCTTTCTTGATAATTCATCTTCCTTGGTAGATCACATCTAGAGGCCAAACACTTGGGTGGCTAACGTTGATCAAAGGAAGGAATCTAACCCGGAAATTCAAGGAGATCACGAAGAATAAGGAGTTGAACTCGTACATGTGGAAGCTTCATTCTACAAGGATATGATTCCATAACTTCTTATTTATCGTTTTAAATTAATAATTTGCATAAAGGATGATACGGGTTGAAGTTAGCCCAATCCATGGGTATCAAACATCTATTGGTCTGTAGAGATTCTGAATTGGTCATCAAACAAACCACTAAGGCCTATCACACCAAAAAACTGCATTTACTGCCCTATCATCGACAGGTAGTCAAAATATCCATGGAGTTTGAAGACATAACTTTCATCCATATTCCTCGGGATAGGAATGACTTTGCTGATGCATTGGCGACGTTGGTTTCCTTGTCCCGCATATCCAATAGGAGTGGGATTCCCGTCATCAAATTCACAAGCAAAAAGACCCTGACATACGGGAATTACATTGGAAAAGTATCAGATGAAATACCTCCTATCAAACAACCTTGGTATCAAGACATCAAGGAATATCTCCGAGATGGATCTACACCTGCTGGGGCAAACCACTCCGAATAAAAGCGGATTCACAAGATGGCCATGAAGTTCTATCTCAGCCGAGATGCACTCTATAAGAGGTATGCTGGAATAGGGCTCTCAAGATGCCTTGATAAAGAGCAATCCCAGAGATTGATGGATGAAGTCCACGGTGGAGTCTATGGTCCACACATGAGCGGTCATCTGCTGGCCAAGAAGATATTAAGAACATGGCATTATTGGATCTCTCTCAAAGCTGACTGTGTTGACCACGTCAAGAGGTGTTACCGATGTCAAGTCCATTAAAATGTCATCCACACTCCTCCAAATAAGCTTCACAATATGAGTTCTCCATGGACATTCTATATGTGGGGAATGGATGTGATAGGCCCAGTAGAACCCAAAGCCAGTAATGGTCATCTATTCATCTTCACCATGATCGATTACTTTACCAAGTGGGTTGAAGCTGCCTCTTTTCCCAAAGTTACTAAAGAGGTCATTATTGGTTTCATCAGAAACAATGTCGTCTGTCGATATGGACTATCGGAGGTGATCGTATCAGACAACGCCAAGAACCTAAACAATCAGATGATGAGAGAACTATGCAGTAATTTCCACATCAAGCATCTCAATTCTGTCATCTATCGCCCCAAGATGAATGGTGCTATCGAAGCAGCCAATAAGAACATCAAGAAGATCATGCAAAAAATGTCCGCCAATCACAAAGAATGGCCTGACCTGTTGCTTATAACCCTGTTAGCTTATAGGACGTTAATGCGTACTTTTACTGGGGCTAACCCCTACTCATTGGTCTATGACATGGAAGCAATACTTCCCATAGATGTAGAAATGGAGTCTTTGAGAGTGTTAATAGATGCTCAGATGGAGGAAGACCATTGGTTGCTAGATTGATACCACCAATTATCTCTGATAGATGAAAAGCGGGCTACAGCCATTTTTCACGGGAAGTTGTATCAGCAAAGGATTGCTCGATCCAACAACAAGAAAGTTTGAATCTGAAAATTCAAAGAAAATGACCTAGTGCTGAAGAAAGTTTTGCCCAATCAAGACGAATCAAAAGGAAAGTTCGCCCCAAATTGGGAAGGCCCTTTCATTGTCAAGGAAGTATTGACAGGGGGAGCTATCAGATTGCAAGAGATGGACGGGAGCAAATTTCCCCAACTCATTAACTCAGAAACCATAAAAAGGTACTATGTTTGAAACGCATGCATACCAACATCCGGGTCCAGCGAATTAAATCAGTTCGGTTTTCACTAGAAGACGGAACTACGAATGACCTGATCTCCCTCTACCCAGGAGTACATAGGCAACAATTCCTCGTGCGGTCAAACCAAATAAAAAACTCAAAAACTCATCGAACCAAACTCCAAAGAGACACTTCTCAAGCCTCTCTCACACAAAAAAAAAATTTTGAACTACGAATGACCTGATCTCCCTACACCCGGGAGTACGTAGGCAGCCATTCTTGGTGCGGTATGACCTTCAAAGAAAATACAAAAATCAATAAAAACCAGTCCCAAGACACCAAAACATAAATCCTATCAAGCCTTCATGGTCAACAGGCCCATCTGAGATATTCTCCGACATCTCAATGTCATCCCATCAAGGAGAAGCTCATGATACATCAAAAACAACAAGTCATGAAAGAAGTGGTAATCACTCAGCAGTGACAATACATATCCAACAAGGAAGTGAATCAAAATATATTTCTCTGATATATAATATTGTTTGATATATACAATGTGTCATGTATATGACAAAAATGGCTAATCTAGTACGTGCATGGAAAACAAAGCTAGTCTATGGACCCATGGACAAGTGGGACAACAATCCCAGCATAGCATCTATCTCTAAAGATGGAGGAGCTGCTGCAAGCGCAATACCCTCAGCCTCCATACGGGCCAAAACATCCACAGCTATCTGCATAGTGGCACTATGATCATCAATATAAGCACTCATATCGGTAACCAGGCCATGGGTATATGATCAGAGAGTAGTACTGTCAATAATGTGGAGATCTCGGGAAGCTATGGCCTCACCCTCTCTACAAAAGCAACATCCCTGGCAATCAAAGTCTCCTCAATCTCAACAAAAGCAGCATCTCGAGAAGATCGAGCCTCATCTCTCTCGACCAGTGTCGTATCTCGAGTGGCTCAAGCCTTATCTCTATCCGCAAAAGCTATATCTCTGCCGGGCAGGGCAGTCAACATCAGCGCCCTAGCTTGATCTCTCTCGAAACTCATCCTAGCTAATGAATCTGCCATAGCTGGATCTGTCCTGGCAGGAATAATTGGCGGGTCACTAACTAACGCTGCGGTCAGACCCATAAACAATTCATCCTCCGTAGGAGAATCAAAATCCTCCATAGGCTCCTCCTCATCTGAATCCATAATCGGAGCTGACTTGATGAATGCAGATGTCACTGCTATATCAGTCTCCAACCATGTCGCATACTCTGGAGAGCAATCCGGATGGCTACTAGAGAAATAAGCCATTTCCTTATGAGTCCAACACTCATAAATCCTGATCAGGTCGGCTGACGACATACAAGAAGCTGACATCCGCTGATCAATAGCCCCCTCAAACTGGTGCAGGCTCTGGAACTAATCAAACTGACCCATAATTGCTAAGGGATGGTATGTGGTCACCCCTCTTAATCTCGCCAGGGGTAAGTAGTCTATTCTAGATGCATGAGTGATGAAGCTATAAGGGGAGACTAGCCCTGAACATGGCAGAATCAAAAAAGGATGCTCAATATCTGACAAAAAAGCTGACCAGGTCTCTGCATCCGAACACTCTACTGGCTGAAAGGAGTAAGACATAGCTATCTCGTGGGAAAAGCAGTACCCCTGATGTCTGAAGAAGCCAATCGGGGCGTAAATGGGTCATGAGCCATACGTACAGCAAAACCGAGCTACCTTTGAAAAACCCCTCTGGATGGGTACGACAATAGGTAGAAGACCTCAATGTCTCGGCCAGTATCATCGGCAGGATGGTGCTACCCTGTCTAAGGGCATGAACCGCGACCATCAGCCTAACATCTAAGTGGTTCAAGTATAGTGGCATATATAAGTAAGCCATGACGCACATCAGCAAGACGTCTATCAGGGCCGAATTCCACTCAGCTGTCGAGATAATAAAGTCACCAGCATGTCAATCATAACTATCCACTCTACCAAAATGATTGATCAAAAAGTCAATAGAGATCACCCATCCGAAAATGATCTCATCTGTGACTACACTGTGATGTAGGTTCGACATTCGCAAGAATGGTCTCCTCATATCACTAATAGCAGTATGAGCGCAAGGCAAGTCCAAAGCCAAACCGGTAAGCCGCTCCTACTCCTCCAAAGTTGGAGTCAGCTCATGCCGCCCGAAGAGGAAAACCTGCCTCTCAGGTATCCAACATGATAAAAGGTCGTTGATGAATCCATATGGAACCTGGATGTGCACAAGGGCTAATGAATGCCCCAACATTCGATCAACTGTCCCTCTAGCTGAAAGAGCATGCTATCAGACCACGACCTCAAGGACGATGCCACCACAAATGGTGGTAAAAATTCTCGATGCGGCTAACTATCGAGGACGACATCTGTATCACTATATCACAAGACCATTAGGAGTCAAATCTGAACTCATTTATCTAAGTGCATATCCATGACATAATACATGCATAATGACAATGACAAACATGATGCAATAGATAAGAAATATCATACATATCTACGATAAACTATCTACTGCAAACATCATCTCTGTCTGCTAATAAAATACAAAATAAAAAGTACAGGGATATGGGGCACAACCCCCCAACTACTAACAGTGGCCTATCAAAATGGGGTACATCCGCTCAATAGCCAAAATAGTGGCCTATCAAAAGATATAGCGAGAAGAGCTATCCAAAAAGATCAAGAATATCTATACTCAGGCTATTAACCTGCTCCATCGCCTCCTTAGACATAAAGTCTCAGCCATCATGAATGTCAGGGCGGTACATGGGAGGATCAACCCTTGTATAACTACTAGAAAATGGACATGTGGAAGGGCCCGCTCCAGTGCCGGAAGGATCACAAGAAGATGCCTCTGATGGATCTCAGCCAAGATGCCTGATAAATAAATGAGCTCTCTCCAACTGCTGGGTCAGTCATGTAATCTGGTCCAATTGGGTAGGCTCTCAAAGGCATGCTATCCAGTCTGTCATCGTCACAGACCCCGGCACCATATCTGCCATGAACTGGATAGCACGAGTTTGAGCCCTAATAGTGCGAGGACTCCACCAGCTGCTGAATGCCTCCTGGCTGTAAGAACCCTCTGACAGGTCAAAACCATATACGCCCTCCATAGGGATGTCTGTAAGGGGCTGAACTAGTGGCCAATGATGCCAAGCCGGAGGAATAAAGGGAATACGGATCTGCCCCTAATAGCACGCTCTCCTAAATAGAGCTCCCAACCTCCCTCAGTCAAAAATGGGACTCTACGGGTGAACAATACAAACTCCCGACCAGTGGGGAAACCGCCCTTAAACCCGACTATTAAAAAGTCTTAGGTATACGGTACCCATGAGATTAAGCCGGCTATCAAAAGCTCCAGCTGGAATGGGTGAATCCCTCAACCACAGGGACCTCCGTCAATGTGGAATGGGGCCAACGCCGTCCTCGAGATTAAGTCTCCAGGCCTAAAGTAGTGGTGGGACGTAGGCAAGGAAGCCTATCGTATGCCCAGAACTGGCCATGTAAATATCAAAAGTCCTCAGTGACCAAGACTGACAAATGTAAATGCAGAAATCAAAAAGGTATAAGAAAGATGTACTCACCAGCAGGAATGGGTAGAACCCTAACCAAGCCTCCGTCATACCCTCCGAGCGCATGCGCATACCTCGGAGAAAATAGGCAAAGGTGTAGGTACCCCAATCAAAGTCACTGAGGCGCTCAACATGTCGAGTGGCACTGACCAGGGCAAAAGACTTCGTCGAGGAGTTGTCCGCCAGGAAACAACCCCTGATGATCACTAAGAACAGTCGTCGCAGGATGCGATCTTTAACCCTATGATCATCAGGCAGAGGATCAAGCAAAGCCCCACTCTGGGCATCTACGCTCAAGGGACCAGATCGGACCGTCCGACCCTTAATGGTCGTCACAGGAACTCCCAAAAGGGACCGAATGGAAGTGGGTGTAATATCAGCCACAACAGGCACTGGCTCACCCTTAAACTCTATGCTGGTGATGAACCTCCAATCCATCGGCGTCATCATCACCTCACAATCCAGCAAGTGAAAAGATTGAGTCTGGTGGAACCAGCGCTAGGATAAAGCCCTCATACAACCCCAAGGGCAACGGTGGGGAATGATAGAAAAGAACGCCTGAAACCCCCAGGTGTCAACAATGTCCCTATAATCTTGGTGCAGAGTGTGATAAAGAGAATGCACATTAAACTAGTTCCCTCGAGGCTGCGTGAAGCTAGGAACCTGCATCAAAAGCCAACCCATATCAAACTTGTGCCCCGAGAATGGCAAAAGAAAGAAAATCCAAAAGGAAAGCTTCACTCACCTCATTGGCATGAAGGAATCTTGATGGATGGCAACTCAAATCTCCCAGCAAATCCTAAAGTGGCACTACAATGCATGGGAGCTTCGCACGTGGAGCTTGAGCTGGGGTAGGAGCAACAAATAGAGCCTCCTCATCATCTATGTCAACCGGTGGCTCAGCCCCGACCAGACTAATAACTGACTCAGCTAATCTACGAGACGATAGGGCTAGCCATGGCTGAGAAACATCAGGGGCTCTCCTCCGTCTAACTCCTGAAACGACCCTGCTAGCACTCCTAGGTCTATCTCGGGCCATAACCTGGACAAATTCTCCAAATCACCTCAGAAAGGGTGAGGTAAGCCTATAACCTGTGGCTTAATAATTTAAATCAGTATTTTATGCATTTTTAAATCCTAAAACATGCATCAGTCAAAATCCCAAATAGAGTCAAAACTGCATGTTTATTAAATGCTCAGGCTTTTGAAAAAATTTCGCCAGAGTCTCCTTTGTAAAATGGACTGTCTGCATGCACACAGGCATGTCTAGGTGGCCATTCAGTAGCACACCTTCCCAAAAATAGAAAAAGTTCATATTTATGAAAAAAATCAAAAATAAACTTCACATGGTAGCCAAATTACCATGGACATTTTTTAGTTGAAAATCCAGGCTCACTAGGCCTCAAAAAGGATAAGTAAACTGATCAAAAAGAGCAAAAATTGATTGTCTCAGAATTCAAATTTTCTTATATCAAAATGTGCATCGCAGAAAAATATGCGTACTTATGAAGTCAGAAAGTTTTTATCAAGTCATATAAGCATACATTTTTGATATATTGCGTTCAAAAGCACCCTACATGGTTTACACAATTCTACCGGTTAAAACTGGAAAAGAAGGAATGAAAACGTCACCTGAGACGTGCAGAACCCGTGGCCGCTAACGAAAACTGAAAAAAACTGCCCGAACTTCGTAAATCTGAAAAAGCAAATCGGATTTCTATAGAAACTCAAAACTAAAAACAAGTTTATGAGCTTGCTGTTGCCCAATATAAATCCGTAAGCAGGAGCGGGCCCACCTGCGCCTTCCACACCACTACCTGTGGCTCCCTAGGATGGGCCTTGCCCCCTCTAGCTCAGTCCAATTTGAGTTGAAACGTAGTTTACATGAGCTAAAAAGTCAAATCTGAGAAAAATTGCTACGCGATTGAGCGGTTTATCTTGAAATCCTGAATTTAAGCAGCGGATTACTGACAGAGGGGGGAACTTCATGAAAGCCATTGGTATTCATCCCAAAGCAATATCCAGGGACCAATGAAAAGAACTGCTAAAAAATTGCACAAAACTGCCAAAAACTACCACTGTCGAAGCGTCGGGTGCAGACCGATGACAGTTCAACCGTTGGCTCAACCCCAGCAAAGCGTCGGGTACAGACCGGTGACAGTTCAGCAGTTGGCTCAACCCCAGCGAAGCATCAGGTACAAATCGGTGACAGTTCAGCCATTGACTGAACCCCAGCGAAGCGACGGGTACATACCAGTGACAGTTCAGGCGTTGACTCAACCCCAGCAAAGCGTCGGGTACAAACCGGTGACAGTTCAGCCGTTGGCTCAACCCCAGCGAAGCGTTGGGTACAGACCGGTGCCATTTCAGCCGTTGGTTCAACCCCAATGAAGCATCGGGTACAGACCGATGACATTTCAGCCATTAGCTCAACCTCAACGAAGCCTCGGGTACAGACTGGTGACAGCTCAGCCGTTAGCTCAACCCTAGTGAAGTGGCGGGTACAGACCGGTGACATTTCAACCGTTGGCTATACCCCAACGAAGAGTCAGGTACAGATCGATGACAGTTCAGCCGTTGGCTCAACCCCATCGAAGCGTCGGGTGTGACGCCCCCAAATCCACGTTCCTTCGAAACCTCGAATTCGGTGCAGTCACGATACTACTAACGTCAAACTATTATATCTTTTATTCATTACTAAAAGAATACATCTTTACTTATTACAATTTAGAATATAAATTCTATTTATATCCAAGATCTCATCTTTACATCATGTTCGATGTTACTAAAATGAGGAATAATTTAAACTTTTTCAATCCTCCTTGAATAAAATCTTTTATTGATTTCATAACTTGAATCAATTACAACCCTTGAATCAATTATAAAATATGATTCATTATATTTGAGTTATCGTATAACGTTTACAACTCGACTTGATATCCTCTATGTATTAACTAATACATCTTTACAACACAACCTGTATTAAACAGTGTAAACAACTATCAAGTAATACTTCTAGAATCTAAACAGGGTTCAAGCAATAATCTAAATAGTACTTCTTCAATTCGATACTATCTATCTTTATCAATCAAGAAGCACGAAGTCTTTATCATAAGTCCTTAACCTGCAAAAGTGGTTATTTGCAAGAGTGAGCTCGACAACTCAGCAATTCTAACAGTTTTCATGCATCACATAGCATACAACATTATACTCAGTTCATGCATTTATAAACAATTTATATTTACTACGCATGTTACTTTTCACATAACAAGTATATCATCAAAGATCAACTTTCAATCTCATTTATATCTCATATACAATTCATATATAAGTTCACATTATCACAGCATAATATAATTCAACTAACAGTTATTGAATTCATATATCAAATAGGAACTGAAAGACTTGCCTGATTCATAGTTTAACAACTACGACTTAACTGCTTAAAGCTATCTGCACTTCGTGTATTCCTACACAGTTATATAATCATGGATTTACATCCATCAGTCATACATTTCATATGCTCTTAATAGAATAACAATTCGTATATCGTTTTCTAATCTTGGTTTCGTTTCACTCTATCTTAGGATAACCACGATGTTACAACATCATACCTTCATACTTATTCTATAGAAACCATTCTATTTCGGTCCTTAGGGTCCTTAAGGAAAATAACTTAGGACCAGACAGTTAACAAACTGTTCTTGGCAGCTCTGCAACACGGCGCGGCCGCGCGGCAATTTAGCTTGGGAGTGGCCCGGCCGCGCGACTCCCTGCCAGAACCAGAACTTAGATTTCATAAACTTAGTTTGGTCCTAACATATCATGCATTCTGATATATATTATACACACACATTAAGTAGGCATGCTCGTGCTTATACTACACATGTATACTTAATCACATAGTCTATGCTTTTGAAATTCATTTTCTCGAATATGCGTGCATAGGTGAAATCCATGTTTCATCACATGATGCTTATGTCAACATGTCTATAGGCATAATGAATCCTAATATACATGCTCGTATGATCATAATATAACTCACTCCGTGTTTGATGCTATCATCTTACACATTCTAAACTTTTCATAAAAATCGCTTTAAGTCAACAAAGGTAACTAAGTATATGCAAAGTACCTCGTAGTCATGACTCTCACGTATTATAACACATACATAAGCCACTTTTACATGCTCAAATGATCAGAACGTGGACATCCTATATATACGTCCAAAAACTCTAAGCTTGTCTTTTGAAATTATTTTTAATTTAAACAATGTGTTCTAGTGTATGCTCAATACCTTCGACTCACATATCATGCATATCTAAACCATATAATCATGCTTAAAAAGTCAGAATATAAACATGACTTATATACGGCAAAATTCATTTATAAAACCTTAAGTTTTCATTAAAAACTCCACTACAACAAGGTATAATTGTTTACTATTAGCCAAGGTAATTAATCAACAACTACCTTCATACCCATTGATGCACATAACCAAGACACTTACACATGTCTCATAGCCCAACAATTCACGTGATTGGCTAGCCCACTCCCCTCATAATCATCACACTCATTGCTAGCTAGAAAGTTGAGAGATGAAGGAGATAGGCTAGCCTTAGGCCATTCACGTGAAGAAGAAGTTGGGCACTCATTGTGAGACAAATAATCTAACTCATCAATAGCAATTAGCAAATGTAATTCCACACTTGGTTACACACCTCTATATATAATATATACACTTAGGTTATATAATTTATGTATACATTTCATCCCATATGGCTTAGGTTATAGGTACATATATACAAACCTACAAATATGTACACACACACCTAATTAGGTATACTCATATTTTGAATATACACAACTATATATAATCATGTACCTCATGTACATAGGTTAAGTTAATATTCTAATTGGACTAAATATAATATTGTTGGGTACTATCATCCCACCATTTTCCATAAAATTATTATCACAAATATACTCAAATATTATAATGATAAATAATATCAACCATTCATTTTCTTCTAATACTTCCAATTAAATCCCCTTGATTTAACTTCATTATTTCTGTCACACAAGGCATAATTATGTGAACTTAGTACTTAATAGTCCACAAGTTTATAATAATATAATCTCCTAAAATAATATTATACTCAATGTTACATCTTATAATATGTTCATAAAGTAATACCATTACATTACTAATTTACATGTTCTATATTATAATCAATCTATTACCCTCCTATGGGTAATACCCAATGGTCAAAGAGGAGTTGGTGGCTAACTCCACCAACTACTACTATTCATGGTCCTTCCTCATCATTACACCTTATAACATGCTCATGGTGTAATTACATTTCTTATTATATGCTTTCTTAGCAACAATATAGTAATTGAAATAACAAACTCTACACACCAATGTATTGCATCTATTCATTATCAAGCTATTATTCTCCTATGGTTATTACCCAAAGGGCAAAAGGGAAGTTGGTGGCTAACTCCCACCAACTACCACTATTCATGTACCCTAACCACTTAATTGACCATTATTGCTCTCACATGGACTAACTTGCAAGATTATATCTAATAACTTAATGTTATTACCATATGATATGATAGGGTCACACATACACTCAATCATATAATCTATGTACATTTGACAATACCGAATATATTTTAATTGAGTAGTGTCACACCCCATTATTGTAACTTTATTATTACACTTAATCATATAGTTTCCTATATTATATAGTTTTCTTGAAGTGTCACACTTCATTCCATATTATATAGATGTAGCTACTATATAACTTATAATTACACATCATTGCACATAGAAATTTATTCACATAATAATAATAATTAATTCCATTAATTATTCATTCATTAATTTATTTAATGAATGTTTATTCCACCACTTTGCCACACTAGGCATATCTCACAAGCTTACCTTAAGCTTATTATCACTCCCATCACACTTTAATATTCTTTTAATATAAGGTTTGTGTGACACATGCACTTTAATGCTAAATTATTTAGCTACCTTGAACAATTATATGTATAACCTTTACACTAGAATAATTAATATTTACTCTATTAATTATTATAAAATCTACGATAAAATAATAACTTAAGTTATTTAATATATTGAAATAACTTAGTTTTCTTTCATTAATAAAATTTCTTGAAAATACATTAGGAATTATGTATTTGGCCATAACATAAAATATTATGTTTTCTCCAAATAAAGATATTCATTGTTAGGAAATAATTTACTTATTGTCTCAAGATATTATTCTTAATATAATATCTACTAAAATAATTACATGTATGGCACATGTACATACATTATATATAGAAAATAGGTAATAAGTTTATTTTCTATTATAATAATTTATTTCCATCAATTTATTTATATATAGCAAATATGTTTTAATGTATTTACCATATTAATTAATCACACTTATTACATCATACCAAAAACATATAGGGTAATATTATTATTCAAAAATAATATTTCCTCCTTTATTAAAATAATTCAATATTAGAATTTATTTTAATATCCTTTATAATAATTATTTCTCTTTCTTTTCTATAAATTGTTCCCAAAACAATTTCTTCAAATATTTATTTAAAGATATAATGATTTCCACTTCTCTTTAATAACGTATATATATCTATTAACGTTATTTGTACATTAGACTTTCACACATATTACCATTCTAAGTAATATATAGAAGGTACTAATTATAATCATATATTCAACATATATATTAATTCACTCCTTTACTTAAGTTAATTAAACCTTGTACCATATTACCTTAGTTAATTAAGGTTCAATATTCACATTATATTATTCCATAATATAACTCTCAACTTAAATTAACCAATATTTATTCCTATTAGTTAATTCCTCATGCTTCACTATCCAAACCTATTCACGGATAGCTTAAGTGCTATTAATAACCTATATTATAAACATACGAGTTATTAGTACACATACACAAGAATATGGTGATTATACATTAAGGATATTTAATGTCACCAACTTACTATGATAAAATAATTCTATAAATTATTTAATATCGATAGGAATTTATCCACTTCCTTTACCTCAATTGAATCGTCTCTAAAATAAATAACAAATATATATTAATAATATATTCATTAATCACAAAAACACATATTACATAGTCCATATTACCCTATGTAATATAATACCACATACCTCATATCACATATATATCTTTTTATTCGAACCCATCTCACGGTTTAAGAATTTTATTTATTAAATCCTTATTTAATAATTTCTGAAAATCCGGGTTCTTACATCGGGTACAGACCAATAATAGTTCAGCAGTTGGCACAACCCTAGAGAAGCCTTGGGTAAAGACCGGTGACAGTTTAGCCGTTGGCACAACCCCGGCGAAGCATCGGGTACAGACCGATGACAGTTCAGTCGTTGGCACAACCCCAGCAAAGCATCGAGTACTGATCAGTGACAGTTCAGCCGTTGGCTCGACCCCAGCGAAGCATCGGGTACAGACCGGTGATAGTTCAGCCGTTGGCTCAACCCCAGCGAAGCGTCGGGTACAGACCAGTGACAGTTTAGCCGTTGACTTAACCCCAGCGAAGCGTCGGGTATAGACCGGTGATAGTTCAGCCATTGGCTCAACCCTAGCGAAGCATCTGGTACAGACTGGTGACAACTCAGCCGTTGGCTCAACCCCAGCGAAGCGTCGGGTACAGACCGGTGTTAAATCAGTCATTGCTCAACCCCAACAAAGCGTTGGGTATAGACCGGTGACAGTTCAGCCATTGGCTCAACCCCAGCTAAGCATCGGGTACAAACCGGTGACAGTTCATCCGTTGGCTCAACCCTAGCGAAGCGTCGGGTACAGACCGGTGACAGTTCAGCCGTTGGCTCAACCCCAGTTAAGCATTGGAAACAGTCTGGTGACATCAGCCGTTGGTAACAACTCCAGCGAAACATCGGGAATGATCCAATGGCAAAGACAGTATATCAATCTATCTCCACAGAGGACAGATGATGGAATCACTCAGAGGAGGCACTGAGAAGGATTCGGTAGTCATCTTGACTTTGCAAGATGCCACTCGAGGTAGGCTTCCAGATAATCCACAAAGGCTATCATGATTGACATCATTCCCAGCAGAAGGTGACGAGGACAGTCTGAGATAGACTTTCAATAATAGGCTATTGGTAACCGCCTGATAATACTGCCCCAAGGGTTATCATAAATAATGTTATCCCCAGCAGAAAATGACGTAAACATTCAATGATAACCCTAACCCCTCAAAGGCATCTAACATTCATCACATATTATGCCATGCATTGCATTACATTTGCATTCATCATATTCCCAATATCTAACAATCTTTATCCTGTTCATTTCATTACATTGCATAAACATGATAAAGAGGGGCATTTGTTGACACTCAGAATTTTCTTCTATTCTGTTGTAGACAATCGAGATTTCGTGTTCCTGTTACTAACCCTGCAGAAGGGCAAAATAGTCAACTCAGTCTCGATCACAAACCCGAGAGGTACAGATCAGCCCCGATCTCAACCCGGGAGGTACAGGTCACCTCGGTCTCAACCCGAGATGTACAGGTTAGCCCCGGTCTCAACCTGGGAGGTACAGGTCAGCCCCGGTCTCAACCCGAGAGGTACAGATCAGTCCCGATCTCAACTCGGGAGGTACAGGTTAACCCTGATCTCAACTAAGGAGGTATAGGTCAACCCCAGTCTCATCCCGGGAGGTACAGGTTAACCCCAGTCTCAACCTGGGAGGTACAGGTCAGCCCCGGTCTTAACCCGGGAGGTCAGGTCAAGCTCCGGTATCAACCCGGGAGGCCAAATCAACTTCAGAGATAACCTCGAAGCCTCACATCATCTCTAGAGAAAAACCTGGAAGAACCAAGTCAGCCTCAGAGGCAGCCCTGAGGACAAACAGTATCGGCTAGGATCCAAACCTCGGAGACAACCCCGGGAGGGGCAAAATGGTTATTTAACCAACCTAAAGATGATTCGATCAAACTCGAGCCGAATTGATGCCACCAAGGTCAGAAAGAACCATAACAATGATCCCGAGTAGAAATAGCACATGACAGCTCAACGGGCAAACTGCGAGGAATTAAATACCTGATTATGAACCCGTCTTTTTGGACTCAGAAAATGTTTACTCCCATGTCATTGCAACTCTCTTGGCGAGGGCTTTTCGGAAAGGTGCAACACGCCTCAAACAGATGCTCTGATCAAAAGTTAGAAAGTTTTGAATCTGACTTTGCTTTGCTCAGAGTGCACGTACTTCAATACAATGGGACCAGCGACGTGGGCCCTGCCACGTGGAGCCACACCTCTACCTGTTGTTGCCACAGGTAGAGCTGCTTCCACCGGGTCTATAAATAAACGTGCACCCCTAGTAATTCAAAAACACTCTAAACCTCTGCCTGTTTGGTTTCTCAGCCCCACTCGTTTACTCCAAACCCAGATTTTATCACTCTAACACGTAGATATACTCATATACTACCACATATTATAAATTAACTAGTAGAAACTGACGTTTGAAGCCTACCAAGTGGCAAAAAGCCCGTGTAACAATTCATTGTGAGTATTTTTACGATCAGAAAGTTTATATTACTTAATTGCACTTTTATACACTTGTATGTTAAGTTTCACTTTTTGATTATGCCCGGAACTCAGTTCCGTGGCCGTTTTTACTTATTTTTTGTACACTTTAGTACATAAACTCATTTTCTGGCATTTCTATAACTCGAATCGACGATCCGTTGCTTTTAACAGCTTATATATATATATATATATATATAAATATATAAACATATATACATCCTTCACCGGACTGGGTTATCTTCCCAGTTCCGATTTGACTACTTTTTGTCGATTCTGTCAAGCCCGGATGTCAAATCTGTTGTAGTTTACTATTTTTATATATATAACTATATAACTATATATATATATATATATATATATTCTAACTTATTTGGGCCTGGATTTATACTTCGTGGCCTTTTTATTACTTTAATATATATATTTACATTTACATTCTAGTTTTGCCTGGATCATTCTGTGGCCTTTTTACTGCTTATATATATATATATATACTTACATTTATGTCCGGGCAAAAGATAGAATGTTTGTCTCCCTTTACAGCTTTTCTATATATATATATATATATATATTTACATTTTGTCCAGCCTGGATTACTTCGTGGCTTTTTACAGCTTTTATAAATATATATATATTCATTCCAGTCCGGGCACAAGAGTGAAAACCCATCGCCCTTTACATCTTTTATATATATATATATATTTCCATTCTATCAAGCTTGGATTACTTCGTGGCTTTTTTCAGCTCTTATATATATATATATATATATATATATATATATATATATATATATATATATATATATATATATATATATATTCCAATTCGGGCATCGGAGTGAAAACCCATCACCCTTTACAACTTTTGTATATATATAACTATGTCTATATGTTATTACTCATTTTAATTAAATTGTTGCTTTGAATATTCATTTGATATAAATCGGCACTGACATCTCTTTAGCGAACTAGATTTTTCTAAATCTCGCCAATTCTAGCCTTCAAACGGTTTCAAATAGGTCCAAACGGAACCGGGAAGCTAGAATGGATAAGATTTACTTAAATCTAGCAATTTTTCAAGTTTCAGTTCTGAAAGCAACCTCGCGTCCCTTAGATCGCTATCTAGTGGGAACGAGACGCTTTGGTTATGCACAGGCCAGGATTTACTGATGAATCCTTGGTTCTGGCGACATATGGATGTAAATATACATTTTTTTGTACAAATTTAAGTTATGCAAGTTTATTGGCTTCCCTTTGTGAGCCTAGAAATCATGGGATTCACAATCAAACTGATCTGAATTTGATTCCCACGATGGACA
This sequence comes from Panax stipuleanatus, assembly GCA_020205555.1. NCBI lineage: Eukaryota > Viridiplantae > Streptophyta > Magnoliopsida > Apiales > Araliaceae > Panax > Panax stipuleanatus. The sequence goes on from CM035117.1 coordinate 147,283,833, forward strand.
AACTCCACTTTACAAATGTATCCTGCCAGTTTTTTTGTAAAATGTATATCCGAAAGACCTTAAAACGGTTATCCGGGTTTAAGGTCTCAAAATAATGAGAATAATGCTTTGTCATGTCAAAGTCACTCTGATGACTGTCATGCCAATGAGAAGACCGACAGTTATATATATTCTGTGGTCGAGGATGCTTCTTAGCCCGACAATCACCATTCAAATTGAGCCAAAAGGCTGAAAAGATAAAACTGAAGAATCGATATGCTTCAATTCCTATGGTAGCGTAAGGGTTTGAAAATAAACCTTTAAAAACATCATTTTAATAATCTTGTCTAAAAAATAGACTTTTGCAAATCAAATCAAACCCTTCATATATAGGTTCAACGAAGCATGTCCATGCTTTCAATCAATCAAACATAGGCCCAATTTCTTCTAGCATTCACACATACATTGCAGATTTAAAAGGAAAATATTGAAAAGATGCGGTACCGTGTTTACACGGGAGTTGTGGGGTGCCTAACACCTTCCCCACACTTAACCAAGCCCCCGAACTTAGAACTTCGGTTTCACAGATCAAGTTTTGACAGTGTCCAGCAATTGGGCCTCTTTTCAAACAAAACTCAGTTAAGTTGGTACAACCATTTCAAAACAACCAACTGGCGACTCTATAAAACGTTCAAATCGTCGACATGATACATGTTGGCCTTTTCCTCCCTTCAAACACCTTTTTTCATAAAAAAAATAAAATAAGGGTAGACAAACACTTTTGAAAAGAGAGATTCGGGTCCAACTAGAATCGAATTTTTTCCTGACGTCGACAATGGTTCAAGAGGGGATCATACTTCGGCATAAAGTCTCAGAAAAGGGGTTGGAAATGGATCGAACGAAATTGGAAACAATAGAGAATCTGCCACCGCCAACTTCAATGAAAGATATTAGGATTTTTCTTGGTCATACCGAATTCTACCGCCGGTTCATTAAGGACTTATCCAAAATCACAAAATCGATATGCAGTCTATTGGAGAAAGATGTACCGTTCAGGTTTGCTGAAGAATGTCTAGCGGTGTTTGAGCAGCTAAAGAAGAAATTAACTACAACACCTATGATCATAGCACCAGACTGGACCATGCCATTTGAATTAATGTGTGATGCCAGTGACTATGCGGTAGGAGCTGTGTTGGGTTAACGCCGAGAAAAAGTTTTTCATGTCATCTACTATGCGAGAAAAACATTGACTGATGCACAATTGAACTACAAAACTACCGAGAAGGCGTTTGATAAGTTTCGCTCGTATTTAGTTGGAACTAAGGTGGTGGTGTACACTGATCACTCAGCCATATGATATCTGGTTGCAAAGAAAGATGCAAAGCCGAGACTAATTCGCTGGATCTTACTCCTGCAAGAATTCAATTTAGAAATTAAAGATAGAAAGGGGACAGAAAATCAGATGGCTGACCACCTTTCACGATTAGAAAATCTGAATCATGACAAGACAGACAAAGTATTGATTAATGAATCTTTTCCAGATGAGCAGTTATTTCTGATTCATAGCGAGTTCCCGTGGTATGCAGATTTTGCCAATTATTTGGTGAGCAATATTCTCCCTCCAGATTTGACATGCCAACAAAAGAAGAAATTCTTACATGATGTGAAGTGGTATATGTGGGATAAACCATTTTTATTTCGACAGTGTGCTGATAGAATGATTCGGCGATGTGTGCCACAAAGAGAAGTGGAGAGTATTTTACAGGCGTGCCACGCCTCGTTATATGGGGGACACTATGGAAGTGAAAGAACGGCAGCAAAAGTACTCCAGGCAGGATTCTATTGGCCCACCTTGTTCAAAGATGCACATCAGTGTGTGAAAAACTGTGATCGATGCCAACGAGTGGGCAACATTTCAAAACGAAATGAGATGCCACTCAACATAATTTTAGAAGTGGAAGTGTTTGATGTATGGGGGATCAATTTCATAGGACCTTTTCTGTCCTCATGCAACAATCTATATATCTTGTTGGAAGTAGACTACGTGTCTAAATGGGTTTGTCGACGTCGTTGGAAAAATTCGGGTCGAGTCAAACCCAGATCTTTCTCTCTTCCTAAGTTATGTCTACCTTTAGTCTCTTTTTTGTGAACAAGGTTTTGAAGGGTTTTTTAGGAAAAGGGCAACTTGTATCATGTCGACGATTTAAACATTTTACAGAGTTGCCAGTTGGTAGTTTTGAAATAGTTGTACCAACTTAACCGTGTTTTGTTTGAAAAGAGGCCCAATTGTTAGACACTGTCGAAACTTGATCTTTGAAACCAAAGTTTTGAGTTCGGGGGCTTGGTTAAGTGTGGGGAAGGTGTTAGGCACCCCACAACTCCAGTGTAAACACGGTACCACATCTTTTTAATATTTCCCTTTTAAATCTGTAATGTGTGTGTGTATGAATGCTGGAAGAAATTCGGCCTATACTTTGATTGGAAGTATGTTTATGCATCGTTGAACCTATATACGAAGGGTTTGATTTGATTTGCAAAAGTATCTCTTTTAGACAAGATTATAAAAATGATGTTTTGAAAGGTTGGTTTTCAAACCCTTACGCTAACATAGGAATTGAAGTATATCGATACTTCAGTCATATCTTTTCAGCCTTTCGGCTCAATTTGAATGGTGATTGTCGGACTGCGAAGCATCCTCGACCATAGAATATATATACAAGTGTCGGTCTTCTCATGGGCATGACAGTCATCAGAGTGACTCTGACACAACAAACCATTATTCTCATTATGTTGAGACCTTAAACCCGGATAACCGTTTTAAGGTCTTTTGGATGTACATTTTACAGAAAAACTGGCAGGGTACATCTATAAAATGGAATTTGTCCATCATGGGAATCAGATTCAGATCAGTTTGATCGTGAATCCCACGATTCCTAGGCTCACATAGGAAAACCAATAAACCTACACAGCTCAGATATGCACAAAAAATATATATTTACATCCCAATATCGCCAGAACTAAGGATTCATCAGTAAATCTTGGCTCGCACATGGACGAAGCGTCTCGTTCCCACTAGATAGCGATCTAAGGGCCGCGAGGTAGCTTTTATAAATGAAACTAGAAAAATTCTAGATTTGAATAAATCTCAGCCATTCTAGCTTCCCGGTTCCGTCTGGACCTATTTTGAACCGTTTGAAAGCTAGAGTTGGCGAGATTTAAAGAAATCTCGTTTGCCCGCAGAAATGTCAGTGCCTATTCATGTCAAATGAATATTAAAAAAAAATAGTTTAATCATAAATGAGTAAAGCAATATTAATTATATATATATACGAAAGCTGTAAAGGGAGATGGGTTTTCACTCCAATGCCCAGACTTAAAATGTAAATATATACATATATATATATATATATATATATTTATAAAAGCAATAAAAAGCTACGAAGTGATCCAGGCTTGACAGAATGAAAAAATATATATATATATATATATATATATAAGCAGTAAAGGGCAGTTGGTTTTTCACCCCAATGCCTGGACGTGCAAGTGTATAAAAATGCAATGAAGTAATAGGAACTTTCTGATCAAAAAAATACTCACAATGGACGGCTACATGGGCTTCTTGCCAAATTGTAGGCTTTAAACGTCCGTTTCTACCAGTTAATTTTTGTTATGTGGTAGTATGGGAGTATATCTACGTGTTAGAGTAATAAAATTTGGGTTTGGAGTACAAGGGTGGGGTCGAGAAACCAAACGTGCAGAGGTTCAGAGCGTTTTTTATTTTAAAATGAGCTGGGGGTCACCTCATATATATAGACACAGGAGAAGCAGCTCTACCTGCGACAACCACAGGTAGAAGTGCAGCTCCAAATGGCGGGGCCCACGTGGTTGGGCCCACGTGGCGGGTCCTGTTGTATCAAAGTACGTGCACTTCAAGCAATCTGAGGTCAGATTTAAAACTTTTTAACTTTTGATCGGAGCATCCGTTGGAGGCGTGATTTACCTTTTCGGAAAGTTCTCGCCGAGTGTGTCGCAATAACATAGGAGTAAACATTTTTCGAGTCCAAAAAGACGGGTTCATAACCGGGTCTTTAATTCTTCGCAGTTTATCCGTTGAGCTGTCTTGCGCTGTTTCCACTCGGGATCATTATTATAGTTTTTCCTAACCTTGGTGGCATTAATTTGTCTTGAGTTTGACTGAATCGGCTTCAAGTTGGTAAAATAACCATTTTGCCCCTCCCGGGGTTGCCATTAGTGTTGGCATGGCCTTCAGCTGACTTCACGAGGTTGTCTTCGAGATTTGGATCCCAGCCGATTCTTTTTGTCCTCAGGGTTATCTCCGAGGCTGACTTGGTCCTTCCAAGTTTTTCTCTGGAGATTATGTGAGGCTTCGTGGTTGTCTCCGAAGTTGAATTGACCTTTCGGGTTGAGACCGAGGCTGACCTGTACCTCCCGAGTTGAGACCGGGGCTAACAGACCTCCCAGGTTGAGACCAGGGCTGACCTGTACCTCCCGGGTTGAGACCGGGGCTGATATGTACTTCTCGGGTTGAGACAGGGGCTGACCTGGACTTCTCGGGTTGAGACCGGGGTTGACCTGTACTTTTCGGGTTGAGATCGGGGTTGACTTGTACTTCCCGAGTTGATACCGGGGTTGATTTCATAAGATAGTTTTGCCCTCCTACATTGTTAGTAACAGGAAAAAAAATTTTGAGTGTCTATAGATGCCCCTCTTTATCATCAAATCAACTCTGATCTCCAATCAGACCATCAAAGTCAGCCCAGGTCTCAACTCGGGAAGTGCAGGTCATCCCCGATCTCAACCCGTGAAGTCAAGTTAACTTCGGGAACAAACCTGAAGCTCCCCAACTTCTCTAGAGGAAAACCTAGAATGACTAACTCAGCTTCAGAGACAACACCGTGGACAGACAGACTCGAACGGGATCCAAGTCTTGGAAACAACTCCTTGAAGTCGACCAAAGGCCATGCCGACACTAAGGGCAACCCCGAGAGGGGAAAACGATCATTTTACCAACCCTAAGCCGATTCAGTCAAATTCAAGCCGAATTGATGCCACCAAGGTCAGAACAAACCATAACGACGATCCTGAGTGCAAACAGCGCAAGACAGCTCAACGAACAAACTGTGGAGAATTGAAGACCTGGTTATGAACCCATCTTATTTGACCCATAAAATGTTTTATCCCATGTCATTGTGACACTCTGGGCGAGGGCTTTTTGGAAAGGTATAGCACGCCTCAAACAGACGCTCCGATCAAAAGTTAGAAAGTTTCGACTTTGACTTCATGTTTCTCGGAGTGCACGTACTTCGAGATAACTCAGTCAAAAATGTGGACCCCACCGGGGGAGCCGCACCTCTACCTATGATAATAGCAGGTAGAGCTAAGGCTCCCTGGTCTACAAATAAATGTGCACCCCCCCCCCCCTCATTTTCAAGAATTCCAAAACGCAGCGAACCTCTGCCCGTTTGATTTTTTGACTTTTTCACCTCGTCTAAACCCAAATTGTTTTACTCTAACACGTAGATATACCCACATACTACCACATATCAGAAAATAACTGGTAGATTTGGACAAATAGAGCCTATAATTTGGCAAAAAGTCGGTGTAGCAGTCCATTGTGAGTATTTTTACGATCAGCAAGTTTATATTACTTCTTCGTACTTTTATACACTTGCACGTTAAGTTTCGTTTACTAAATATGCCCAGAACTTAGTTTCGTAGCCTTTTTTGTCAAAATTTGGTATATTTTTGTACACAACTGCGTTTTCTTGCATTTTTACAACTCGAATTGACGATCCGTCAGCTCTAACAGCTTCAGTGCACTATCACCTTCGTTTTAAGCAACTTCTCCTGATTGGGTTATCTTCCTAGTCCGGGTTTGGCTTTTTTTATGTTTATTTAACTGTATATATACTAACTTTTCAATTCTGTCAAGCCCTGATGTCAAATCCAAGGTAGTTTACTACTTTTATATATATTTATGCATATATAAGCAACTTTCACCATCACTAGCCTCTCTTCCTAGTCTTGGTTGACTATATTTTTGTCAATATATATATATTTATATATTTCAGTCCGGTCTGGATTATTCTGTGGCCTTTTTACTACTTTTGCACCCTTCACCATTACTGGGTTATCTTCCCAATCCCTGGTTGACTACTTTTCTATAAATTTATATTTCGGTTCGGCCTGGATTATTTTGTGGCCTTTTTACTGCTTTTTTCACCCTTCACCATTACTGGGTTATCTTCCCAGTCCCTGGTTGACTACTTTTCTATACATTTATATTTTAGTTCGGCCTAGATTATTCTATGGCCTTTTTACTGCTTTTTGCACCCTTCACCATTGCTGGGTTATCTTCTCAGTCCCTGGTTGACTACATTTCTGTACATTTATATTTCTGTTCGGTCTGGATTATTTTGTGGCCTTTTTACTACTTTTATATATATTTATGCATATATAAGCAGCATTCACCGTCACTGGGTTCTCTTCCCAGTCCGGGCACGGGCGTGAAAACCCATCTCCCTTTACAGCTTTTATATATATAACTGTTTATATATACTACTATTACTTGCTTTTTATTCAATTCATACTTTAAATATTCATTTGATATGAATCAGCATTTTTTAGTTACAAAAGCAACCTCGTGTCCCTTAGATTGCTATCTAGTGGGAACGAGACGCTTCGGCCGTGCGAACCTGGATTTGCTGAATGAATCCTCAGTTCTGGCAATCTTGGGATATATATTTATTTCTGTACAAATTTGAACTGTGCAGGTTTTTGCCACTCATATGTGAGCCTAGGAATCGTGGGATTCATAATTAAACTGATCAGAATCTAATTCCCACGATGGATAAACTCTGATTTACGAATGTACCCTGTCGATTTTTTTGTAGGAATGTACATGTAAAAGACCTTAAAATGGTTATTCGGATTTAAGGTCTCAATATAATGAGAATAAAGGTTTGTCGTGTCAGAGTCCCTCCGATGGCTATCATGCCCATAAGGAGACCAACACTGGTATATTTGTTGTGGTCAAGGATGCTTCGCAGCCCGGCAATCACCATTCAAATGCAGCCTTAAGGCTAAAAAGATAAAAAATTGAAAGTAACAACATGTTTCAATTCCTATACTAGCGTAAGGGTTTGATAAACCAGCTTTCAAAACATCATTTTCACATCAATCAAAAGAAAAGCTTTTTGCAAATCAAAATTAAATACTTTTGCAAATCAAATCAAACACTTTTTTCAAATCAAATTAAACCCTTCGTATATAGGTTCAACAAAGCCTGCCAATGCTTTCAAGTCAAACATAGGCCCAATTTTCAAGCAGCATTCACTTACGCATTTCAGTTTTAAGGAAAATATTAAAAAGATGCGGTACCGTATTTACACGGGAGTTGTGGGGTGCCTAACACCTTCCCCACACTTAACCAAGCCCCCGAACTCAAATTTTGTTTTCAAATATCAAGTTTTGACAATGTCCAACAATTAGGCCTCTTTCAAACAAAACTCGGTTGAGTTAGTACAACCATTTTCAAATCTACCAACTGACGACTCTATAAAACGTTCAAATCGTCGACATGATACACGTTGTCCTTTTTTCTAAAAAACCCTTCAAAATCTTTTTCACAATAAAAAGAGTGAGGGTAGAGATAACTTAGCTAAAGAGATAAAAAGTCATGGGTAGTGACTCGACCTGCGGGATTTTTTTTACCCGACGTCGACAATAACGTCCCAACATCTCCTAGAACTCGCAACTTTCTTCTGGATCTACGTCTTCATGGCTAGCTGAGGCCTGATAGTCCAGTTGTCATTGGTTATGTTGCCTTTGAGGCTTGTAATAGAGGTTACCTCCTAGTCATGAATAGCTTCAATCACTGCCATAAATTGATAGCCTCCTAAATCAACATATCCGTTAAGGAGGCTCAAACTGGACTCATCGCAGAAAGGGATGAACTCTAGATTCCTCGATGGGTTGGCTTCCTCGAGAACTTCACCACCATTTCCTTCATCTGTTCCTTCACCTTTCTCATAGGCTTGAGAAGTTTTGACTATAAGATCACTCTCAAACTGTTGTTGTATTTCTCGCAAGGAACTTTCCTTTTGGGCTTTTTTCACACGAGGAAGGATCAGTATCTCTTCCTCATCATCTAGGAGGGTAACATCAGGAATGTGGTTGCTGGCTTTGGGAAACAAGATATTTGATGGTGGCGGATGAATTTCATTAGAGGACTTTCTTATCTCCTCTGTCACTCACGACATTAAGATCAGTCCACCTTGCGTTCTGCCAAGACTAATGCTCATAGTCATCACCTCCTCTGAACTACCTGCCTCGAGTGGACATCTTTAGCTCTTTATTTCTCTCTCGCCTTTTCAGGTCATGGGGACTTCTATCTTCAGTTCTCTATTTTTAATGAGATCCTGGATTTTGTGTTTTAGAGCCCAACATCCCTCGGGCGCATGTCCTGGTGCTCCGAAATGATAAGCACACCTCTTGTTGAGATTATATTGCCTTCCTTTGGGATCCATAGGTGGAGCGAGCTCAGTGATCTTTTTTTGTGCAATCAACAGTGCTAATACATTTTCCAACGAGTCCCCCAAAGGTGTGAATACCCTTCTCCGCCTACCCTCCCTGACTCTCAGTGCAGTAGGATTTCGAGGGTTTGCCAATGTTTGAAATGTTGCTTGATATTTCCTATTTGGGAATTCGCATTCCTCCGAACAATTTTTCCTTTGGCGAGACCTTCTAGTAATCTTATCATTCCGCCTTTCTTGTCTACTCAGCATGCTTTGATCTTTTTCATTTAGCTGGCTGATCTTGGAGGGAGATATGCTTACATTCTGAATAACCTCCTCTTTCTCTTGACTTTCTGATAGTTGAGTGAAAAGCTTCCTCGTATCTTGATGTTGGCGTACTATCAGATTAGCCAATAGAGTTACTTGATGCTGGATCGTATCAAATTTTTCCATCACTGTCATACCCTCCTCTATATTTTCCAGTTCTAGGACATTTGTTATGATCCTTTGGGGGTATTCCTCCATCCTTCGTATGTATTTACGATTCGGATGCATTTCATCACTTCTTGACCCGATCATGTTTACTCCCTCCGTATCATTCGGCATCAGAAGGTTGGTGTTGACATTTGGTTGGTCAGGTTGTTGGATCGCAACATCGCCGTTTTCGATCAGGTTTTGGATTTTATGTTTCAAGGACCAACAATCTTGTGTATCGTGTCCTGGAGATCCTGAATGGTAAGAACATCTCTGGCTAGGATTGTATCTTTTTCTTTTTGGATCCAAAGGTGGAGCCAGTTTTGTAATTTTCTTGTGATCTATTAACATCACCAACATATTTTCAAGGGAATCGCCTAGTGGAGTGAACACCCGATTTTTCGTTCTTTCAAATTTTCTCTTTCTATCTTGGTATTGGTTGAACGCAATTTGTTGTTGGAATGACAGATTGCATTCCTTCTTCCAGATGGGGGGACTATGGTTGGGTCTCCTAGACTGCCCCTTTACAATGAGGGATACATCTTTGTCGCCTTTCCTAGGTATCCTCGTGGGATCACTCGCATAGTTGCCAGACTGTATATGCTAGGCAACTACTTTCAAGGCCGTGAGATCTTTAATCTTGCCTGCTTTCAGGCCCATCTATGTCATTTCTCCGTGTTTGATCATCTTTGAGAATGGCTTTCCTATTCCAGCTAGGATCCTTTCATAGTAAGGTGCATCTTGGATGTCTATGAAAGTCATCACCATTTCAGTTTCTGTCATAGGCGGGCTGACTTGTACTGCTAAACGTCTCCATCTTTGGGCATACTCACGGAAAGACTCGGTACTCTGCTTTTTGACCTTGGACACTTGATACCGATCCAAAGCCATCTGTGACTAGAAGCTGTATTGAGTTAGGAAGGCATGAGCTAGCTCTTCCCAACTGTGGATTTTTGCATTATCAAGTCGACCATACCATGTCCTAGCCTCACCAGTGAGACTCTTTTGGAAAAGCTGCATTCTAAGGCTTTCATCTTCAGCATAAGACCCTAGCTCGGCAATGTATACTTTCAAGTGCGTATAGGGATCGCATGCCCCATTGTACTTTTCAAACTCTGGGACTTGGAATTTGTCAGGTGAAATTTAAGTAGGCACACTTAGAATGGGGGGTTGAATAAGTGTGGGAACAAATATTGTCAAACTTTTGAACAAATAAAAATTCTTTTGTTTATTCAATGCAGGGTGCTGGATTAAAGATCCTTGTATACCAAATTATTAAAGACAGAATGTTAAATTGATTTAGTGAGTTTGCAAAATGCTCAGAATATGACAATTATGTGAATGCAGGTTGTTGGATTACTTTGCTAGATAGATTCTAAATTCAAGCTACTGGATTAATGATTAGATAAATGAAGAAAGAATTCAACATAGTAAGCAATCACATGAACACAAGGATTTTTTACGTGGTTCAACTACTACCCTCTATAATAGTAGCCTAATCCACGTCCAATACTAACTAGTATTGGAGACTCGCTTTTATTAAATAACTTGGTTTACAATTAAACCCCTTTACAAAAACAAGTTTCAAACACTTGAGCAACCTTGCTCCTTGTGCACCTATGTACTCTTAAGCACCTATGCTTCCTTAAACTTGATTGTAACAAACACCGTAACCCAAACTGGATTACCACTCAGATTTAGATAGAAATAATTATATGAAAATGAAAATACAAATAGAGGTATATTGATCAAAGCATATAATCACTTAACAATGCAAGGCTATAGTATGCAATGATGTATGAGAAAGATATTACCAGTTCACGTTCAAAAATAATGCTGAACAGATTACTTCTTCAAAGAATATCCGCAATGAAGTGTGATGAAGAAGTAGTAGAAAAACAGTTGAGTACTGTCTATGTATAAGATTTTTTTTATTTTTTTTATTTAGCTCAATACCCGACCATTCCCTTTTATAGGAAGTCTTCTTAAACATTTCCGTTGTCTACATGCTCACTATATTTTTACCATTTAAAAAAACACCTAGCATTGATTACGTGATGGACAGAAGTTTTAGGCTATAAAAACTCATCGCATGTGTTAATTACACACCAGTCATATATATTATATTAGGGCGTGATTGATTAAGGATATGTCCATATATTGCTCTCATCACGTGATACAAATCACTTCCTTTGTATATATCATATATGGAGGCGGTTGGAGAGAATATAGGAAATAGCAGGAAACATGTAACTATGTGCCTGTGACCTAAAATTCTGGAACCACACTCTTTCACGTGTTCAAAGCCAGATTTGATTTTCTTACCATTATACAATCACACGTCTACTTTGTAGATTACCAACTTGTTTCCATATATAAGGAATAGAATTAATTAATGCGGTTGGGTAATCTAATTATATCCCTTAGATTATGCAATTATGTGAACCCAAATTTATGGCATTTATTTCTATATCTTTCTAACAGTTGGGATTCTTTTTATTCCAAGATTTTGTACACCTCTTTTATACACACGGTTTTAATATATTTTTTTAGAGTAATGTTTAAAACCTTTATTCAAAGTATATATATATATATATATATATATATATATATATATATATATATATATATATGTAATGCAAATGTCCTAAAGCCTTGTATTGGAAAGTAATTAATGCAAGGACCTTACATATTTCTCCTAAGACACAATATGACTTTCATCTTTTAAGGTCTTCAAGTCTTTATGTTTTCCTCCTTAAAGTTCTTGTACTGCCATTTCTTTTCCTAAAATTTCATGGAGCATGATTAGACATATAATATGGTCATCATCAAAACATTTATGATAGAGTATGACATAAGTCAACATCAGGATATCTAGCCCCTGGGAATATGCAAAGATCTGAATAGGTGACACTTCCATGGTTTCCAGTCCCTTTGATTGCCCGGATGGTTTCTTCCATTTGTTGGACTTTCCTTCGGATATCGCCAGTTTCCCGATCTTCCCTAAGATTTGTGATTTCAAGGGTTTTATTGGTTCTTTGACTAGATCTAGATTCAGGGATCTGCATTTCGCTCTTATTGTCAGCACTTTGATTGCCACCCTGTGAGAAGGACTCTGTTTGATTGAGCGTTGTCTGGCCCTAAGTGTTTTTACTTTGTTCTCTTAGAAGGATAGCCAACTCTGTTATTTGATTCTGAAGTCCCTCAAACTCCTTTCTAGATATAGAACCTGACTCGTGTTAGCCACTTTCAGTCATGTCGGTGGATAGGCTTTGTGCCTTTTAGATTATGATCTAGTAATAAGACCACTCTTACCTACAAGACGGGTAGGTAGTTTAGTCTTGATAGACACTAACCATATATATGTTATGCAGTGCGTCATGTTTAGGGGTTTTTAAATTTTATCCTGCAAAACAGAGGTCAGTTGTTTTGATGACAGGATGACAAGATGTACAAAATAGGAAATGTACATTTACATTATGATATTTACATTGTGCTCTTTACATTGGAATTGAAAACTTGACATTTAATTTGAAAGAGGAAGGCATGAAGAAACTTCCCATCGAATTTGGTTAATCAGTGGCTGACCTATCTTAGGCTACTCTCGCGGCTTTTTGGCATGAAGGTCCCCAAATCATAGCAATCTACTAGAGGGGAAATTAATCTGATCTTTCAACTTGAGCGAATCTGAGTGGTGCTTTTTCATGAGCCCCGAAGACTTAGCCGTCCTCGAAGACATTACTCTGTCACCGACGAGTTTGCCTCCTGGTGGAGGAATCACACAACATACATTCACATACATCGCGTCTCACCGTATGCATATGATGACATTAGTGCGAAGCACTAATAAAGCATAGAAGCATTCATTCACATTCATTCAATGTAAAGACGCAGCATTCATGCATTCATTCAATGTAAATACGCAGCATTCACACATACACATATATGAAAGGGAAATTTTGAAAAGATTTGAATGCGGCCTAAGCCCTCTACTGTCATCCTCAGCAGAGTCGCCACCTGTCGACGTCGGTGGAAAAATTCGGGTCGGGTCAAACCCGGATCTTTCTCTCTTCCTAAGTTTTGTCTACCCTTATTCTTTTTATTGTGAAAAAGGTTTTGAAGGGATTTTTAGGAAAAGGCCAACATGTATCATGTCGACGATTTGAACGTTTTATAGAGTCTCCAGTTGGTAGTTTCGAAATGGTTGTACCAACTCAACCGAGTTTTATTTGAAAAGAGGCCCAATTTGCTGAACACTGTCAAAACTTGATCTTTGAAACTGAAGTTTTGAGTTCGGGGGCTTGGTTAAGTGTGGGGAAGGTGTTAGGCACCCCACAACTCCCGTGTAAACATGGTACCGCATCTTTTCAATATTTTCCTTTTAAATCTTCAATGTGTGTGTGAATACTATAAGAAATTGGGTCTGTATTGGATTGAAAGTATGTTTATGCATCGTTGAACCTATATACGAAGGGTTTGATTTGATTTACAAAAGTCTCTTTTTTAGACAAGATTATTAAAATGATATTTTCAAAACAGATTTTCAAACCCTTACGCTAACATAGGAATTGAAGCATATCGATACTTCAGTTCTATCTTTTCAGCCTTTTGGCTCAATTTAAATTGGTGGTTGTCGGGCTGCGAAGCATCCTCGACCACAGAATACATACAAGTGTCGGTCTTCTCATGGGCATGACAGCCATCGGAGTGACTCTGACACGACAACCTATTATTCTCATTATGTTTGAGACCTTAAACCCGGATAACCGTTTTAAGGTCTTTTGGATGTACATTTTTGCAGAAAAATTGGCAGGGTACATTTGTAAAGTGGAGTTTGTCCATCGTGGGAATCAGATTCTGATCAGTTTGATCATGAATCTCACGATTCCTAGGCTCACATAGAGAAGCCAATAAAACCTGCACAGCTCAAATAGGCACAGAACATATGTATATATATCCAAATGTCATCAGGACCAAGGATTCATCAGTAAATCCTGGCTTGTGCGTAGCCGAAGCGTCTCGTTCCCACTAGATAGCGATCTAAGGGCCGCGAGGTTGCTTTCAGAACTGTAACTAGAAAAAAAAATGCTATATTTAAATAAATCTAATTCATTCTAGCTTCCCAGTTCCTTCTGGACCTATTTTGAACCGTTTGAAAGCAAGAGTTGGCGAGATTTAAAAAAATATAATTCGCCTACAGAAATGTCAATGTCGATTCATATCAAATGAATATTTAAAGCAACAATTTAATAAAAATGAGTAAAGCAATATATATATAATTGTATATATAAAAAAGTGGTAAAGGGCAATGGGTTTTCACTCCGATGTCCGGACTGAAATGTAAATATATAAATATATATATATATATATAAATATATATAAGCGGTAAAGGGCGACGGACATTCTATCCTTTGCCCGGAATGGAATGAAAATATACATATATATATATATATAAACTGTAAAGGGCAGTGGGTTTTCACTCCGATGCCAGGACAGGAATGAAAAAAAAAATATATATATATATATATATATATATTATATAAAAAACTATAAAGGGCGGTAGGTTTTCACTCCGATGCCCGGACAGGGATGGAAATATATATATATATATATATATATATATATTTATAAAAGTTGTATAAAAGCCACGGAATGATCCAGGCTGGACAGAATGTAAATATATATATAGAAAAGCGGTAACGGGCGACGAACATTCTATCCTTGGCCCGGACAGGAATGTAAATATATATATATATATATATATATATATATATATATATATATATATGTATAAAAGTAGTAAAAAGGCCACGAAATGATCCAGGCCGAACTGGAATGTAAACATTAATATATACAGTTAAATATAGACAACAAAATAGTCAAACCGGGACTGGGAAGATAACCAAGTCCGGCGAAGTTGCTAAAATGAAAATATAAGTATATAAAAGCTGTTATAAGTGACCGATCGTCAATCTGAGTTGTAGAAATGCCAGAAAATACGTTTAGGTACTAAAATGTACCAAAGCTTAGCAAAAACAGCCACAGAACTGAGTTCCGGGCATATTCAAAAAACGAAACTTAACGTGCAAGTGTATAAAAGTGTAATAACGTAATATAAACTTATTGATCGTAAAAGTACTCAAAAGGACTGCTACACGGGCTTTTTGACGTAAGCTTTAAACGTCCGATTCTACTGCTCAGTTTTTGATATGTGGTAGTATGTGGGTATATCTACGTGTTAGAGTGAAAAATTTTGGGTTTGGAAGACAAGCAAATAGCTGAAAAACCAAACGGGCAGGGGTTCAGAGCATTTTCTAATTAAAATGAGCTGGGGGTGCACTCATATATATAGACCCGGGGTAAGCGGGTCTACCCGCGGCAGCCGTGGGTCTACCTGTGGCTCAACGTGGCAGGGCCCACGTGGAGGGTCCCGTCGTCTCAAAGTACGTGCACTCCGAGTAATGTGATGTCAGGTTTAAAACTTTCTGACTTCATCGGAGCTTCCGTTTGAGGCGTGCTATACCTTTTCGGAAAGCCCTCGCCGAGAGTGCCGCAATGACATAGGATTAAACCTTTTTTGAGTTCAAAAATATGGGTTCATAACTAGGTCTTCGTTTCCCCGCTGTTTGTCCGTTAAGCTATCTTGCGATGTTTCCATTCGGGATCACCGTTATAGTTCTTCCTGACCTTGGCGGCATCAATTCGGCATAATTTTGACCAAATTAGCTTTGAGTTGATAAAATAACCGTTTTGCCCCTCCAGGGGTTGTTTACTGTGCTGACACGGTCTTCGACTACTTTCTCGACATAGTCTCCGAGGTTTTGATCCCATCCGACTCTGTTCTTCCTCAGGGTTATCTCCGAGGTTATAACACTTAATAACATTATTGTATAATTAACTATCACATGTATTGCACTCAACAAATAATTAAATAAATATAACTCTTATTATATTCATCAATTACTTACTCGTAAATGTTTTGTTACTCATAATAATATATTATTAATAATTACTCATTAATAACAATAATTAATTAACAATGTAATATTAATTAATCCTCCGCTTATTGATTTCTCTCTTGAATTAATTAAATCATCATCATTTCCATTCTCATGTCACACAAGGCATTCTACAAGTTCGTTGAATTCCTCCATATTTCCTTCTAAATTTAATTTAATATAATCGAATTACTTTTCTCATAACTCATAAACATTTATGTTCCAATAAGTATTCATTTTCTTATTATATCAATAAATAAAAAAAATATTCATGAAATTCACGGTTCTTACATTATATCTATGAGCACTACTTATATAATCTTGGAGTATGGTTGGAATATAATCCTCAGTTTGAGAAAATTGAGATAATTATATGGCAAGAGAAAACCCACCATTGAAAAGAACATGATAGTAATCTTCTCGTTCTTCTTCGAGGTCTATTGGGTCAACCAAGGATAATTTTCAAGTCCTATTATAACTTAGATGCATGGTCGCCCATGTACGAAGGTTTCCTTGAGCATTTTCCAAATATTTTAATTCCTAAAATAGTTATTGACTTTACCTTTATGTAACGTATCATTGATTTGGAGTGTGGGTACTGTATTTGTATTGAAACTCACACTTTATGTGTGGTCGTATTGTGTACGACAATTAGATATAAAAGATTTGTATTTGGATTCTGTGCCATGTATTTCTTGACGACCCAGAATAGGTGGGTTGTGTATTGAACCTATTTTGGGGGCGTCACAAATGGTATCAGAGCCTAGGGATATGGTCGCTAGCGGAGATCTGAGTCTAGAACTAGGAGGGGAGAGACGAGTAATATACTTCGCTAGTGTGTGACTTACCTAAGCTGAATTTTCTTACTTAATAAATTGACGAATTGTGATATGTCAATTAATCTTTGTTTTGAAGCTGTATTCTAGAATGAGCAATGGAGAAATCATGATACAGAAGAAATGACCGGGAAGGTAAAATCTGGAATGAAAGCAAGGTATACTCACCTCTTCGAATTATCAGGTACGTAAATTTCGGGGACGGAATTTCATAAGGAGGGGAGATTGTAAGATCCCTAATTTTATGAAATAAAAGTATTTAATTTTCTTATAATTATTATCCTATTCAGTAAATGGTTAAATTGATAAAAGATTAAAGTTAAGAGTGATATGTGCAAATTTAACAAAGTAAGCAAGTTGTCATAAAATATTCGTTTGGTCGGAGAATATTCTTTTTGTCGGAGAATATTTGTACGGCGGCACAGTCTTTGGTGGACACTACAACGGAATAACTGTCGGATATAGAAAGCGACAGAAATAACATTTTTATAAAAATAACGATAAAACTGTTATCGTTAAAATTGTTGAAATACCCGGTGGTTAAAATACAGTAATACGCAGTGTTGCACAGTAGCACACGGTGTTGCACAGTAATTCTAATTATTGATTCTTTCGTAAGAAGACACTTACTCAAATTGTTACAGTAATTACTGTTCAAAATTTTATATTATTGATTCAATAATTGCTACAATTGCATAATATTTTATTGGTTCAATAATTGCTACGTTGATATTTTATATCAATAATTGCTACGTTGATATTTTATATTATTGATTCAATAATTATCACAGTAAGCACTGCACAGTATTTCACATTATCAAATCAATAATTCATATTATTTGAATAATATTATTAGACAGCATTATTGGCAATGTCTAGGAAGTTCTGTCTAGAAAAAGGGTTAGTTAATCTAATTGCGCGCCAGTAAAGAGAATTCCTTATCGAAAAGCCCCCTCTTTCTTGGAAACGACCTGTTTGTCATTATTGTAGTTCTGTAATATTATTTGTGAATAATAATTATTGATAAAAATGAATTTCAAAGTGGATATAAATGGAGGAATTTTAGCAAAAGAGACAATTGTTAAAAATTGATATTTTATCTTTTCTGATAAAATAATTCATTCAAATATATTATTATAATATTACATTATAATATTATAATGTGATAATATACTAGTATAATTTATAATTTTAAGTAGTAATATTGTTATAATAAATTTATGACATAAAAATAAAATGAGGTGGAAGAGAGAAAAATGGAATTAGAATTTTTTTAATGTTTTAATATATACATATATATATATATATATATTATAAATATGTGAAAAAATTTGGTGGAGGATTTTTCTAATTGGGTGGGCCCCACTTGTGTGTGAAATGTGCTGATGTTGGTTTTTCAAAGTTGGATTGCTCCGTTGTTAGTTTTGTGAGAATGGGGGTATGGAAAAATCATCCGTATGTAAATTTGGGTCATTTTTCGTTCGGAATTTGGAAAAACTTTCTTCTACAAAGTTGTAGAGAATTAAATTTCATATGGAATGGATATAAGGTTTGTATTTTTTAATAAAAGGGCTATTTATTATGAATTATTGAAGTTTCAGAAATAAATATTTTTATTAAAAATATTGGTGGGCCCCACTCTTGTCTTTTGTGGAATAAAATGCTGAAATTTCAAAGTGGTGTGCGTTTGAAATTTGTGGGAAGCCTCCGGTAGCAGATTTGGTCAACATTGGTGTTTTGGCATTTTCCTATAAATAAGGTGCTTAGTTAGAATTGAAAATCGCACCAGAATCAGAAAATTTTCTCTCTATAATATTGAGTGTATTTCTTGTGAGTATAAGGATAGTTTGAATGTTGATTACGGTGAAGATTTTTCTTAATATTTTATTCAATATTCAAGTCAGATTCAGTATTCTACTGAGGTAAGGGATGTTATTATATTTCATAAAGGAGGTTATTTTTCGTAAATGATATTATTTTTGTAAATGGTATTATTTTGCGTAAAGGATATTTTGATAAAGGATATTTTGGTAAAGGATGTGATTTTATACTCGTAAGGGGTATTATTGCTTTCGTATTTATAAGGAATATTATTTTTCTTGTAAAAGATATTATTTTCTCGTAAAGGATGTTGTTTTCGTTCTATAGTCGTAAGGAATATTATTTTTTCCACACTCTATAGTATGTAAGTAATAATATTTCATTTCAGATTCGTAAATTTAAATTTACTGTGGTAAGTATTGCTTCTATAATTCTGAAATGATTAGAAATTCCTTGAGTTTTGCGGTTCATCAAATATCATTTCACCGGAATATTGGTCTGAACTTTATTATAAAAATTTCACCTTTTTATGTCAGAGTTACTATTCACGAGTTACTATTTATGGGTTACTATTCATGAGTTACTATTCATATAGTACTATTTACGGTAAAAAAAAATATACTTTTTTCTGTCCAAATTATATTTGATTTATGAATCTTACTCTTGAAATTAGATCCATGTTTTGATCATATTGTTCTTACTATGTCTATTCATTATATATAACATTTTTATAATCATGGTGATGGAAGTTCCCTTTGACTTGAGTGTAAAGATGGGTAGATTATTGGTATGACCATGACTATGGGTTCTCTTTGGCCATTAGTGCAAAGATGAATTGTTGACTAGTATGAACATGACCATTGTGTTTGCAATTGAATATCTTTAGCTTAAGTGCAAAGGTGAATTGATCAACATGGTTATAAATGTTATTTCTATAAATTCTGAAATGATTAGATATTTCTTTGAGATTTGAATATCTTTGACCCGTAGTGCAAACATAAGCTGTTGATTTATGAATATCTTTGGCCTGTAGTGCAAAGATGAACTATTGATGAATATCTTTGGCATGTAGTGCAAAGATGAGCTGTTGATTTATGAATATCTTTGGCCTGTAGTGCAAAGATGAACTATTGATGAATATCTTTGGCCTGTAGTGCAAAGATGAGCGGTTGATTTGTGAATATCTTTGGCCTGTAGTGCAAAGATGAGCTATTGATGGATATCTTTAACCAATAGTGTAAAGATGAATGATTAATTATTGAATATCTTTGGCCTGTAGTGCAAAGATGAATTGATTAGCATGATTATGAACAGGAACAGTGATTTGGTAAAATCATGATCTTTGGTGTTTCAGGTAAAGACATGTGATGAAAATTATCTTCGTCCTGGGTGCGAAGAGGAATTTAGCAACACAATTATGATTATGAATTATTCATATGATTGTGGACAGGAACTGTTGATTGATATTACAGGGATAAAACATTATTGGTGGACTTTTAACATGGAGAAGATAATAGATATTATGGTCTATTTGACTCTTCTAATAGATTGTTCGTTCCGCTGCAACTATGGTTGAAAAGTTTTATCATCTACCATACGGTTTAAATCTTTGATTTATTACTGACGAATGTTATTGATAATTTAATTATCCCTAATCATGATATTCTTTACTGGCGATTTGTGCTCATCCTTTTGCTTCATAATTCTTTTCAGGTAATAGGAGTGTAGCGGGGTCGAGCGGGGATAACAGGGAAATAGAAAGATGGTCGATAGCTATTGAAGTTTCCCATAAAACAGTATGCTAATAATTGTATTGAGAATTTAAAATGTGTGTGTCGTATTTTAAAGCATCATTTAACCGTTAATTTTGGTGAACTGAATAGGTTGAGGTGAACTCAACTTTGGAAGGGTATTTTTCCACTATCATACAAGATGTCTAATGACATACGATTTCGGGTTATCATAAGACAGAGTTGTGCACATCCACTTGCTGATTATATCTATGAGCACTACCTATATAATATTGGAGTATGGTTGGAATATAATTCTCAGTTTGAGAAAATTGATATAATTATATGGCAAGAGAAAATCCACTATTGGAAAGAACATGATAGTAATCTTCTCGTTCTTCTTTGGGGTCTATTGGGTCAACCAAAAATAATTCTCAAGTCCTATTATAACTTAGATGAATGGTCGCCCATATACGATGGTTTCCTTAGGCATTTTCCAAATATTTTAATTCCTAAAATAATTATTGATTTTACCTTTATGTAACGTATCATTGATTTGGAGTGTGGGTACTGTATTTGTATTGAAACTCACACTTTATGTGTGGTCGTATTGTGTACGACAATTGAATATAATATATTTAAATTCTGTACCATTTATTTCTTGGCGACCCCGAATAGTTGGGTTGTGTATTGAACCTATTTTGGGGGCGTCACAAATGGTATCAGAGCTTAGGGATATGGTCGCTAGCGGAGATCTGAGTCTAAAACTAGGAGGGGAGAGACGGGTAATATACTTCGTTAGTGTGTGACTTACCTAAGCTGAATTTTCTTACTTAATAAATTGACAAATTGTGATATGTCAATTAATCTTTGTTTTGAAGCTGTATTCTAGAATAAGCAATGGAGAAATCATGATACAGAAGAAATGACCGGGAAGGTAAAATCTGGAATGAAAGCAAGATATACTCACCTCTTCGAATTACCAGGTACGTAAATTTTGGGGATGAAATTTCTTAAGGAAGGGAGATTATAAGATCCCGAATTTTATGAAATAAAAGTATTTAATTTTCTTATAATTATTATTCTATTCAGTAAATGGTTAAATTGATAAAAGATTAAAGTTAAGAGTGATATGTGCAAATTTAACAAAGTAAGCAAGTTGTTATAAAATATTCGTTTGGTCGGGAAATATTCTTTTTGTCGGAGAATATTTGTACGGCAGTATAGTCTTTGGTGGACACTACAACGGAATAACTGTCGGATATAGAAAGCGACAGAAATAACATTTTTATAAAAATAACGATAAAACTGTTATCGTTAAAACTGTTGAAATACCCGGTGGTTAAAATACAGTAATACGCAGTGTTGCACAGTAGCACACGGTGTTGCACAGTAATTCTAATTATTGATTCTTTCGTAAGAAGATACTTACTCAAATTGTTACAGTAATTACTGTTCAAAATTTTATATTATTGATTCAATAATTGCTACAATTGCATAATATTTTATTGGTTCAATAATTGCTACGTTGATATTTTATATCAATAATTGCTACGTTGATATTTTATATTATTGATTCAATAATTATCACAGTAAGCACTGCACAGTATTTCACATTATCAAATCAATAATTCATATTATTTGAATAATATTATTAGACAACATTATTGGCAATGTCTAGGAAGTTCTGTCTAGAAAAAGGGTTAGTTAATCTAATTGCGCGCCAGTAAAGAGAAATTCTTATCGAAAAGCCCCCTCTTTCTTGGAAACGACCTGTTTGTCATTATTGTAGTTCTGTAATATTATTTGTGAATAATAATTATTGATAAAAATGATAAGAAAATATTTATTCAACGTGGATATAAATGGAGAAATTTTAGCAAAAGAGACAATTGTTGAAAATTGATATTTTATCTTTTCTGATAAAATAATTTATTCAAATATATTATTATAATATTACATTATAATATTATAATGTGATAATATAATAGTATAATTTATAATTTTAAATAGTAATATTGTTATAATAAATTTATGACATAAAAATAAAATGAGGTGGAAGAGAGAAAAATGGAATTGGAATTTTTTTAATGTTCTAATATATATATATATATATATATATATATATATATATATATATATATATATATTATATAAACATGTGAAAAAATTTGGTGAAGGATTTTTCTAATTGGGTGGGCCCCACTTGTGTGTGAAATGTGCTGATGTTGGTTTTTCAAAGTTGGATTGGTCCGTTGTTAGTTTTGTCAGAATGGGGGTGTGAAAAAATCATCTGTATGTAAATTTGGGTATTTTTTCGTTCGGAATTTGAAAAAAACTTTCTTCTACAAAGTTGTAGAGAATTAAATTTCATATAGAATGGACATAAGGTTCATATTTTTCTGATAATAAGGCTATTTATTATGAATTATTGAAGTTTCAGAAATAAATATTTTTGTTAAAAACATGGGTGGGCCCCACTCTTGTCTTTTCTGGAATAAAATGCTGAAATAATGCTGAAATTTCAAAGTGGTGTGCGTTTGAATTTTGTGGCAAGCCTCCGGTAGCAGGTTTGGTCAACATTGGTGTTCTGGCATTTTTCTATAAATAGGGTGCTTAGTTAGAATTGAAAATCATACCAAAATTAGAAAATTTTCTCTCTATAATATTGAGCGTATTTCTTGTGAGTATAATGATAGTTTGAGTGTTGATTACGGTGCAAGATTTTTCTTAATATTTTATCTGATATTCAAGTCAGATTCAGTATTCTACTGAGGTAAGGGATGTTATTATGTTTCGTAAAGGAGGTTATTTTTCGTAAATGATATTATTTTCGTAAATGATATTATTTTGCGTAAAGGATATTTTGATAAAGGATATTTTAGTAAAGGATGTGATTTTATACTCGTAAGGGGTATTATTATTTTCGTATTTGTAAGTGATATTATTTTTCTTGTAAAAGATATTATTTTCTCGTAAAGGATGTTTTTTTCGTTCTATAGTCGTAAGGAATATTATTTTCTTCCATACTCTATAGTATGTAAGTAATAATATTTCATTTCAGATTCCTAAATTTAAACTTACTGTGGTAAGTATTGCTTCTATAATTCCGAAATGATTAAAAATTCCTTGAGTTTTGCGGTTCATCAAATATCATTTCACCGGAATATTAATCTGAACTTTATTATAAAAATTTTATCTTTTTATGTCAGAGTTACTATTCACGAGTTACTATTCATGAGTTACTATTCATGAGTACTATTCAAGAGTTACTATTCACGGGGTACTATTCAGGATAAAAAAAATATATTTTTTCTGTCCAAATTATATTTGATATATGAATCTTACTCTTGAAATTAGATCCATGTTTTGATCATATTGTTCTTACTATGTCTATTCATTATATATAACATTTTTATAATCATGGTGATGGAAGTTCCCTTTAACTTGAGTGTAAAGATGGATAGATTATTGGTATGACCATGACTATGGGTTCTCCTTGGCCAGTAGTGCAAAAATGAATTGTTGACTGGTATGATCATGACCATTGAGTTTGCAATTGAATATCTTTAGCTTAAGTGCAAAGATGAATTAATCAACATGGTTATAAATGTTATTTCTATAAATTCTGAAATGATTAGATATTTCTTTGAGATTTGAATATCTTTGGCCGTAGTGCAAAGATGAGCTGTTGATTTATGAATATCTTTGTCCTGTAGTGCAAAGATGAACTATTGATGAATATCTTTGGCATGTAGTGCAAAGATAAGCTGTTGATTTATGAATATCTTTGGCCTGTAGTGCAAAGATGAACTATTGATGAATATCTTTGACCTGTAGTGCAAAGATGAGCGGTTGATTTGTGAATATCTTTGGCCTGTAGTGCAAAGATGAGCTATTGATGGATATCTTTAACCAGTAGTGCAAAGATGAATGATTAATTGTTGAATATCTTTGGCCTGTAGTGCAAAGATGAATTGATTAGCATGATTATGAACAGGAATAGTGATTTGGTAAAATCATGATCTTTGGTGTTTCAGGTAAAGACATGTGATGAAAATTATCTTCGTCCTGGGTGCGAAGAGGAATTTAGCAACACAATTATGATTATGAATTATTCATATGATTGTGGACAGGAACTGTTGATTGATATTATAGGGATAAAACATTGTTGGTGGACTTTTAACATGGAGAAGATAATAGACATTATTGTCTATTTGACTCTTCTAATGGATTATTCGTTCCGCTGCAACTATGGTTGAAAAGTTTTATCATCTACCATACGTTTTAAATCTCTGATTTATTACTGACGAATCCTATTGATAATTTGATTATCTTTAGTCATGATATTCTTTACTGGGTGATTTTTGCTCACCCTTTTGCTTCACAATTCTTTTCAGGTAATAAGAGTGTAGCGGGGTCGAGCGGGGATAAAAGAGGAATAGAAAGATGGTCGATAACTATTGAAGTTTCTTATAAAACAGTATGATAATAATTATATTGAGAATTTAAAATGTGTGTGTCGTATTTTAAAGCATCATTTAACCGTTGATTTTGGTGAACCGAATAGGTTAAGGTGAACCTAACTTTGGAAGGGTGTTTTGCCACTATCATACAAGATGTCTAATGACATACGACTTCGGGTTATCATAAGACAGGGTTGTTCACATCCACTTGCTGATTATATCTATAGCACTACCTATATAATCTTGGAGTATGGTTGGAATATAATCCTCAGTTTGAGAAAATTGATATAATTATATGGCAAGAGAAAACCCACCATTGGAAAGAACATGATAGTAATCTTCTCGTTCTTCTTTGGGATCTATTGGGTCAACCAAGGATAATTCTCAAGTTCTATTATAACTTAGATGTATGGCCGCCCATGTACGAAGGTTTCCTTGAGCATTTTCCAAATATTTTAATTCCTAAAATAGTTATTGACTTTACGTTTATGTAACGTATCATTGATTTAGAGTGTGAGTACTGTATTTGTATTGAAACTCACACTTTATGTGTGGTCGTATTGTGTACGACAATTGGATATAAAAGATTTATATTTGGATTCTGTACCATGTATTTCTTGGATACCCAGAATAGGTGGGTTGTGTATTGAACCTATTTTGGGGGCGTCACACCTATCGGGTGGAAGACCTGGCAATTCGTTCGAAAATACGTCTGCAAATTCATTGACTATATGTATCTGTTCCAATGTTACTCCAACTCGTTGGGTATCAATAACATGGCACAGGTATCCTACACATCCTTTCCTTAGCAACTTCCTGGCTTGTTTCATGGTTAGACAACAAGAACGCCCCGGTGATTTACTACCGTAGAACACTACCTTGGGTTTTTAGAAATTCGAAGTTTTGCACATTTCTTTTGGCAATCAATAATCGCCCCATGGTTAAACAACCAACTCATCCCGAGAATTACATTGAATTCTCCCAACTTTATCGGTATAAGATCTACCGACAACTTGTTAACTCTTATATCTACACAACAACTCCTATGAATATAATCGACAGGAATTACTTCTTCGTTTGCTACCTTAATGTTCAAAGGTATTACAAGTTTTTTAGGGAATAATCCTAACCGTTTAGCAAATTCACATGCTATAAAAGAACAAGTAGCACCCGAATCAAATAGTACATATGCATTTTTATCGTTTCTTGGGATAATACCTGCTACTACATCGCTTGATGCAACCGCATCCTGGACCGTCATATTAAATGTATGGGCCGTTTGTCTACTTTGTGGTGCAGAATCACTAATAGCTAGTATACCACTACCAACCCCCTTTCCACTGTCCGACCCCTTCCTCGGATAGTTCTTTGCTATGTGGTCCGTTGACCCACACACAAAGCATCTATTATTTTTTTTAGGGTTGGGACAGTTAGGCGAGATGTGCCCTTTGTAATATCCGAGATTATTATGTCTTTTAACAATTATCAATAAACGAATTTATGTGAAATTTTGGTGTGTTTTCTGTTATTTAGATGTATATGCATTATACATACATGTGTTATTTTATGATATGTGATGAGGAGTATCTAAATGGTTGGTTTAGTTTAATTCAACTATTTAAATAGGTTAAGTATGGAATTAATTCTATTAATTTTGTGAGATGGCTTTAAAGCATGATTTTGAGATCAGAGTGGAATTTAGAGACGCGGACTGCGTATTTGAGTCCGGGACGTCGAATTTAGTCAGGTTAGACTGTAACCACGAAAATGTGTCACGGTTGACTTTTTGGTCAAAGTCAACCGGTTGACTTTTTCGGGTAAAAAGTCAACCACGAATTTCGGAGACGATTTTGACGAAACAGATAGTTCCATGACGTCCGGGACGTCGACTTTAGTAGGAATCGATATAAGTATCGAAACATTTGGCTACGGAGGGCAAAAGGGTCAAAATGGTTATTTAATTGATTATAATAATAATATTTTTAGCCAATCAGCAGCTGGAGGGGGCCACGTGACCAGCATATTGGGACAAGGGAGGGTGTATATACGTATGTAGTAATATAGAGGGAGAGGGAGTTACAACTCCTTAATAAACCAAACCTTTTCATTTTCTTTAACTCTCATTTTCTTTGATTTAATTAGCAAGTGATCATGGGATATATCAAGGGTCTTTCAAATGATGATTTGAGAATGCAAGTTACAAGTAAAATCCATGCTAAGAATATATATATATATATATATATATATATATATATATATATATATATATATATATATATATATATATATATATATATATATATACTCTCCACCTCTATATTCTTCACGTTGACAAAATTTCACCAAGAAAGCTAAAGAAATTGAGTGAACGAGAGTGGAGAGTTAGGGAGGATTTCTGGAGTTTTGGGAGAGTCTAACAAGCAAGGCTATCGGATTAAACAAGGAGGAATTCACATTCAAGGTAAGCCATGAAACCTACTTTTATGTTCTTGAAGGAAAATAGTGAAAAATGCATGAATTAGCATGGTAGATGTCTTATTTTGGAATTGTAATGCCATGCTAGTGCTTGTTTCTGATATATAGTTGTAGAGAACGAAAGTTCTGGTTTAATTCATGTCTCTTACACATTGAATCGTATGAATTTATGCCATGCATGCTAAGTGTTTGCTAAAATGCCTCTTAGATGTCAAATTGTTCAAATCATGGTAATTTAGTGAAGTTAAAGGTTGGGTTACGTGTATATATGTTAGTATGTGTGGTCTGGACAGTAGGAATCAACCCCATGCATGCTAGAATCAAAATCACAAAATTTGTCAAAGATGGCTTAACATAGAATCTGTGACTTTTCGGGTTTTTCGGAGCCTTGGAATCATGGTTTCTATGACCCGATTAGTGTGTGTAATAATTTTGTAAAATACTGTGTAGTATGATGTATAACCTTACCAAATTTCATAAGAAACGGAGTTAAATTGAACAAGTTATGATTTTCGAGAGCAAGCATGTTGGAAATAAAAATCTGCAAATTTCTGGGTTTTCCAGAATTTTTCTAAGTGTTAGAACCTGTCCTGGCACGCTTTTCAAGGTAGCCAGTTCGTGGTCTTAATTTGCTATTTTCTGGAATGTGATATTTTTGTAAAATAGTATGCTAGATGAAGTATGTTGTGTCCAAGTTTCATGGTCATATCATGTATGGTTTAATCGGAATTAATTCGCTAAGATGGCTGCTCAAAACTGCAAAAATTTTCTGGGCATGAAGAGCAGAGCAGCTGCGCCGTTCATACGGCTTAACGATGCGCAGCTGTGCCACTCAAAGATGGGTTCCGGGTTTTCCAGGCAGCGCAGCTGCGCCGGTAACACGGCTTGAGGCTGCGCAGCTGCGCCGGTCCGGGTCGGTCCGGGTCGGGTCTGATCCGGGTCGGGTCGGGTCGGGCCGGGAAAAATTCCAGAAACTTATTTTTACTCAGATTCTCATATTGAACCACTTTATCTATATGACGCAACATGATATATGATTAAATTAGTTTGATGATAGCATACGTGGTAGTTGATTAATGAAAGGAAATCATTTTCTTTCGAATTAGAGTTCAAGAACCTAATGGCTTAATGTGACACATATGATTAGGTTACGTGAAGGTTAATTGCTAGCTTTAACGATAGCAGACGTATCAGGCAAGTTTTCTAGCCCTAATTTCTATTGGGTATTTATTCAATCCTTACTTATTTTATCTCAGTGAGGGTAAGTATTGGACTTATGCTAGCTATTTATTCGTGCAAGTTCCTTTGTTGTGAAGTTATACAACTTCAATTATCTTGCAAGCTTATCGATGATTACTCAGTTATTATTCTAACAACTATGCTTATAAGTTTCATGTCATTATCGAACTGTTTCTAAGTATTTTTCCTGGCCTTTGTTTTCGGCTAGTTATTATTGATGAAAAAATGATTTAATTCAAATCTTTCGAAGCTATTTAATGTTTACCAATCCAAATTGCTTTGGTGCGGTCTCGCATGAATACTAAGATGAACAACCCGAATAAATGGGCAAGCAGATGTCGGGCATATAGTCCCATTTATACTTATGCAGTTTAAACTTTATACTTGTGCACAATGTAGGGTACGATAGGCTGATCACCTGGAGTACTTGCAGAGACCTTTTACAATCTATTTGATTGTTAAACTGTCTGATGGTTTTCGATGAAACAAAGCAATGTTCAGGGTATTTAACACCCCTTAGTATGCTATGGAGAATTCTAAACTCTTATCTTTGATATTCTTGTTTAACACTTGATAATTCTTTCAACTGTTGAGATATTGTCATACAGATGTTTTTACTCCTGATGTATGTTTTCAAACTTCTTTATATACTTGCTGGGCAATTTGTGCTCATTCTTGCTTAAACCTTTCAGTTAAGGATAAGAAGGCTGAGGGCTCGGGCAAGGACAAGGGGAAGATTAAGATGAAATGATGCTAGTTACCTTATAAAATAAGTTATATTTCCGCATATGATGTAATGTAGCGATAAACGCTAAGTTTAAGTTTTGGTTTATTAAAGGTTGTAAAGACTTGGAATTTTATTTTGAGTAAGTACGTAATAGTTATAATATTACTATTATTATTGCTGGAGTTTACTTAGATAGATGAGGATGTATGTTGTATCGTGAGCACCATGTCCTGTAATCGATGTTACACGGATTTGGGGGCGTCACACCCTTCCTGCCCACAGTTGTAGCACACAGCTTTATCCTTGAGACAGACTCCAAGATGAGCCTTCCCACACGTCTTTCATGCCTCGGTCCTCCTTTTAAAATCACTCTGCTTCACCCCGGTATTCCTAGAGTTGAAACTCTTCCGCTTCGGTGCACTCCCACTACCACTAGCTCCCTTTGTTTTGACTCCCCCGTCAAACTTATTCTTATGTGGTACAGTCTCAAAGATCAATGCTAAAATTCAAAATCTGTTTGATGCTTAATTGGTTAATTATTGAGAAAAACTAAGTCATGATCCATAGTAATTGATTTAAATTGAATTTGTGTCTCATGAGTACTTGAACATGTGATATATGCTTAGTTGGCTAAGTTATCTGTGGAGTTGTCTATGTGCACTAATCTTATGCTTTAGAACTATTGAACTGCTTATGCTATTTACAGGACCATGTGAAAAAAATATTAGAAAAGTTAAAAATCAAAGAGATTATTGAATAAGTGAAAAAGACGCAAAAGAGAAACCATGTGGTGGGATGAGATAGAGCGTAAAACGCACTCTCTCATAAACACATGCGAATAAGTGAGATGGAACATAAAATTCACTCACTTACAAAAGAATGATTGAGGAAGGTGAAACGGAGCATAAAATGCATTCACCGGAAATAAATTAGAAAAATGAAAGGGTCGTGGAGAAAAAAAATTAAAGCAGAAAAAATATGTTTTGAGTTTTTGAGTGGTGTGCACGGTTTTTGCTCCATGATAATTAAGTTGAGTAAGTGTGTGGATCATAAAAGAGGGCTTATGTGATTACAATTTGACTTAATGAAATTCATTGGTGAAATGGCAAGGTGGTTATCGTGAGTTAATTGATGAACATTGATCATGCTTTTGTGGGTTTAGTATTGATAATCATGATTTAATCTTGAAATCCTTTTGACACAATGGTTAAATATGATTGTTTTTGGAAATCAAACTTTTTGTTTACACGAGGACGTGTAAAGGCTAAGTGTGAGGGAATTTGATAAGTATATAATATTCGATGATTATTATTCTTTTATGTTTAGTTTTATTACATGTTTCATGTGGATATGGGCTTAATTGGTGTGTTTATTGTTTCAGGCGAATTAAGGCGTAAAGGGCTGAAATGATGAAAAGGAATAAGTTTGTGGGTTTTTAAACCCAATTCGGAAATAGAATGTTCATGGGCCACACGTTCACCATCTTAGCATTCATAAGGAGTCTAGCAGCTTGTTATTACATATGTCCAATTCATGTAATGCTTGCTAATTCCATGTGGGCCACGAAATACAATAGCAAAGGAAGCCCACTTGAAGTCCAAGCTGCTCACGGTTTTTATACATTCCAAATTTCCGCAACTTGATAATTCCAAATTGGATATGGAATTGAATATGGGCCACGTTGTCACATGACACCAGCTTGCAAAAAAGTGCACGAATTATGGAGTCATGCTAATAAAGGGTTGGGTAATTCCAATTTGGGAAAGGAATGGCCAGCACATGCAAGGGTAAGTTCGGTTTTGATGAGTCCAAGAGTCCAAGCAGGTCACGTCCGGAATTACAAAGTAACCAGCTTGCAAATGATTAAATTACATCAAGTGGGCCAAGCATTCAAGCAAGCTAAAGCAAAATAGAATAACACATGCATGCAAAGCTCACGAATTGTAGTAGCTTCAAAAGAGTATATCATATATATCAGTAAAGTGGGCCACGTTAGATTGCATGCAATTCCTATTCAATTAAAGCCAAGCACCACACTAGCAAATGCAAAGCATAGAAAGGAAACAAGATGTCACGGTTTTGGTGATTTGCAAAAAGGGAATTCCTAAGTCAACAAGGATTCAATGCAAGACAATCATTCATGATAAGTGGGCCACGCACGTCCATATGAATTAAAGAAACTCACAAAATTGAGCAGCCCAGCCACGCAATCCAAGAGCAGCTCACATGCCAAGTAGTGCAAAGGAGAGTAACAAGAGAATAAGCGGTTGGGCAGTGAAGATACCCGCTGGGGCGGGGATCTAATAGAGGAGTCTCCCGCTGGGGCGGGGATGCGGAAATAAGTTGCACTTCTCCTTTTGCGAAACGGATTGGCGTAATAACTGAGGGAAATTAGGGCTGCGTTTTTAATAATATAAATAGGAGATCTTTTCTCTTGTATTTTAATCTTCTTATTTTCTTTCATATTAGATTTAGGTTTGCTTGGAATCATGAACTAATTCTTTCAATTCAGTTCGGAAGGGATGTTGAACTTTATTCATAATTAACGGTTTGATCAAGTTTATTTTATTTATTCCTTCTTATATGAGATTTATTCTGATAATCTACTTTAACTTCTTGTATGCTATTCAATTTACTAACGTGATTCTGCAGGATTAAATTAGTGAATTGATATCATCTGCTAGATTAAGATTGGTGTTACGTGTAATTGATATCTGTCTTCATCACAAGTAGCAATTAGTAATACCTGATTGTGGACAAGCTTTTGAGTATTGTTACGATTATCAGAAGACAAGTTAAACAATCCGAGCTTATGTGTTTGTTGCTCGGAATAGTCTAATTCCCTAGTTCTTAATCTTGCTGTTATATTAAATCTAGAGAGTTTGTTCTAGGTTATATAATGGTTAGAATCTTGTGAAGAGCTTGTTTCATTGAGTGACAATCTAAGGAGAGTTTCGGGTAGCAGAGCTTGTTGTTACCTAGGGCTATTAGTTTCATTGAAGGGTAAATAATGTTACACTTGATTAATCCATACTTGTGAAAAGGTGATACTGAACTGAAGAACTGAAGCTTTTTATTCATTGTTAATTCTTATTAGTTTATTCTTGTTAATTTAGTTAATCAATTCAAAAACCCCTTTAATTAGAAATCATAGGATAAATATAAAATAAATCACTCTCTGTGGGATCGATCCTTGCTTACTACTGTGCTAATTGTTTGAATTTGTAAAGTGAAAGTGAGGTAAATTTAGGAGTGTAAACGACAGCTCCCAAATTTTGGTGCCGTTGCCGGGAAGTGTTATTTGTTTTTATTTATTCTTTGTTTTTATTTATTTTTATTTTTTTATTTTTATTTTTTTCTTTTTGTTTTATGACTCAAACCTTTCACTTTATTGACTTAAATTTTGATCAAGAGATAGAGAAAACTGCAGATACAAAAGAAACTCTTGTTTCAACACTTAAAAAGGAAAAGCATTTTCTACTACAGCCCTACTCTAGTTCGCCTTCCACCAAAAGTTGGTCTCTTCCTTCATCATGTAAGTAGCAAAAGGAGTCTTTTTCTCTTCCCTTACATTTGCTATCCAAAATTCCTTCTCTATCTCTTTTACCCAAGTTTGGGCGATGATAGGATCCATAGTTCCTTTGAACTCCGACTGACCCACGCTCTTAAAATCCTTAAAAGTAGTAACACCTACTGTTAGGTTTGTAAGATTCATGGACACAATCAAATTACATAAAATAAGCAGAAGCATGGTAAATCAGAGTTTTAAAATTTTACAAACCATATACCCAGATCATCCTTTATGCACAATTATTATTTAAACAAAAAGATGGAGATTAGTATTCATACCCATGAAGATTCTAGCTTCCTCAGGTACGAGTTCAACTCCAAATTCTTTTCGCGTTCTACTTGAATCCACCGTGTTGATTCCTTCCTTTGATTAACGTTAGCCACTCAAGTGTTTGCCTCTAGAGGTGATCCACCAAGAAAGAATAAGAATTCAAGAAGAAAGGTGTTTGACTAAACCCTAGTTTCATTCTCTCTAAAAAAGGAGTGCTCTCCTAACTCTTGGAATTAAAAATGTCTAACCTTGTTCCATAATAAGACTTTCTTATTTATAGATGTAGGCAACCCTCCTAAACCATTTAGGATTAGGGTTTCATATTAATTAATTAAACTCCTTTAATTAATTAGGCTTCCCAATCCTATTGAAAATAATTAAACTCTTTTAATTAATTAGCCTCCTAATCTTATTAGGAATATTTATGAGAGAGAGAGAGTATCTTATTAATTAATTCTCAAACTCCTTTAGGAATTAAATAATAATAATAATAATAATAGTAATAATAATAATAATAATAATAAGAGTCCTTTTATTAATTTATATTTAATATTTTCAAAATATTAAATAGTAAATATTAAGCTATTTAATTTATTTTATCACCATAGATTAAATTAAATATACTTACCTTATTATTACGATTATGCCATTTGCTTCTTTAATAAATATTCTTCCTTTTATGGTGTGACCCTTTAGGTTCTTCGTATTAAATCGGTTGTGAATAAATCTATTAAAATAATTCTAATCTTATTTAAATAAATAAATTAAACTAATTATTTATTTAAATAAATAACATTTATTCTACAATAAGGATAAGCCTCTTTAGCGATCAACAACTTTCCAGATAATATAGATTTCAACATTAATCATAAAAGAACCTGTGAGTTAATAGTTACTGTACAATTCAATCCTTCCACCATACAATGTCCCAATTAAATATAAGACATGGAATTACTGTCAAGTCTTATTTTATTTAATTATATGTATTTCGATTCCAAAATGCACAACTCCAAATAATGCAAATTAGAAACTCCTTTCTAATTTCATTCCACCTTGGCCAAAGATTTCTGGGTTGTTATTTATCGAATCACATAGGACATATCTCTTCTTTTATTAGAAGTGGTAGATTCTTTATTGATCATTCATTATCTCCATATATAACTTATTATGTGACGAACGAGAATTTTGTAAAGATATTTAAATATTTATTGAAATAAATAAATATTTTAAATAATTTAATTATTGAGTTAAATAATAAATTCATGAATTTGTGGTAGATTAATTTAATTATATGTGTTACATTGATTAAATTAATGTGTAGTAATTTAATAGTTCAAAGAATATATTTAATTGAGTTTATTTGGTTAAATGAATTAATTAAATAAGCATAATGTTACTTTAATTAATTTAATAGTTAATTAAAGAATTAATAAATTGACATAATTAATAAATAAAAATATTCATTGTGTGACAATATGATTTAATGTAAAGTTATTAAATTTTATTTAATTGATTTATATAAAATTAATTGATTAATTAAAGTGTTACAATTAACTATATACTAAACTAGTTAATTAAAATAAATGAAAAAAGAATTAAGGGAGTAGCCAAACAAGGCCTTAAGGGGAGTTAGTCCGTTTAATATACAACGGATATATTATATATACGTATATTATTCTGTTTAACGTATTTGTTTTCATACTTTCAAAGTCAGAAAAAGAGAAACTTAGAAATTTTCAAAGAGAAGAAGAATAGATTGAGAGAAATTGAGAAAGGAAGAATTGAGAAATCAATTGTGTGTCTTTGATTATCTTCATACTAACAAAGGGTAATCTTCCTTTTTAAGTTTTCAAAAGTTGTATTTTCTAAAGTTTTCATATAGTGTTTTAAAGTTTTCTGTGAAAATTGGTTTCCCAATTGGGTTATGATATGGCTTTATCTATATGGGTATGTGATCATAACGTGTTTTCTAACATATAATCATGTTTTAAAGGATCAATTTTATTTAATTTGGCCTTAATTGGGTTTTTGAAAAAAATTACAGAGTTTCTACGTTTTTGTAAAATTTTTCTGTTAGTACTCATTTTGGAAAATTAAAGTATGAGGCTATTATATATGTGACCGTATATGTTAGTATTATGTGTTAGATCATGTATCCATGATTTACACTGATCACATCAAGTAATTTTGTTGACAATTGGGTTTCATGAAAAGACAGAGTATTTAATATGGGTGAATAACCCATATGGGTTAAATTAATGATTGAATCTTATGTTTATATTAAAAATGATACATGAATATGATTGTATATGCTAACACAAAGAGAATGGAATTGGAATGAGTAGATTCGGTGTAGTAATGAATCCGTGATGATAGATTTTATATTTTTCATAAAAACTTTACAAATTTATGAATAACAGTGAAATTGATTGTTGTAACTGATGTAATTACATTATCTAATTTGGTAGAAACATGCTAACAGTGATTTGTGATGTTACTATAAAGTTTATGCTTCATGGGTAACGTTACAAATCAATGTAATGGTGTAAATTGGGAAAAAATGGCCGAGTTCTGTGTTCGTTCGCGAACTTCAGAATATGGAAAAAAGCAGCCGCGCGGCCGCGCCTGTCTAAAATTTTCAAAAAAATTTGCTAAGTGTTAAATTTCGAGAAAAGTGTTTTGAATCTAATGAACATGAAGACATGTTATATATATGATAAGATGTTAATATGAGTTTAATAATTTATGTTACGTGAATAATTAATAAATTAATTACGTGACTTGAACCATTATTTGTAAAGTCTAAATATTATGTTGTAAACATGAAGACATTGTTTTGAGTCTAATAAACATGAGGACATGCTATGTATATGATAAGATGTTAATACAAGTTAATAATTTAAGTTATGTGATTAATTAATAAGTTAATTAATCAATGTAAACCATTATTTGACAAACCTAATAATGAGTTCGGAGAACACAGTTGTGAATCGATAAACATATCGAACCTGTGATTAATTAATATTATGAATGTGTTGATAGGTAAGAGTAATTAAAGAAGTGAGTTATAATTATAGCGTGTGCACGAGGCAAGTTTCCTACCTATACTCTTTAAATTGAGCAAGTTTCTTAAACTCAAATCTTTACATTTAAGCAAGTTTCTAAACCCTACTTTTAAATTGAGCAAGTTATAGACCTAAATTCTTTATCGAGCAAAGTATTTATCCTTGATTATTCAAGTTCAGAATTTCATATGAGATGCCATGATTCTTTTAAAAGTATCATTTCAGTATACAATACCTATTCGATTGTATACCCTAGAGAAGTTATTATTCAAATTGAATATCTTATGTTTTTGAATCCTTTAAGACTAGCGAACCCTTATATGATTCGACTAGTCCATAGTTGATGAGCGTTCTAAATTCCAGAACTACTATTGAGTATCCAAACTAAACTTTATTTGGTGCGGACTCTGATGTCAAACTGAGATGAACAACCCTTTTAAAGGGGAATTGATGATGCTTTAAGCGTTGAGGTAGTGTGCACAGTATCGGTAAGAATGGCTGATCTCCTTAAGTACGAGAAGTAAAATCTATAGTTTTATGACTGTTAAAGGTTTAAAGGTTAATATACTTGACAACCTAAGACTTAGTTCAAGGTCTTATGACCCTCAAATGTAATTTGATTCTCGATTATTATTCTTGATTCAAAAGGTGAGCTTTCTGTTATTCAGATTTCTTTGATTTCACTCGCATGTTATTATTGTCATACTTTTATACTTGCGGGCATTCGTGCTCACTCTTGCATAATAACATTGCAGCTAAGAATGAACAAAGTGATGAACCTTCTAGTAGCAAGGGCAAAGAAAAAGCTAACAAGTGTTGAAGACTTGTGCTGATGTTATGAATGTTAAAATTCAAGACTTATGTGTGTGATTAAGACTTATTTATTTACGTTTCCGCAAAAGAGATTTAAGGTTAAGTATGACCTGGGATTTATTATGTATTATTATTTCAGATGATGTAAGATGATGGATTATTTATCTATTTAATGAATTTCTATTATTATGGGTAGATAGTCTTATACTAT
The DNA here is from genome assembly GCA_020205555.1 of Panax stipuleanatus. Lineage (NCBI taxonomy): Eukaryota > Viridiplantae > Streptophyta > Magnoliopsida > Apiales > Araliaceae > Panax > Panax stipuleanatus. The sequence continues at coordinate 147,321,045 of CM035117.1, forward strand.
TTGAACAGTGAACACCAAATCCTGTGAAAATTAAGATACCGGATTTGGATGTGTCATATATTACACCCAATCATACCCTTTGATATACCCTAAGGGTCTGAAGGGACATGTTAAAATATAATTCATCATACACAAGAAACTATGATGATCTCAAGTCTAAGGATCACTTGCACTACTATCACATTAGGAATTTCTATTGACGGGCAGGTAAAACTCCATTAGGTATTCCTTAGCGAGCCACATTCAGTGAACTTATTCTCCAATAAGCACCTACATACTTGCTTTAGTGTCTCTACACAAATGATCATGAGATCAATCATCCTCATTCAATGAGCAAGCAACATATGTACCAATCTATCTGGATTCACTAATCCCCTTTTTAGTAATCCAACAATTGGGAACTATTTTAGTTTTAAGCTATCTAAGAATTTAGATCTCATTAGCATGATCATCATCATGATTCTAAATGCATTGCTTAAAACTATGGGTTTATCAAATATTATAAAAACAGCACCATATAGATAAATAAATGTCTTTAATTAAATAATACTTTTATTAATACATAAATAAGATTATTACAAAGTAAATGCTTTATCATCAAACATGATTGGCTTGTGTGCATACTACTTTCAATCTCCCACTTGCACTAAAGTCAATCACCATGGTATCTAATACCCTTCTTCTCTTAGTGACGATTATTCTGCTGGTGGATATGCTTCAGTAAATGGATATGCAATGTCGTTTTTGAGAGTTCATTATCTCTATAGTGACTTTTCCTCTTTCAATGATTTCTTTAATCAAATGAAAGTGTTGCAACACATATTTGGATCCAAGATGAGACTTAGGAACTATTCCTAGTTCTGTAATAAACTTTTCATCCGAAACATCAACTTGCAGCTTTATTTACAGTTATATATTTTGTCTTTGTCACTAAACCAGCAACTCTTTGCTGTTTGGAACCTTTCCAATTTATTGTACCACATTTCAAGGTAATGCTTCACCCTAAAGTGGATTTGTTGTCGTCTTGGTCAGTCCAAAAAACTTGAGTCTTTTAGTCCTCTAGTTTTATTCAGACCCACCATAAATTATGCTCACATCTTTAGTGTTGATTAAGTACTTTAAGATATTTTTCACTGTCTCGTAGTGAACTTCTCCAGAATATGACTGATCAACATCAAGTCTCGTATATTTCATTGCATACATAATAGTAACTCATGCAATCTCTCTTTTATTGAAGACAATTTAAGAGAGATACACTCCATGGCTCATCATCATGAGACATCTCTTAGAGTTTGCCATGCTAGACGCCTTTAGCATCAAATGAATATACGTTCATTGGGTTAAGCCGAGCATCCTTTTAAATCTATCTATATAGATTTATATCCCCAATTTAGGATGTTATACCCAAATCATTCATTGAGGATTGTTTAGATAATTTTATCTTTACTGATTATAGCACTGGTATGTCATTCCTTACCAGTAGTATATCAACATATAATACTAGGAATGTCACAGCGCTCCCACTGAACCTTTTGTACACACTAGGTTCATTCTTATTTTTGATAAAATCAAACTCTTTTGATTCCCTTATCAAAATGAATGTTCCATTTTTGAGAAGCTTGCTTCAATCCATAAATGGATTGTTGTAGCTCATATACATTGTGACGCCCCCAAAATAGGTTCAATACTCAACCCATTCTGAGTCGTCAAATACATGGTATAGAATTCAAATACAATCTTTCATATCAAACGGTCGTGCAAAATACAACCACATAACTGTGAGTGTCAATACAGACATATAGAAAATATAAACATTCAAACTAAGTCCTCATTACATTTATTATCACACTATTTAAAAAAAATAGTGAGGACTTCTACAGCTCTAACTCGGACCATCACTCCATTCCCCGACTAGTACCCGCGATATTCTCATTTCCTGAAGAGAACAATGGAAGAAAATGGTGCGCTCAACTAGCCCAGTAAAGAATATTATGACAAAGATAATAAAAAAATAAATTATCGTTAGCCTTCAATAAATCAGATAAAATATTATGGACAACACCTTTTAGATCAATATTCGGAGCGAAAATAATAATTCATTAGAAGAGTTAAGTAGAGAATGATGTCTACTATCTTCTTTGATTTAAAAGTCCATCATCAATATTTTATCCTTGTAACATCAATCAATATACATCTCAAATCAAATATTCATCTTTTGCACTACGGGCCAAAGCTATTCATTTGTATCACCAGTTAGTCATGTTCATCTCAACACCTGTCCATCTTTGCACCACGGGCCAAAAATATTCATCAGGTAATCATTCATCTTTGCACTACAGGCCAAAGATATTCATCAAGTAATCATTCATCTTTGCACTACAGGCCAAAGATATTCAGTTATATCACCCTTTAGGACTGAGGATGATAAAAAATAATACGAATAACGAATTCAGTAAGATAAAGGACAAATATTAGAGAATTTATCCAGAGTTCAAGAATGAAGATCAAAACCTGGATCCAATCAAAGATGATTTGGAAGGGAAATTTTTTTTACCGTGAATAGTAACTCGACATGAAAAAATAAAAATTTCACAAGAAAGTTCAAACCAATATTCCAGTGAAATGATATTAGATGAAGCGCAAAACTTAAGAAATTTATGATCATTTCAGAAATTATAGAAGCAATACTTACCGTAGTAAGTTTAAAGTTAGGAATCTGAAATGAAACAATATACGAAACTGCAATTGAATTTTCACCCGTCAGGCAGTAGTCCGCTCAGACAGATTATTTTCACAATTTAATAACAACTGGATACGAAGGGTTATGCACCAGGCATGCGGTAGTCCGTGTAGACAGGTTATTCCAACAGAATAATATGGAATGGAATAACAACCCTTACGAGTATTGAAAAAAATACTCTCTTCATGAATACGAAAGAAATAATACCTCTTACCTTAAAAATTTGGAGACTGCACTAATGTAATAGCAGAATACTCTTCTTCTTTCTCTCTTACTTTCTCTATACTTTCCCTCTCTATAGCTTTAGTGAATTGGTGAGAAATAATGAAGAAATGAGCTTCTATTTATAGGCTCGGCAGAGTAAGGGTAAAATAGTCTTTTCGCTATACTTTATGACATCATCGCTTACATCATCGATCCTATGACATCATTGCTTACCTCATCATTCTGATGACATCATTGCTTACCTCATCGTTCCGATGACATCATTGCTTACATCATAAGAATTCAAATTCAATTTGTTCTCTTCTACCTCATTTTACTTTTATATCCTTCATTTACTATAATAATGTTACCATTCAAATTATAAAAATCATAATATTATATAATCACATCATACTACTATAATGTAATATTATAATAATATATTTGAATAAATTATTTTATCGAAAAAGATAAAATACCAACTTTCAACAAATGTCATATGTTAAAAATTCCTCCGTTTAAATCCACATTGAATAAATATTTTCTTATCATATATATCAAAAATTAATTATTCACAAATAATATTACAGAACTACAATATTAACAACCAGGTCGTTCCTAGGAAAAAGGGGGCCTTCCGATAAGGATTTCTCCTTACTGGTGCAATTAATCACTTTCTTAGACAGAACTTCCTTAGACATTGCCAATAATGCTATCTAATAATATTATTCAAATAATATGATTTATTAATTTGATAATTTGAAATACTGTGCAATGACAATTATTGAATAACTAATATAAAATAGCAAAGTAGCACTTATTGATATAAAATATCAACGTAGCAAATATTGAACCAATAAAATATTATGCAATTATTGAATCAATAATATAAAATATTGAACAATAATTGAGTAAGTTTCTTCCTACGTAATAATCAATAATTTGAAATACTGTGCAATACCGTGTGCTACTGTGCAACATCACGTATTATTGTATTTTAACCACTGGGTATTTCAACAGTACTAACGGTAACAGTTTTGCCATTATTTTTATAAAAATGTTACTTCTGTCGTTTTCTATATTAGACATTCATTCCGTTGTGGGGTCCACCAATGACTGCGCCGTCGTACGAATATTCTCCGACAAAAAGAATTTCCTCGACCAAACGAATATTCTCCGACACAACGAATATTTTATAACCACTTGCTTACTTTGTAAACTTTGCACATCTCACCCATAACTTATCACATTTATCAAATCAACACCTTACTATTTCAAAATAATATATAAAGAAAATTAAATCTTATTCATAAAATTTGGGGTCTTACATACATGATTTGTTTTAACCATTGAAACAAATTCATCTTCACGTCCATTTGCCAAATTTAGTAATCAGCTGCAATCGCAAGTAAAATTCGAATGGTCTTGAGCATTGCTTCAAAGATCCATTTTGAATTTTATGGTCATCCACCATTTCTCTGAGTGTCTATAACTCTTAGCCTTATCGTATATAACTAGATCATCATCCTCTATGATGCGTACCTCATCATCATCATCTATGATGAATTCATACCTCCTAGGTATCTTTGGTACTATTCCAGATTTACGATTCGGTTGTGGTACAATAGGTCTATCTACAGGTTCCTCCTTTTGACTAATAGTGATTTGTGGTTCTTGAACTCTTTCAAGATCTATTATCCTCCCACTAGCCCTTCAATGATAAACATCTTTATCTTAGAAGGCAGCGTGTTTCGCAACAAACACCTTTTGCTAAGTAGGATTATAGAACATTTACCCTAAACTTACTTTAGGATGTCCCACAAATTTATATTTGTAAAATCTTGTCCTAAACTTATCCTTTTTTAACCTTTTCACATAAGCTGGATAACCCTTTATCTTAACAAACTTAAGATTAAGAATCTTCTCTATCCATAACTCTTACGAAGTTTTGGGGACGGATTTTAAGGTTACCTTATTTTGTAGATATGCAGCCGTTTCCAGAGCATTACCCTAGAAGGATACTGAAATGTCGGTAAAATTATTATGGACCGCACCATGTCCAACAAGGTATTATTTTTCTTTTTAGATACACCAATTAATTATTGTGTATCAAGAAGCGTCCATTTTAAGAAAATCATTTAAGATGATCTTAAAACTTATTGCACAAGTATTTATTCCTCGATCTAATAGAAGAATCAATATACCTTGCCAATTAGTTTTACTTCTGAATTCTTTAAACCTTTCAAATGATTCAAACTTGTATTTCACCAAATATAAATATTCAACTTTTTGAATGATCATCTCCTTTTCTTTTACTAGTTTGTTCAATTTAAAATTATTTTTCATGTAAATCAAGTATGTAAAATCCACTTAGTAAATTGTTAATTATTTAAACTAATGGACTTGCCCGTAGGCGGCGCTAAACAATAAGTTTCTGCATTTAATGGACCAACCTTTGCTCCATTCCCACACATAGGAAGACTTCTTTTGTTTAGCTTTCTACTTCTGCTTGGTCTCTTCATAAATCTGTATTTATGAGAACCATAGTCAGTATCCAATACCCAAGTAGAAATTTTATTTATTGAAAGATTTATTTCAATTATGAACAAACCTGTATTTGTAATCGAAGCTTCACTAAGCTTCTTCTGGTTAGCCTCTGCAAGATACTTCTTGCAGTTTCAATTCTAGTGTCCAGGCTTATTGTAGTGGAAGCAAACTCCTTTGCTACATATATCAGTTTTATTTTTATTATCCTTTGTATTTTGTCTTTCCTTATACTGTGACGCCCCCAAATCCGGGTCCCTTCTATTACCTCAGATCCGGTGCAGTCACGATACTACTAGTCAAATATTTATTTCTTTTATTCATAACTTAAAGAATATAACTTGCTTTATTACAATTTAGAATATAAATTCTTTCCATAATCAGGATCTTGTATGATGACTCCAAACTTTTACAAGTTTCAAAACCCGGTCATATACCATCCCTGTCTAAACATCACATTCGATGTTACTAAAATGCGGAATAACTTAAACTTTTCAATATTCTTTGAATAAAATCTTTTATTGATTTCATAACTTTGAATCAATTACAATTCTTGAATCAACAATATAATATGATTCACTCTATTCAAATTTCTGTATAATCGTTTACATCTTAACTTAATATCCTCTATGTATTATCTAATACATCTTTACAGCACGACAAGCATTAAACCTCGTAAACAAATATCAAGTACAACTACTAGAACCTAAACATGGTTCAAACGATAATCTAAATAGTATTCTTCGTTGCGATACTATCTATCTTTATCAATCAAGAAGCACGAAATCTTTACCGTGAATCCTTAACCTGCAAAAGTGGTTATTTGCAAGAGTGAGCTCGATAGCTCAGCAATTCTAACAGTTTTCATGCATCACATAGCATACAACATCATACTCAGTTCATGCATTTATAAACAATTTATATTTACTACGCATGTTACTTTCGCATAACAAGTATATCATCAAAGATCAACTTTCAATCTCATTTATATCTCATATACAGTTCATATATAAGTTCACATTATCACAGCATAATATAATTCAACTAACAGTTATTGAATTCATATATCAAATAGGAACTGAAAGACTTGCCTGATTCGTAGTTTAACAACTACGACTTAACTGCTTAAAGCTATCTGCACTTCGTGTATTCCTACACAGTTATATTAACCATAGAGATCACACTTATCAGTTATACACTTCCATACATTCTTAATATAATAATTAGTATTACATTGTTTTCTAACTTGGTTCTTAGAACCTTTGTTTCACTTTCTTATCGTATTCTTAGAATAATTATGTACGTGTAAGTATATTTTAACCTTACGTACTTACTATCATCCTTCAAATACACATGCTCACATACATTCTATCTATTTACATATAGTTAGTATAGTTCGTCTTCAAAACTTACTTTAAAACATGCTCGTATAATGCATAACACGGTTAACTAGCGGGGTGCACATATCAATCATGACTAGAGGCATACAAGTTCTATCTTGCTTGCACATAAAGTCAGAATGCAAGTAACTCTATGTTCAACCGTCTTACTTTCAAAACTTCATAAGTTTTATTCTCCAAAATCAATGTCATGCTTAACTAATCATGCAAGGCTACTTTGAATCACTTGTCATGCTTATCTAGCATGTCAACAAGGTCGGAATATGACCACTCTATATTTATAAAACTTTATTTACAAAAATTGTACGTGTTCGCCTTTGAAATCGTTTTAAACCAAGTCAAAGCATTTTGGGCACATGCAAGACAACCTCAAACCACTTCTCATTCTTATGCATACTCATAAATAATTATATCACATTCATGCAACTAACACCGTTTTGTTTTGAAAACATGCTTCGTTTATGCTTCATTTGAATCACAACACCTAATCATGGTATATATACATGTAGGATATATGATCGAGTCTACGAATACTATCAAACATGTTTACAAATATTAGAATTCAAATCTCAATATACATGTAAAGACTCACGTGCAAAACGTATACTTTCACTAGTAAACCTCACTAATAGGGTCTAATACGTCCATGCTATCTAGATTCATGTGTTAACATGTTCGACACGTATTTTTAAGTCATCTAAACATGCTCGCAAAATCAGAATGTATTCATGACATTTACGTGCCAAGGTTCACCTTTGAAACTAACATTTTTGTTAGAATTGTTTACTAACGAGGTCCGGCATGCTCATGTTATACTATGAAACATATATTCGTAAGTTAATACGCTTCTCATGCATTCCTAAATAATATAATCATGCTTGAAAAATCAGAATGTCGACATGGTTCGTATAAGTCAATTTTATTTACAAAACTTTACGTTTACTTTTGGAAATTATAATCGTCCGTTCATCATGCATATAACCATAGTAAAACATGCTCATATTATGTCTACATGTCCTTATATACAATTTATTCATGCTATTATGCTTGTTCTAAGGTAGTACTATACGTTCGCACTTAACAGCATTGATGCAGGAAAACAAAACTAGAACAGGCTGCTGGCACAGCTGGGTAGCGCCTGGGTGTAAACCCGGCGCAGCTGCGCCGTGTGCAGTTCGGCCCTGAAATCTTCCTGCTTCGGCAGGACTTAGCCCAAACTCAGGATTTTCTTACGAGTATCACTCTAAACATGTTATAACACATTTTTAACATGCTTATAACTTATTTAACAGTCTAACAAACATGTTCCATAATTCAATTAACATCTAATTCACATAATTGAGAACTTAGAATTTCAAAAATGATGAACATGAATGAAATTTATACCTTTGCAATAGAAAGCAATTTGCTGCTAAACCACTCTCTTTGAATATCAGTATACTCACTCTTATTCTTAGAAACTTACATATGCTCAACTTAGAATTTCAGCAATTTAGAAAATAGAAGAAGGAGAGCCTTATTTATAGCCATTTGATTAACCAGGCAATGCAATAATCTTCCAATTTAAACCAAAGGAAGAAACAAGAATTTGATGGTTCATGGAGATTAGGTAGATGGTTGGTAAATCCCATCATCATCTCCACTCCTCTTGCAATCATTAACTTGCTTGTAATGAAATTGAGAAGAGTAGAGTATTGTAGATAGCCATGTGAGTATACACGTGAAGAGAAATGAGATGGAATGGGCACTCACTGCTGGACAAACAATTACTCTCAGCAACTTGCAAGTGTATATATATTATGTATGCTCAACACTTAGCTTATACGCTTTTACATATAATATACATACATAGGTTATATAATGTAGGTATACATTCCATCCCATATATCTTAGGTTATAAATAAATTATAAATGAAATTTCTAATTACAATGTATTATATATCATCCATATATATCTCATCCTACCGGATATAATCCTATCGGGTATCATCACATTACATGGTCTCCTTTATTATTAAATTTTATTAATGCAATAATTGTTTACAATACATCCATGATATATTATTTTATTATATACTCATATACACATTGTCACACACATTTCATGTACCTCTTACAACTCAGTAAATTTTACTATATAGTTTATATTCATAAATAACATAGTCACATTGTACTTTACACTTCGCATAATATATAGTTAACAATCATACGTTATACTTTGAATATCGCATGCTTGCACATAGAAATTAATAAATTACTTATCTTATCAATTAATTAATAATAATATTAATTAATCCATTTCTCATTAATTAATGGAATTATAATCTCTACACTAATTGATTAACACTTTATATGATTTATTATTACGTTAAATAAATATAAATTTTATTATATTTATAAATCATTTACTCATTAATCAACATATTATCACATAATTACTTGATAATATTATATTATCCATAATAATAATATAATAGGACAATATACCTCATTCCTTATCAATACAATTTTTGATTATATTCATAATCAATCTCTTTATTATTTTATTACCACTAGCCATAATAATAAAGCAATATACTATTATAATAACAATTAATATAGATTAATTATTTAATTAAAAAATTTTCCATCATTGAATTAGTCAATTCATTACCGAATCTATTATTGTGCCACACAAGGCATCTCTCACAAGCTTACGCTAAGCTTATTCTCATTCTCGACACTTATTTATTTCCACCACATTACTCACCCACCACATGTTCAATTTACTTAGAACTATTAAGTCACAAGGTTCACATATATAAATATATCGTGAATGAAAATATTCAAATATTCTATATAACTTTTACGGTAATATAATAACTCAAGCTATTAAAATAACATAGTTTCCTTTTATAAATTAAACTCCTTCTGAAAATACATTAGAAATTATGTATTTAGCCATAACATACAATATTATGTCTTCTCCAAATAAGCACATTCATTATTAGAAAATAATTTACTTATTGTCTCATGATATTATTCTTAATATAATATCAAATAACTATATGTACGACACATGTACGTTATATATAGAAAATAGGTAATAAGTTTATTTTCTATTATAATAATTTATTTCCATCAATTTATTTATATATAGCAAATATGTTTTAATATATTTACTATATTAACCAATCACACCTCATACAAAAATATATAAGGTAATATTATTATTCAAAATAATATTTCCTCCTTTTATTAAAATAATTCAATATTAAAAATTATTTTAATATCCTTTATTAGAAATATATAATAATTAGTTCTCTTTCTTTTCTATAAATTATTCCCAAAATAATTTCCTCAAATATTCATTTAAAGATATAATGATTTCCATATCTCTTTAATAACGTATATATATATTTATTAACGTTATTCGCACGTCAAACTTTCTCACATATTACCACTCTAAGTAATATATATATATAAAGTATCAACTATAATTACGTACTCAACACACATATTAATTCACTCTTTTACTTAAGTAAATTAAATACTATACTATATCATCATAGTTAATTAAGGTTCAATACTATCATTATATTATTCCCTAATATAACTCCCAACTTAAATTAACTAATATTTATTCTCATTAGTTAATTCCTTAACTAACTCATGCTTCACTATCCAAACTTATTCACGGATAGCTTAAGTGCTATTAATAACCTATATTATAAACATACTAGTTATTAGTACACATACACAAGAATATGGTGATTATACATTAAGGATATTTAATGTCACCAACTTACTGTGATAAAATAATTCTATAAATTACTTAATATCGATAGGAATTTATCCACTTCCTTTATCTCAACTAAATTGTCTCCAAAATAAATAACGAATATATTTTAATAATATATTTATAAATCACAAAAACACATATTACATAGTCCATATTACCCAATGTAATATAATACCACATACCTCATATCACATATATATTCCTATTTGAACCTATTTCACAGTTTAAGAATTTTATTTATTAAATTCTTATTTAATAATTTCTGAAAATTCGAGTTCTTACATATTCCTTTTTTGAATTGTTCTTCTTCTAGATCGGAAGAGCTCCTTAGATATCTGATAGCTATTAATCCTACTTTCCTTATCATTCAACTCCTTGAATTGTAGGAATATAGTAGGAGCATCCATAGTTTCATGTTGATGCTGAAGCTCGTTACTCATAGATGTGAGCATGATGTATTGAGCCAACTATGCATCATCTTGCTACTTTCTAAAAGTAGCAATCTCTTCCTCAGATGCATTGTCTACAACCATTGCAGGGATAGGCGTATTAAGGAAATAAGATAGCTTTTCAGCCTTGAGAACTATTCTCAAATTCCTTAACCAATCCATTTATTTCGGTTCTGTTAATTAACATCTAATATGCTACGCAATGATAGTAATTTAGACATTATAAAATTCTGTAAATGAATTTGTAATTAAACAATATTTTAGCATACATTCTTTTATTAATTATTAAAATAAATTAGGTTTTGTTTTAAATTGGTATCTCCCACTATTTTCTTCAAACTATATTACCCTCACAATATATAGTTCGGCGAATTTAATTAAAGATTTGCTAGTGAGAATAAGGATCCTATTTCAAATATATATAGCCTTGTGGATAGCACAACAAACCATATATAAATAAATAGGTAGACAACTCTTTGTTAATTACATCAACATGTAACTCCTTTTTATTTTTGTCTCTTAGATAATAATGGTCAAGTGTGTGCACATTCGAACTAAAATGATTTAAGTTAAGTCCAACCTAGCTCTTCCATATATTCAAAAAATAAAAATATTGTCCTTATGGATAGCACAACAAAACAAAATTGCTCAATTTTCTTTATAAGCATCAAATGTGATTAAATTAACATCTTAAATACTCAATACTTGCCTTGTGGATAGCACAACAAACTTATATTAAATATTTAATACTCTATTAATTTTATCATACTAGAAGACGACGTTCGATACTCCAAATATCTTTGAACGCTTTAGACTTAATATAATTTCTTTGAGGGGTTTGTTATTATTAGTCTCATCTTGTTTAGCGCGCATGCACACACACACACACACACATATATATATATATATATATATATATATATATATATATATAATACGTGTCATATTAATTAACATGCGAAGCATATTTTATAATATATAATATATATAATGAGCATGCACATATAGAATACTATATTCTACCCGGATTGATTATGGACTTTTATTCTAGTTTGATTCACTAGAGCCACCAAGTGAACCAAAAAATCAAACCTAGGGGTGTAAGAATTAAATTTAAATATAACTATTACATTTAAATCCCGGGCTCTATTACAAACAGGTCTTCACGCGCTCCTTGCTCTTTGGTCTCCAATTCTTCAAAATTTAATTCTAACTATTCCTATAATAAAACTATTTACTATAAATAGAAACTTTGATCAGCAGTCAAGGGGAAGTACATATGTGAGAACCCGAATTTTCAAAAATTATTATAATAAGAATTTAATAAATAAAATTCTTAAGGCATGTGTTGGGTTCGAATAAGAATATATAAATGTGTTATGAGTATGTGGTATTGTGTTGTATAGGGTAATATGAACTATGCAATATGTGATTTTGTGTTTAATAAGTATATTATTATTATATATTTGTTATTTATTGAGGAGGCGATTTATTTGGAGAAAAAGAGATGAATAAGATTTATCTATCGATATTAAATAATTTATAGAATTATTTTATCATAGTAAGTTGGTGACATTAAATATCTTTAATGTATAATCACCATCTTCTTGAGTATGTATACTAGGGACTAGTATGATTGTAATATAGGTTATTATTAGTGCTTAAGCTATCCATGGACGGATTGAGATAGTAAAGCATGAATTAGTTAAGGGAATTAACTAATAAGTATAAATGCTGGTTAATTTAAATTGAAAGTTATATTATGGAATAATATGATTTGAATATTAAAACCTTAATTAACTATGGTGATATAGTAAAGGGTTTAAGATCACTTAAGTAAATAGTGAGTTAATACATGTGTGGAGTATGTGATTATAGTAAGTGTCTTTATATATTACTTGGCATGGTGTTATGTGAATGTGCGAACGACGTTAATAAAATATATATATATATATATATATATATATACGTTATTAAACCAATATATCTCTAAATAAATATTGATTAGAGAATTAATTAATATTTGAGATATGGTTAAATGTATAGATTAAAGAAATTATTTTGGGAATAATTTATAGAAAGGAAAGAGAAATAATTATTATATATTTCTAATAAAGGATATTAAAATAATTTCTAATATTGAACTATTTTATTAAAAGGGAGAATGTTATATTACCTTATATGTCTTTGTATGGGGTAATAGGTATGATTAATTAATATGGTAAATATATTAAAACATATTTGCTATATGTAATAAATTGATGAGAACAATTTATCATAATAGAAAATAAACTTATGGTCTATTTTCTATATAATATGTGTACATGTGTCGTACATATAATTATTTTAATAATACTTAGATATTATATTAAAATAATATGAGTAAATCGTTTTATTATGATTAATGCCTCTATTGGAGAAAATGTAATAAGAACAATTTATATCATGTTATGGCGGAATACATAATAGTAATTATATCTTATGTAATTTCAAGAGGGTTAAATCTATAAAAGAAAATTAAGTTATTTTAATGTATTAAATAACTTAAGTTATTATTTTATCGTAGATTTTATAATTTAAATAATTAATAGAGTAAATCTTAATTATTCTAAGGATAAAGGTTATACATATTATAAGTGTATAATTATTTAAGGTAGCTAAATAACTTAGTATTGAAGTGCATGTGTCACACAAACCATATATTAAAGGAATATTAAAGTGTGGTGGAAGTGATAATGAGCTTAATATTGAGCTTGTGAGGTATGCCTAGTGTAGCAAAGTGGTGGAATAAACATTCATTAAATAATTTAATGAATGAATAATTAAAGAGATTAATTAATATTATTATAAGAATTAATTGCAATGTGCAAGTATGTATGTTATGAGATCACATATGTAAGTATTGTAATGATAATACTATATGACCATATTATAAGATGTAATATTAATTGGATTAAATCAATTTACATAAGGTACCTTAGTATGTATTGGTATACTTATTATATGTGGGTGTATATATGTGTGTATATATATGTACCTATAACTTATTATAATGTGGTATCATTAAGTCATTGAAATTGATTTAGTTAGTCAAAATGAAATATAACCTACGTGTACAATTATACATTGATGTAGGAATATATGTAATATACATATGTATGTTGCACATAGGAATACAATGCATATGTAATATACATATGTATGTTGCACATAGGAATACAATGCTGAGTTTAATTGGCCTTGTCCCAAATTAGTGGCTCACTTCTCTTCACGTGTATAGCCATGAATGGTCTAAGCCTATTCTTTCTTCTCTCAAACTCAGCAAACTAGCTATAATCATGAAGGGGGAGTGGCTCCAACTGTAATCTTCAACAACTACTCCAACTACTCTCTATGAACCAATGTATTCTCCTCCTTTCTGTTGGTTGGAAATAGTGGAGAAAAGCATTGTCTGTGTAAACCATTTTCTATAAATAAAACTCTTCTCCTTCTTGTTGCAATTGCTGAGTTTCCTGATAACTGAAAATTGAGAGAAAGTATAGCATATGAGTAAGGAGTCTGAGAATTTAGGAAAGCATTTAGCAGCAAGCTTAGTAAATCATTTAGCAGAGGTAATATTCTTTAGCTATGTTCTCAATTTTGATTTCAAAGAAATCTTAGAATTATCATAAATGGATTGATAATTGATGATAGCATGTTATTGGAGTATTAGTATACATGTATGGAAGCAATGTGATTTAGTTTCAGCATGTTTCGTAAGAATTTTTATGTATGGGTCTGTGTTCTGCCGTTGCAGAAGGCAGTTTCTGAAACTGTCCAGGAAGGGCGCAGCTGCGCCAGTTCTTCAGTTCAAAACGGCGCAGCTGCGCCGTATGCTATTTCTGGGGCTGATTTGAGGCAGCGCAGCTGTGTCGCTCCCACAGCTTAAAACAGAGGCGCCAGTCAGAAGTTTAACTTTCTGTTATAAAGTGATGAGTCTTAATATGTTGGTATCACTTAGACATGCATGAAAATAGGTGTAACATGTATAAATATGTACCTTGACATAGCATAAACGTTCTTGACTTCGTTAGTATGCGATTTCTAAAGAAAGTTATAAGTTTTGAAAATGAACTTTGACATATACATATCACATATATATTCTGACTTTTTGAGCATGATCGTATGGTCTAGATATGCATGAAAAGTTAGTCCAAGGTGTTAAGAGTACACTAGAAGTCATGGTTTAAGTTTAAAATGATTTCAAAAGCTAAACTTGAACTTTTTGTGAAACTAAGTTACATGAACAAGGGGTATCTAAATTCTGATATTTTTGAGCATACACGCTAGTGCTTTTAACATCACTTAGATGTCATGTATGTGCACACACCTTGTTAGACATTATAGAGGTTAGTCAAGCATGAATTGGACATATTTTAAAGATGCTAGTTATGCGTATATGATAAAGATATTTGTGAGCATACGTATTAACATTACTATGACATCTCATATGTATACATGATGAACATAGTAGCCTTGCATGATTAGTTAAGCATGACATTGATTTTTGGAGAATAAAACTTAGGAAGTTTTAAAAGTGAGGTGGACGAACATGGAGTTACTTACATTTTGAATTTATGTACAAGCATGATAGGACTTATATGCCTCTAGTCATGATTGGTATGTGCACCCCGCTAGTTAGACGTGATATGCACTATACAAGCATGTTTTAAAGATGAATTATACTAGCTATATGTAAATAGATTTGGATGTATGTGAGCATGTGTATGGAAGGATATTTAGCATGTTATGCGTTAGTACCTATGCATGCTAGAAAACCAAAGTAGAATCAGATATCAAAAGCCAATTCTGGACTGACCAAGGAAGGGCGCAGCTGCGCCCATCCCAAGGCTTAACTCAGCGCAGCTGCGCCACAGGGCAATTTTGCCAGACTGTTTTAATTGTAATCTGATCATGGTAGCATGTTTGCATTATTATTCCTGAGTTATAAAACGTAATCTTAATGATGCCTTGAGTGTTGATTGATGTAATGGTGATATAAAACCCGAAGGAATAATTTCGTTAAGGTTTAAGAAACGTAAGAATAATATAGATCATGTATCTATGAGTTGTAAATATATGTCGAACACATAAATAGTTAAGTGTGTGATAAATGTATATGAAAGTTGATATTAAGAATGGTTAAGGTATACCTATACATACCTAGCTATTATAAGAGTATGATAAGGAAGTGAAACAAAGGTTCTAAGAACCAAGTTGGAAAATAATGTAACAGTTGTTATTATGTTGAGGATGTATGGATGTGTATAACTAACGAGTGTGAATCCATGATTATATAATTGTGTAGGATTACACGAAGTGCAGATATCTATAAGCAGTTAAGTCGTAGTTCTTAAACTACGAACCAGGCAAGTCTTTCAGTTCTTATTTGTTATATGAATTCGATAATTGTTAGTTGAATTATATTATGCTATGAGAATGTTGATATGAAATGCATATGGAATATGTATGATATTTGAAAGTTGATCTTTGATGATATATTGTGAAGTTAATCTATATGCCTGTTGTGTGAGAAGTAACATGCGTATTGTATTTAGACGATTATGAATGCATGAACTGAGTATGATATTATATGTTATGTGATGTATGAAAACTGTTAGAATTGCTGTGCTGTCGAGCTTACTCTTGCAAATAACCATTTTTACAGGTTAAGGACTCACGGTAAAGATTACGTGCTTCTTGATTGATAAAGTTAAATAGCATCGCAACGAAGATTACTATTTAGATTATTGCTTGAACCATGTTTAGGTTCTAGGAGAGGTACTTGATAGTTGTTTACGATGTTTAACACTAGTCGTGTTGTAAAGATGTATTAGTTAATACATAGAGGATATCGAATTGAGATGTAAAATCTTGTACAGTAATTCGAATAGAATGAATCACTATATATTTAATTCAAAGATATGTAATTGATTCAAGTTATGAAATCAATAAAAGATTTTATTCAAAGGAGATTGAAAAAGTTTAAGTTATTCCGCATTTTTGTTATATCAAATATGTGTAAAGTCAGGATTGGTAAATGACCAAGATTGGTACTTATAAAAGTTTGGGGTTATTATACGGATCTTGGATATAGAAGGAATTTATATTCTAAATTGTTATAAAGCAAAGTTATATTCTTTAAGTTATGAATAAAAGATAGAATAATTTGACGATAGTAGTATCGTGGCGAACCGGATCGCGAGGTTCGAAAGGACCCGGATTTGGGGGCGTCACAACATAGGAGGGAGATAGAATTTACATTAAGAAAAATTAGAGAAGACGAGGTACGCACACCCCATTTATAAAACTCATACATTCAAGCATCCAACTAAAATAAAATTCAATCACATTGGTCAATAGTTCATAATCAACCCCATTTATTATCATATGCATCAATAAATAAAACATTCATCTCATGAATAATAAACATTCAATATATACATTGATGTCGATTTAATGGGCAATTTTAGTAAGCATAAAATTCAATTCTGAATTAAAATAAACTCTTTTATTTTAATCCAAATTTAGATCAAAACAAACCTTTTATTTTAATTTATCCATTTTTGAATAAAAATAAACTTCTTTATTTTTAAACAAATTGTTTAATCAAAATAAACTCCTTTATTTTAATTAATATGGAATCCAATTCCAAGTCAAAATAAACTCATTTATTTTAACCTTTTAAAAAAAACGTTTTTGGGAGGAACAAAATATGTGGAATCCAATTCCTTATCAAAATAAACTCCTTTATTTTGATTAATATGAAATCCTATCTCATATATAAATAAACTTCTTTATTTAAGGAAACATGGAATCCCTTTCCTAATCAGAAATAAACTCCTTTATTTTAGGAAACAAAGAATTCAATTTCATCTCCAATTAGTTATCATAGAAAACCAATTCCAACTCTAATTAGTTAGCATCAAATTAAATTCTAATTAAAATAAATATCTTTATTTTAATCCAATTCTAAATAAAAATAAACTACTTTATTTAAATTTAGAATTACTAGAAAAACAACGTTTGATCAAAAACCTTTACAAAGAAATAATCAAACAAGCCTTCAAGTCAAACTTCAAAACCAGAATGGTATAGTTTATATATTAAACATGTTGATTCTTAATCAAAATTAATTCTGGTGCAATGGTAAGGCTTGTAGAAAGTGGCCAAGAGGTTAAGGGTTCAGAACCCTCTAACTAGAAATTAATATTTCTCTTTTTAAAGGAAGATGATGTCAGTGCCATGTCAGCAGTCAACAGTTGACCAGTCAGCGCCACATCAGCAGTTGTTCAGTCAATAATTGACCAGTCATCGCCACGTTAGGAGTCAGTGCCACGTCAGCAGTTGACCAGTCAATAATTAACCAGTCCTGCCACGTCAACAGTTAGCGCCACATTAGCAGTTGACCAGTCAACGTTTGACCGTGGACTTTGAATTTTTTTTTTCTTAAAAAAATCTGCTGTTTCAAAAAAAAATAGCATAAAAAACAATTAATTTTACACAAACAGTTATGCCCAATTAAATTGATTGTAAACGCTCAAAATTTTGCATTCCTGTTATTAACCCTGAAGGAGGGTAAAACCATCTTTTACCTTCCAGAAATAACCCTGGAAGTTTAGACCAAAGTCAGAAACCCCGGCGACAACACCGGGATGTCAAATCAAGCCCCGACAACAACCCCGGCAGATCAAGTCAACCCCAGTCATAATAACGGGATGTCAAGTCAACCCCGGTCACAATAAAGGTATATCAAGTCAACCCCGATCACAATATCGGGATATCAAGTCAACCCCGATCACAATAATGGGATGTCAAGACAAGCCCCGACAACAGCGAGATGTTAAGTCAAACCCTGGCGACAACCCCGGGAGGTACAACAGCCCCGGCGACAACCCGGGGAGATCAAGTCAACCCCTATCACAATACCGGGATGTCAAGTCAACCTCGGTCACAATACTGGGATGTCAAGTCAACCCCGGTCACAATACCGGGATGTCAAGTCAACCCCGATCACAATACTGGGATGTCAAGACAAGCCCCGGCAACACTAGGATGTCAAGTGAAGCCCCGGCGACAACCCCAGGTGGTACAGTAGCCCCAGCGACAACACCGGGAGATCAAATCAACCTTCAGAGACAACCCCAAAGCATCAAATCATCCCCAAAGAAAAACCTGGGAGACCAAATCAACCTCGGAGACAATCTTGAGGAAGAACTGAGTCGGTTGGGATCAAATCTTGGAGACAACCCCAAGAAAATAGTCAAAAACCTAGCCAACACAGGAGACGACCCCTGGAAGGGCAAAATGGTTATTTTACTAACTTAAAGCCAAATCAGTCAAAAGCAAGCCGAATTGATGCAATGAAGGTCAAAAAGAACCATAACATCGATCCCGAGTGAAAATAGCACAAGATAGTTCAACGGATGGACCGCGAAAAAATGAAGATCTGGTCATAAACCCATCTTCTTGGATTTGGAAATGGTCAAATCCCATGTCATTGTGTAACTTTCGGAAAGAGCATTCCGGAAAGGTATAGCACGCCTCAAACGGACGCTCTGATCAAAAGTTATGAAGGCTCAAACTTGACATCGCGTTGCTCGGAGTGCAAGTACTTCAAGACGACGGGGTGCACGTACTTCAAGACAACGGGGCCCAACCACGAGGATCCGCAGCTTTACTCGCGATAGCCAGGGGTAGACCCGCTACCATTTTGGTCTATAAATGAGACCCCCCACCCTTACAAAAAAAGGAGAAAAAATAGAAAAACACTCTGAAACTCTGCCCATTTCGCCCCTTAGCCCTACTTCTAGTACTCCAAACCTAGATTTTATTCTTCCAATACATTTGCATACGTATATTCTACAACATACCAAAAATTAACTGGTGAAAACGTCCATTTGAAGCCTACCGAGTGGTAAAAAGGCCGTGTAGCAGTCCATTGTAAGTTTTTTTACGATCAGAACTCATTTCTTACTTTATTACGCATATGTGCAAGCACATATAAAGTTTCATCTTCTGGTTTTGCCCAGAACTCAGTTTCGTGGCCTTTTTAGCTTACGTTTTAGTATATATAAGTATATATATATATATATATATATATATATATATATATACGTTTTTCTTTGTTTGCACAGCCTAGATCGTCGATCTGTGGCTTTTTCTCGCTTTTATATATATATATATATATACTAACTTGTTCAGCCTGGATCGTTGATTCGTGGCCTTTTCAGCTTTATTATATATATAACTGACTATATATATACTAATTTTCAATTCTGTCAAGCCTGGATTGCAAATCCGTGGTATTACAGCTTTTATATATATATATATACATATATATATATATATACATATATATATATATATATATTTCTGTCGAGCGTGGATTAATTCGTGGCTCTTTACAGCTTTTATATATATATATACTTTTTCTGTCAAGCCTGGATTAGCAATTCGTGGCTCTTTACAGCTTTCATATATATATATTCAATCCATTCAGGCCTGGATTGGAAATTCATGGCCCTTTACAGCTTATATATATATATATATATATATATATATATATATATATTCTTTGTTCATTGTGATTAAATATTTGCTTTAAATATTCATTTGATATGAATTTGTAATGATGTAAATATTGTGGATTAGATTTATCTAAATCTAGCCCTTTCTAACTTTCAAAAGGTTCAAAATAGGTCCAACCGGAACCGGGAAGCAAGAATGGCTAAGATTTATTTAAATCTAGTTTTTCTAGTGTTGTAAATATTAAAGCGACCTTGCGACCCTAGATCCATATCTAGTGGGAATAGGAAGCTTTGGCTATGCGCATACAAGGATTTGACTGATAAATCCTTTGTTTTTGCGACGTCTAAAGTACAATTCTCCTTCTCTGTGAATATCTGTGTTGTGCAGGTTTTCTTGGCCATTTTCTGTGAGCATAGGAATTGTGGGATTGATGATCAAACTGATCTAAATCTGATTCCCACGATGGACAAACTCCACATTATAAACATATCCTGCCAATTTTTCTGTAAAATGTACAGCCGAGGGACCTTAAAATGGTTATCCGGATTTAAGGTATCGAATATAATGAAATATGGCTTATCGTGCTAGAGTCACTTCGACGGCTGTCATGCCCATAAGAAGACCGACACTTGTATATACATTTTGTGGTCGAGGATGCTTCGCATCCCAACGATCAACATCCAAATCAAGCCAAAGGCTGAATAGAATAAATTGGAAGTATCGATATGCTTCAATTCCTATACGAGCGTAAGGGTTTGAAAACCAACCTTTCAAAATATCATTTTCATATCTTGTCTAAACAAAAGGACTTTTCACACAAATCAAACCCTTTATATGTAGGTCCAACGAAGCATGGCAATACTTTCAAATCAAACAAATGTAGGCTCAATTACTTCCAGCATACACACACATTGCGATAAAAAAGGAAAATATTGAAAAGATACGGTACCGTGTTTCACGGGAGTAGGGGGTGCCTAACACCTTCCCCCCGCTTAACCAAGCCCCCGAACTTTAAGAATCTCGGTTTCAAGGCCAAGTTTCGACAGTGTCCAGTAATTGGGCCTACTTGAAAAAAAACAAAACTCGGTTGAGTTGTTACAACCATTTCAAAATCTACCTACTGACGACTCTATAAACCTTTCAAAATCGTCGACATGATACATGTTGGCCTTTCCTAAAAAACTTCACCCTTCATAAAAACAGATAAGACAAATAAGGGTAGAAAACAACAAAAATTTAGGAAGAGAGAAAGATATGTCCAAAGCGACAAGATTTTTTCCCGACATCGACAGGTAGCGACTCTGCTGGGGACAGTAGAGGTCTTAAGCGGCCTTCAAATCTTTTCAAAATTTCCCCTTTTATCTACATATGTGTGAATGTTGTGTTTTACCTTGAATGGATGTGAATAAATGCTTTACTGCTTTATGTTAGTTTTTCGCACCATGTCATCATTTCATACAGTGAGACGCGATGTATGTGAATGTATGTTGTGTGATTCCTCCACCAGGAGGCAAACCCGTCGGTGTTTGATTACTGGACTCAAAGGAGACTAATCCTGCGAGGTGCAAGAAAGGCACCACTCAGATCCGCTCCAATTGAAAGATCAGATTAATTTCCCCTCTAATAGATTGTGATGATCTGGGGACCTTCATGCCGAAAAGCCGCGAGAGTAGCCTAAGATAGGTCAGCCTCTGATTAATTAAATCCGAAGGGAAGCTTCATCATGCCTTCCTCTTTTAATTCAATGTCAATTTTCCAATTCCAATATAAATTTCATAATGTAAATATACATTCTATGTCATGTAAAACCTGTCATGTTATCCTGTCATTAAAACACCTGACCTTTGTTTTACAGGATAAGATTTAAAAACCTCAAAAATAAACATTATATAGCATGCATCCTATTAATATCTATACATCAAAGATTAACACACCTACGTTTATTGTAGGAAAAAATTGGTCTCGTCACCAGATCTAAATCTAAGAAAGCACTAAGCCCATCCTCAAGCATGCTTCAAGTGCTCAACCTGAATCCATCCCTGTCTCTAGGGAGGAGTTTAAAGGATTAAAGAACCAGATAGCGGAATTAGCTATTTTTCTCAAAGAGCAAAGCAAAGGTCTTCAAGGGAAACAAACACCCGGTCATACAGGATCATCCACACCCGGTGGTAGTCAGGATACCGGAAAGATAGACACTCAGATTCCTGAGCCTCAGAACAAGGATCCTACCAACAAAACCCCTGAAATCACCAACCTTAACAAAGAGCAGGAAGCTGGTGATATTCTGAAGAAGGTCCAACAAATGGAAGAAACCATCCGGTCTATCAAAGGGACTGGGGCATTTGGAAGCATAAATTACTCAGATTTATGTATATTTCCAGGGGCTCGATATCCTGACAAATTTCAAGTCCCTAATTTTGAAAAATATGATGGATTGTGAGATCCCTACACCTACTTGAAGGTATTTATTGGAGAGCTCGGATCCTATACAGAGGATGAAAAGCTTAGGATGCAATTATTCTAGAAAAGTCTGACTGGAGAGGCTAGAGCCTGGTATGCCCGACTGGACAATTTAAAAATTCACAGCTGGAAAGAGCAAGCACATGCCTTCCTCAATCAATACAGCTTCCAGTTTCAGATGGCTCCAGATAGATATCAGATCACCAAAATCAAGAAGTAAAACAATGAGTCATTCAGAGAGTATGTCCAACGATGGAGACGAATTGCAGCACAAGTTACCCTGCCTATGACTGAGAATGAGATAGTCATGACCTTCATCGACATTCAAGAAGCTCCATATTACAAGAGGGTCCTAGCAGGCATAGGAAAACCATTCTCGGAGATGATCAAACACGGAGAGATGGCTGAAATGGAGCTAAAGTCTGGGAAGATAAAAGATCTTACAGCCTTGGAAGCCGTAGCCGAGCATATCCAATCTGGAAGTTATGGGTGTAATCCCCAGAGAGCACACAAGAAGAAAGAAGAAGAAGTGTCCTTAGTATTGCAAGGACAGGATCAAAGAGGCAATCCAAACTTGTCTATGCAAAGGAGAAACTTTTCCCCTTTTCAAGCTCCAGCACAACCTTCTAATCCTCTATTTCAGAAAAATATGGAGGCCAAGCGTCGAGGAACGTTCACCCCCTTAGGGGATAAACTAGAAAATGTGCTAAAACTATTGACAGCACAAAAAAAGATTGTTCAACTCTTTCCACCAACCAGTTCCAGCGAGCGGAATTTTGACCCAAGTAAAAAGTGTGCATACCATTTCGGATCACCGGGCCACGATACACAAGACTGTTGGGCTCTCAAGCACAAAATCCAAGACTTGATAGACAACGGAGAGATTGTGGTGACCAAACCAGAGCAACCGCATGTGTAAGATAATTCACTCCCTCAGCACAAAGAGGAGAGTGTCAATATGATTAGCGCCAGGAGTGGAGAAGGATCCAAATACCTCCGTTATGTTGGAGAGTCAACTCAATGAAGCACTAATAGCCCAGACAGTTGGGAGTTCTTAGAAAGACAGTTCTTGATGGAACAGGAAATTAAGTCTATCAAGGAACAGATTGGGCAGTTGGTGGAGCTGGTCATATATCAACATTAGGTAACTAGATAGCTGATAAATCAAACCAACCAGCATGAAACAAGTCCTCCTACCCCTGAGATTAGCCCCATTCCTATAAGGTATCATTATCAATTTCATGAACGCGAACTTTGGGCCGACAAGGTGGCCAAGGAAGAAAAATTCCAAGCTGATAGGGAGTTCGTCTTCCAGAGGAATTTCACTAATCTGAATCAGCATATGAAAGAAATCCTCTAAATGCTGATCAATGAGGGGATGGTTGCAGATTTGTTACCCCCGATGAACCCTCGATCCAGGAAGTTCAAACCTGACCGAATCTGTCAGTATCATTCCAATGCGCCTGGTCATGACACCAAGGATTGTTGGGGACTTCGTCACCTGATTCAGAATATGATTGAAAGTGGTGAGCTGATAAAGACAAATTAAGATTATGGTTATCCCGACGAGGAAGCACTCTTTATTCCCATGGCATGGAATCAGAGAATAGTAGTTATAATTTCCTATGATAAGGATATAGCCATCACACCCCTGATACTACAAAGAAAAGGGGTCCAAGAAGTACAGAATCCTATGAAAGTAGCTGCGCTAGAGCCCCTAATATTGCCCTTCAGGCCGCAATATCCTGTTGTCAGCCTGAAGAGAGTCCCATGGAACTATAGGAAGGATGAAGGTTCAACCTCAAACAATATTGCCAGTGTATCAAAGGAAAATCCTTTGTACCTGTCTCTGTGGGTGATCAATTCAGTCATTAAAGCTAAAAGGAAAGTGGCTGAAGAGAAGATTGAAGAATTCCTCATCAAAATGGGGCATAACGAGATCAAGATGGTGCAAAGCTTGAAAAAAGCACCTAAACAGATATACATCCTGGACCTGGTATTATCCTCGGTGGATCATCACAACATTCTGGTGAAAGTACTAGAACAAACCCTTCTGCCAAAGACTGTAGATACCGAGAAATTACGTCATGTGATAGAGCACATCTTCAACAGCAATGTGATATCTTTCACTGATGATGATATACCCGCGAAAGGGATGGTCCATTGCAAGTCACTGCACATAGCAGTGATGTCATCAGGGTATGTGATCGGAGGTGTGCTGATAGATGGAGGATCGTCCCTGAACATCTGTCCCTACGATACCTTGGAAAGAATGAAGATCAACCCAAACCGAATCCGAACTAGCCATGTAGTCATTCGGGATTTCGATGGATCTCGCCAAGAGGCTATGGGTGAGATTGAGCTTCCACTGGAGATTGGTCCCCATAATTTCTATGTATCCTTCCAAGTACTCAACATTTCCATCGGATACAACTTGTTGTTGCCATGGATCCACATGGCAGGAGCAGTTCCATCCACTCTCCATCAGCAACTCAAGTACATTATTAATGGCAACCTAATCACGGTAAATACCGAACCAGAATACCCTGTCTACATACAGGAAGACATGCCAGTGATCAGTCTAGATGAAGGGATTGAACCTACTAGTTTCCAAGCATTGGAGTTGAGCAATACTCAGTACCTACCTGTTGGGGCATCAGCTTTGAAACCAAAAAATTTCCTTGAAGTAATGATCGTAGGTCAGGAAATGATATCCCTGGGATTCTGCACTGGAGAAGGGTTAGGAAAAAATCAACAAGGAATCAAGAGTCCGATGCAAATACCGAGCCATTCAGGGAAAGCCGGATTGGGCTATTCATCCGGGTCAAACCATCGGAACCCACACAAGCATCCAAGAGTTCATACTTCCACGATTCTACTGCCAAACCTCACTAATGCAAGTTTGTGAAGCCAATGAGGAAGATTCCTGCTGCTGTGTCGGCCATGCTGTTTCCTCTAGTCATACCGATAAGTGAGAGAAAAGCCCCAAAGCTTGAGAGGGAGAGCAAAAAGGGAAAAGAAAAGTTCCTGCGTGAAGGACGAGACCCATTTGCTAACATGTATTGTCTGATGCACTACGAGGGTATGAACGATGATATCCTGGACAGTGATGAAGAAGATCAGATCCGGATAAGGTGAACATTTCAAAGAAGAACTCTGGCCCTGATCTGAAGGATGTCTCAGTCATCATCAGAGAAGAGACAGACAACCACAGCTCCTTTATCCTCCCTATCCATGAGAATCTGACATTGGACAATTGGAGCAGCACCCCATGCTTCATTCAAAAAGGGTAAAAGGGAATAAAGTTCATCTGCCCTGAAACATGGTTTCATTTACTGCTTATTTTGTTGCACAGTTATAGCAGTTACTTTTGTCATGCTTTTGCTACATGCTTTGTATGATTAAACAGTTCCATATATTAAAGTGAAAGCATTTTGTTTTCAGGACTCCAGAATTGGATTTGTTTGTCCCTGTTGATGAGATGCCAAACTATCACAGTGACTACAACTTTGATGTAGAACTGAACTTTGACTTAATGGAGATTGATCAAGAGGAGATAAATGACTATGAGGTGCCCAATGAGATCAAAGAATGGGTCGAAGACAAACCCAAACCAAACCTCGATCAAACCACCACTGTCAATATCAAAACCTCAAAAAACCTCAAAGAAATCCAGATAGGCCTCGACCTCACCCAAGACCAAAAAGCCGACTTGATTGAACTCTTAACTTAGTTCCAGGATGTGTTTACATGGTCGCACGAAGACATGATTGGCTTGTCTACTGACATTGTCATCCATCGACTCCCCATCAAAGATGGATTCAAGCCAGTCAAGTAGAAGCTGAGGGGATTGAAACCTGAATGGAGTCTGAAATTTAAAGAAGAAGTTGTCAAGCAGTTCAAAGCCAGCATCATCATGGTATCAACATACCCAGAGTGGATGTCAAACATAGTTCCTGTGCCTAAGCCAAGAGGGAAGGTACGAGTAAGCGTTGATTACCGGGACTTGAACAAAGCTTGTCTCAAAGATAACTTCCCAGTACCTTTCATCCACATCTTGATAGACAACACGGCACAGTATGGCATATATTCTTTTGTGGATTTCTTTGCTGGATACCATCAAATCATGGTCACTGAAGAGGACAGGGAGAAGACATCCTTCATCCCCCCTTGGGGAACCTTCTGTTATAGACGTCTGTCTTTCGTCCTTATCAATTTCGGTACTACATATCAGCGAGCCATGATCGCCCTTTTTTATGACATGATGCACAACAAGATAGAGGTCTACATGGATGACATCATCGTCAAATCTCGGAGGGAGGATTACCACATCAGCCATCTCAAAAAGTTTTTCAATAGGTTGTACAAGTACAACCTAAAGCTGAACCCAGCCAAATATGCTTTTAGCCTCAAATCAGGCAAGTTGTTGGGATTTCTGGTGAGCAACAGAGGCATTGAGCTGGATCCCGCCAAAATTAAAGCCATCACGGAGATGCCAGTGCCCCAAATAGAAAAGGAAATATGGGGATTCCTGGGGAGAATTAATTTTATACGTAGGTTCATTTCCCAGCACACAGCAATATGTGAACCCATCTTCAAGCTGCTAAGAAAGAATTTATCCATGAAATGGAATGAAGATTGCCAAAAAGCTTTTCTTGCCATCAAGAAGCAGCTGATTGAAGCACCTATCTTAGTACCCCCAAGGGATGATGTTCCCCTGTTTATGTACCTGTCAGTCAATGCCAACGCAATGGGCTGTATGCTGGGATAGAAAGATGATAGTAGTAAGGAGAGAGCTATTTATTGCATCAGAAAAAGATTCAGCAGCGGTAAGTATAAGTACACCCAGATTGAAAGGACATATTGTGCATTAGCATGGGCCGCCATGAGGTTACAACACTATCTGCATGGGCACACGACCTACCTCATATCTCGCATGGATCCACTGAAGTACGTATTCAGTAAACCAATATTAAATTGTCGATTGTCCAAATAGCAATTGATCATCCAACAGTTCGACATTGTCTACGTGACTCAGAAGTCTATCAAAGGTCAAGGGATTGCAGATCAATTGGCCGAAGCACCGTCAAGGGATTTTGAACCCTTGGAAACTTATTTCCCGAACAACGGGATCATGACAATTCAACAGATACCTCAAGACAATATAGTCCAACCCTGGAAAATGTGTTTCGATGGAGCGGTGAACATGGAAGGTGCCGAAGCTGGGGCAGTCCTTGTCTCTTGTACAGGAGAACAATATCATGTAGCTACCAAGTTGCAGTTTGTCAACACCAACAACACGGCTGAGTATGAAGGCTGCATAATGGGGTTGAAACTAGCCTAGTCCATAGGTATCAAGCGTCTACTAGTCTTTGGGGATTCTGAGATGGTTATCAGACAAACCACTGGGGCATATCGCACCAAGTAATTGCATTTGCTGCCCTATCACCGGCAGGTTATCAACATATCTATGGATTTTGAAGAGATAACCTTCATCCACATCCCTCGAGGAAGGAATGATTTCGCCGATGCATTAGCAACGTTGGCTTCCTTGATCCACATATCTGGTAGAATGAGAATTCCCGACATCAAAGTCACCAGCCAAAAGGCCCCGACATACGGGAATTACATTGGATATATATCAAATGAAATACCTCCTATCAAGCAGCCTTGGTACCAAGACATAAAAGAATATCTTTGAGATGGATCTACACCCATTGGGGCAACCCAAGCTGGACGGAAGCAAATTAATAAGATGGTTATGAAGTTTTATCTGAGCGGAGACGCACTCTATAAAAGGGACGCTGGAATAGGCCTTTTAAGATGCCTCGATAAAGATCAAGCTCAGAGACTGATGGATGAAGTCCACGGCGGAGTCTGTGGTCCTCACATGAGCGGTCATTTGCTGGCCAAGGAGATATTAAGAACAGGACATTACTGGATCTCTCTTAAAGCTGACTGTGATGATCACGTTAGAAGATGTTACCAATGCCAAGTTCATGGAAATGCCATACACGCTCCTCCAAATGAACTGCACAATATGAGTTCGCCATGGTCTTTTTCTATGTAGGGAATGGATGTGATCAGGCCAATAAAACCCAAAGCCAGCAATGGTTATTGATTCATCTTCACTATGATCGATTACTTCACCAAATGACCAAATGGGTTAAAGCTGCCTCTTTTCCCAAAGTCACCAAAGAGATCATCATTGGTTTCATCAGAAATAATGTCGTCTGTCGATATGGACAACCGGAGGTGATCGTATCAGACAATGCCAAAAAATTAAACAATCAGATGATGCGAGAGCTATGCAGCAAGTTCCATATCAAGCATCTCAATTCCGTCATCTACCGGCCCAAGATGAATGGTGATGTCGAAGAGGCCAACAAAAACATCAAGACGATCATGCAGAAAATGTCTGCCAATCACAAAGGATGGTGTAAGAACCCGGATTTTCAGAAATTATTAAATAAGGATTTAATAAATAAAATTCTTAAACCGTGAGATGGGTTCGAATAAAAAGATATATATGTGATATGAGGTATGTGGTATTATATTACATAGGGTAATATGGACTATGTAATATGTGTTTTTGTGATTAATGAATATATTATTAATATATATTTGTTATTTATTTTAGAGACGATTCAATTGAGGTAAAGGAAGTGGATAAATTCCTATCGATATTAAATAATTTATAGAATTATTTTATCATAGTAAGTTGGTGACATTAAATATCCTTAATATATAATCACCATATTCTTGTGTATGTGTACTAATAACTCGTATGTTTATAATATAGGTTATTAATAGCACTTAAGCTATCCGTGAATAGGTTTGGATAGTGAAGCATGAGTTAGTTAAGGAATTAACTAATAAGAATAAATATTGGTTAATTTAAGTTGAGAGTTATATTATGGAATAATATAATGTGAATATTGAACCTTAATTAACTAAGGTAATATGGTACAAGGTTTAATTTACTTAAGTAAAGGAGTGAATTAATATATATGTTGAATATATGATTATAATTAGTACCTTCTATATATTACTTAGAATGGTAATATGTGTGAAAGTCTAATGTACAAATAACGTTAATAGATATATATATACGTTATTAAAGAGAAATGGAAATCATTATATCTTTAAATAAATATTTGAAGAAATTGTTTTGGGAACAATTTATAGAAAAGAAAGAGAAATAATTATTATAAAGGGTATTAAAATAAATTCTAATATTGAATTATTTTAATAAAGGAGGAAATATTATTTTTGAATAATAATATTACCCTATATGTTTTTGGTATGATGTAATAAGTGTGATTAATTAATATGGTAAATACATTAAAACATATTTGCTATATATAAATAAATTGATGGAAATAAATTATTATAATAGAAAATAAACTTATTACCTATTTTCTATATATAATGTATGTACATGTGCCATACATGTAATTATTTTAGTAGATATTATATTAAGAATAATATCTTGAGACAATAAGTAAATTATTTTCTAACAATGAATATCTTTATTTGGAGAAAACATAATATTTTATGTTATGACAAAATACATAATTCCTAATGTATTTTCAAGAAAGTTTATTAATGAAAGAAAACTAAGTTATTTCAATATATTAAATAACTTAAGTTATTATTTTATCGTAGATTTTATAATAATTAATAGAGTAAATATTAATTATTCTAGTGTAAAGGTTATACATATAATTGTTCAAGGTAGCTAAATAATTTAGCATTAAAGTGCATGTGTCACACAAACCTTATATTAAAAGAATATTAAAGTGTGATGGGAGTGATAATAAGCTTAAGGTAAGCTTTTGAGATATGCCTAGTGTGGCAAAGTGGTGGAATAAACATTCATTAAATAAATTAATGAATGAATAATTAATGGAATTAATTATTATTATTATGTGAATAAATTCCTATGTGCAATGATGTGTAATTATAAGTTATATAGTAGCTACATCTATATAATATGAAATGAAGTGTGACACTTCAAGAAAACTATATAATATAGGAAACTATAAGATTAAGTGTAATAGTAAAGTTACAATAATGGGGTGTGACACTACTCAATTAAAATATATTCGGTATTGTCAAATGTACATGGATTATATGATTGGGTGTATGTGTGACCCTATCATACCATATGGTAATAACATTAAGTTATTAGATATAAGCTTGTAAGTTAGTCCATGTGAGAGCAATAATGGTCAATTAAGTGGTTAGGGTACATGAATAGTGGTAGTTGGTGGGAGTTAGCCACCAACTTCTCTTTTGCCCTTTGGGTAATAACCATAGGAGAATAATAGCTTGATAATGAATAGATGCAATACATTGGTGTGTAGAGTTTGTTAATTCAATTACTACATTGTTGCTAAGAAAGCATATAATAAGAAATGTAATTACACCATGAGCATGTTATAAGGTGTAATGATGAGGAAGGACCATGAATAGTAGTAGTTGGTGGAGTTAGCCACCAACTCCTCTTTGACCATTGGGTATTACCCATAGGAGGGTAATAGATTGATTATAATAGAGAACATGTAAATTAGTAATGTAATGGTATTACTTTATGAACATATTATAAGATGTAACATTGAGTATAATATTATTTTAGGAGATTATATTATTATAAACTTGTGGACTATTAAGTACTAAGTTCATATAATTATGCCTTGTGTGGCATAAATAATGAAGTTAAATCAAGGGGATTTAATTGGAAGTATTAGAAGAAAATGAATGGATGATATTAATTATCATTATAATATTTGAGTATGTTTGTGATAATAATTTTATGGAAAATTATGGTATGAGAATACTCAACTATTTTATATCTAGTCCAATTAAGTTATTAATTGAGTTAAAACAATGTACATGAGTTACATTATAATACGTATTTATGTATATTTAAATTATAAGTATACTTGTTTATATATGGGTGTACATTTATGAAGAGTGGTGTATATGTGACCATAACTAATATTGATGTAGCAACATTAAGTATTAAAGTGTGACTTGTATAGTCCAAAAAGAAATAAAACTTAGTATGCTTACACCCATCTTACTAAATGCTGAGTTTTAAGAGAGAGTGTCCCAAATTGAGTGTCACTCTTTCTTCATACACGTGAATAGGCCAATGGTCTAGGCTATGTCTTCAATTGCCCAAACTCTAGGATGGTGATGATGGCTATACATATGATTTCAATGATGAAGGAGGGAGTGGCCCAAATAGTGAAACTCAACCACTTCCAACAACTCTTGCTTGCCCAATGAACTTCTCTTCTTTCCTTTGGTTTAAATTGTGGGGCAAAAACCAAGTTTGTGTAATGGCTTTCCTATAAATAGAAGCCTCCCCTTTACAATTCTAGGTTGCTAAGTTCTTGATGAGTTTATATAGAAGAGTTTGTGATGCTATAGAAATCTGAGAAAGAAGCTAGCATAGTAATTCAAAGCTCCAAGAGGTATAACTCTTACTTTAAATTCTTAGTTGTGAGTTTATAAATTCATAAGAGATTTCATGAATTAGTGGAGAATTGTTATGTAAGATGATGTTAATATGTTGAGTAGAGTCTAAATATATGTTATAGATACAATATGATGGCTTTCAAGCTTGTTACATGAAGTAAGAAAAGGATTAGCTGAAGCTCTGTTTTAGCAGTAAAGTTTCTGGTCTGGAAACGGGGACGCGCGGCCGCGCGTCTCCCTAGTACAAATGGGGCGCGGCCGCGCCCTCTGCAGAAACTCTTGGTGATTTTGTGTTTTCTGGTTGGTTAAGCATACTAGTTAGACTCTAATAATTTCAGAAAGGGGTCTGACATGTGTACTAAGGTTGTCATGCACGTAGTAAGTTGTATTAGTTGGTTTAACATGATTTCCGAAAAGAAAACGTAAAGTTTTGAAAATGAGACTTGACGAATTTTGCGTTCTTTGAGTCGGACTTTTGAGACATGTGTAAGTGTCTTGGTTATGTGTATCAATGGGTATGAAGGTAGTTGTTGATTAATTACCTTGGCTAATAGTAAACAATTATACCTTGTTGTAGTGGAGTTTTTAATGAAAACTTAAGGTTTTATAAATGAATTTTGGCGTATATAAGTCATGTTTATATTCTGACTTTTTAAGCATGATTATATGGTTTAGATATGCATGATATGTGAGTTGAAGGTATTGAGCATATACTAGAACACATTGTTTAAATTTAAAATGATTTCAAAAGACAAACTTAGAGTTTTTGGACGTATATATAGGATGTCCACGTTCTGATCATTGAGCATGTATAGATGACTTATATATGTGTTCTAATACGTGAGAATCATGACTACAAGGTACTTTGCATATACTTAGTTACCTTTGTTGACTTAAAGCGATTTTTATGAAATGTTTAGAATGTGTAAGATGATAGCATCAAACACGGAGTGAGTTACATTATGATCACACGAGCATGTATATTAGGATTCATTATGCCTATAGACATGTTGACATAAGCATCATGTGATGAAACATGGATTTCACATATGCACGCATATTCGAGAAAATGAATTTCAAAAGCATAGACTATGTGATTAAGTATACATGTGTAGTATAAGCACGAGCATGCCTACTTAATGTGTGTGTATAATATATATCAGAATGCATGATATGTTAGGACCAAACTAATTTTATGAAATCAAAGTTCTGGTTCTGGCAGGGAGTCGCGCGGCCGCGCCACTCCCAAGCTTAATTGCCGCGCGGCCGCGCCGTGTTGCAGAGCTGCCAAGAACAGTTTGTTAACTGTCTGGTCCTAAGTTATTTTCCTTAAGGACCCTAAGGACCGAAATAGAATGGTTTCTATAGAATAAGTATGAAGGTATGATGTTGTAACATCGTGGTTATCCTAAGATAGAGTGAAACGAAACCAAGATTAGAAAACGATATACGAACTGTTGTTCTATTAGGAGCATATGAAATGTATGACTGATGGATGTAAATCCATGATTATATAACTGTGTAGGAATACACGAAGTGCAGATAGCTTTAAGCAGTTAAGTCGTAGTTGTTAAACTACGAATCAGGCAAGTCTTTCAGTTCCTATTTGATATATGAATTCAATAACTGTTAGTTGAATTATATTATGCTGTGATAATGTGAACTTATATATGAACTGTATATGAGATATAAATGAGATTGAAAGTTGATCTTTGATGATATACTTGTTATGTGAAAAGTAACATGCGTAGTAAATATAAATTGTTTATAAATGCATGAACTGAGTATAATGTTGTATGCTATGTGATGCATGAAAACTGTTAGAATTGCTGAGCTGTCGAGCTCACTCTTGCAAATAACCACTTTTGCAGGTTAAGGATTCACGGTAAAGATTTCGTGCTTCTTGATTGATAAAGATAGATAGTATCACAACGAAGAATACTGATTAGATTATTACTCGAACCATGTCTAGGTTCTAGTAGTTGTACTTGATATTTGTTTACGAGGTTTAATGCTTGTCGTACTATAAAGATGTATTAGATAATACATAGAGGATATCGAGTTGAGTTGTAAATGTTTATACGATAACTCAGATAAGAAGGAATCATATTTTATAATTGATTCAAGGGTTGTAATTGATTCAAGTTATGAAATCAATAAAAGATTTTAATCAAGGAGGATTGAAAAGTTTAAATTATTCCGTATTTTAGTAACATCGAATATGATGTAAAGACGAGATCTTGGATATGAATAGAATTTATATTCTAAATTGTAATAAAGCAAGTTGTATTCTTTTAGTAATAAATAAAAGATATAATAATTTGGCGATAATAGTATCGTGACTGCACCGAATCCAAGGTTTCGAAGGAACGTGGATTTGGGGGCGTCACAGATGGCCTGACTTGTTGCCTATGACTCTGTTAGCATATAAGACGTCAATGCGTACTTCTACTGAGGCTACCCCTTACTCATTGGTCTATGGCATGGAAGCAGTACTTCCCATAGAAGTAGAGATGGAGTCCCTGAGAGTGTTAATAGACGCCTAGATGGAAGAAGATTAGTGGTTGCAAGAGCGGTACCACCAGTTGTCCATGATAGATGAAAAGAGAGCTACAGCCATTTTTCACGGGCAGTTATATCAGCAAAGGATTGCTCGGTCATATAACAAGAAAGTTCGACTCCGGCAATTCAAAGAGAATGACTTGGTATTGAAGAAAGTTCTAGCCAATCAAGATGAGGCCAAAGGAAAGTTTGCCCCGAATTGGGAAGGCCCTTTCATTGTCAAGGACGTGTTGATAGGAGGAGCTATCAGATTATAAGAAATGGACGGGAACAAATTTCCCCAGCTTATCAATTCAGACACCGTGAAAAGGTACTATGTCTAAAGCAGTTGCAAGCTGATAGACACATAATTCATACATTTTATTATTCCTAATTTTGTCCTTTTAATTATATTAGTTTATTAAATTAATATGTTTTATTTTATTTTGTAGGGTTTAATATTTATTGTAATAAAGTCAAAATCTTGGTGATCAAGCGATATTTAATGCTCTTATTCATGTAAGAAATATTCAAGAAGAATCCTGCAAGGAGAAGGAAAGAGGAGGAACAATCTTGGTGTGCAAGTCAAATTCAATAAGAGAAAGAAAAGTCTATCTAGAAGATCTCTTTGAGAAGTTGATTACCACTAGGAAGTTAAAACCTACATGGGAACAAAAGTGTCCAAGTTCAATGTATTTAAATTGGGGCACAAATTTATTTTCCCTATAAATAGGTCTCTTGTTTTAGAGAGAAAAGATTATTAGGTATTGTATTAGTTTAGGTTAGGAGTAGAAGTAGATTAAATTACTTCTTCATTGTACGCTTGTTGAAGAATCATCAATAAAGGGAGTTTTCTTATTTTATTTCTTCTTCTTTATTTTAGTTAGTTATTTTATTTTTAATGTCTAGTTAATTTTTTATATCTAGGATGAAGATGAAATTAAATAATTATTCATGATAATATTTTTCATCTCTTCTATTATTTATGCCTTTATGTTTAATTGATTTCGCCTTCATATTTCGTTATTGAAATACCTTCGTTTTATAGTTCATATGTGATTTTAAATTAATTAAGAGGTTTTGATAGATTATTGTTAAGATATGAGTTTTCATAATCCATGCTTGCTCAAAGAAGTTTTGATGGGTTATAGTTAATCCTTAAATTTTCATAGTCTATGCTTGCCCACGTTAATTATAAAATTATTAAATTAAAGAGAAGGGAGATCAAAATCATAAATAAGTTATAAAAATAGAATAGATTGAATTATATATTATGTTTATTATTTAATGGATTCGGATTCCTAGATTGTTTTCTCATTATTAGTTTTCATATTCTAATTAATCAACTCTCGATATTTTTTTCTAATTCGCCTAAAATAGTTATTAAGGATATATTAAAATTAATCTAGTCTCTGTGGGTTCGACTTGTACTTGCCAGTTCTTCAACTTGACACTGTGCACTTGCAGTTACATATTTTTATCACATCAAGTTTTTGGCGCCGTTGCCGGGGACCAGACTTAATTTTATATTCTTTAATTTTTATTTATTCGAGTTAGTTTATTTTTCTAATTTTTTTTTATTGTTTTTAGGATTATCGAAGCAGATCAACAGTGCGGAAAGACAAGACTATTGCTGCGCTTTTCCTGGTATTTTGTATCTTAACTAAAAAAAAATTAAAAAAAATAAGTAGCTTAGTTTTTCTTTTTTTTTGTTAGTTAGAAAACTAATTGTCGCATTCATGCATTCATGCATTCCTATTTAGGTTTTTTATTTTATTTTATTTTATTTAACCCTAGAATTAGGATTCTTATTTTATTTTTATTTTTATTTTTTTTGTGACTTTCGTGGTTAGCTGTTTATTTGTTTTGTGATTTTGTGGAAAGATGGATTCTTATTATAGTTGGAATAATAATTTTGTTTGGCATCAAGAACCCTATGAAAATTTTAATGCACACCAAGTAAATAAATTTTTTCCAACTTATGAAAATCCTTATCTAAGTTCATATCCATATCCATACCCATATTCGGATCCAGAACCTCAATATCCACAAGAATTATCAAATGAAGAAGAGGAAAGACTTAGTGTCTTAGAGAAAACTATGAAAGTTTTAATGAAAAATCAATTTAGCGTGGATCAAGCTATATCTCGTCTAGAAATTCAAATGAGTCGATTAGCAACCATAATAAATGAACAAGAGGTGGATGAATTTTCTAGTAACTCTGAGGTTAATTTTAAAAATCTTGATAGTTGTGAAAATGATGATGAAAACGAAATTTTTTATTCAATTCTACACAGTTTGAGTCAAACGAATTTGAGGAATCTAAAAATTATGAGTCTATGCCTAAAATTGATCATGTCACATTTAATGAGTCGGTTGAAAAAGTCTATAAGCCTAAAGTTCTGTACCCTGAAAAACTTATTCCAAAAAAACCACCTAGTGATTTTTTGGACCAACCCATTAAAGTAAATATGATCCAAGAGTTGTCCATGACCCAAGAAATAATTGAAAATAGACTTTTGATTGAAAAAGATCCAATTAATTTTTTCTTAAATCATCTTCACCAAAATTGGAATGAATCTGAATATTTAGATAAGGTCAATGAGCTATTGAGATCCACTACAAATAAGTCAACTAAACTAGAACATGTATGTGAACCAATTCTTCCATCATTTGAACATGTTAGTGAAAATTTTCTTGAGGTACATTTTAAGCATAATTCTGATGAAAATTATAACTATTTTCAATTTTCTAGGCCTCCTGAAAATCATGACAAATTCACACTCACTTACCCATTTGTATCATTCATGTATAATCATATAATATTTAAGATTTATAAAATTCGTAGGTATGTACATTTGTTTTCCTTCTCACCACATTTTCTTGCAGAATAAATGCCCCGCATACAAGGTACAATTCTTTCATATCTTTGTTCTCTTTTCTTCATTTGCATACATTGAGGACAATGCATGATTTAGGTATAGGGGGAGTTTGTTTGTATTATTGTATTAGATATTTTTTTTCTTTTTAGAAAAATATTGTTAAAAAAATCAAAAAAAAAAATTAAAAAAATTAAAATTTTTGTTTGACTTTTTATGGATTGAATTTATTCTAATAAGTGTCCGTGGAGTTAAAAGTCATGAGTAAGATTGAAAGATTTAGAACTCTTAAATCTTTGATGGGGTACGAAATCTTAGTTTGAAATACCATCTGGACTAAAATTGATTTCAAAAATATTTTTGCACTTCACGATCGCACTAACTCTTAATTGTGGATATAAACTATGATTCGAGTAATTTAAAAAAAAAGGAAAGAAAAAAAAAAGAAAAAAAATTAAAAAAAATGAAAAAAAAAAAGAAAAAAATAACTGCTTCAATGTCCATTGAACGAAATAACTGGGTATCTAAGCCTTATGAAGCATCGATATTCACGCTGAAAAATGTGATGGATAAAAGCAGTTTGACTAGTCTAATTTTGTGGCCTTTGTTACTCGAGTTAGTAAGCCCTTAGGGGTGTCTCTATACCTAGTGCCCTAAAGCCAACTGATTTGGGAGTCATTGGTCCAACGCTCGCTACATGAGTAACTCTGAAAAGCCTAAGAAAATGAGACATTGCACAAGTTAAGAAAAAAAAGGAAAAAAAAAAGGAAAAAAAATTTTGAAAAAAAGAGAAAAAAGAAGAAAAATGAGTTTGCTTGATTTTCATGGTAAAATCCCTATTAAGAGTTACATCATACACACATGCATGCATCACATGGAATTAATATTATGAAGGATGGTGTCTAGAATGAAGATTGAATATTTTTGATAAGGTGAACGTGTGATGTTGAATTTAATCTTGCTTATGTATAATGCCCATGAATATTTAGAAGTTTTAATTCAATTTCATGACTTGTTGAACTCAAAAATATTTTTAAATTTTGTGGGTATATTCACTGCAAACCCTCACGAGACACAACTCGTCCACTTGGGATAACCTTGGGGTTTAAAGGCTTGTTGCACATGCTAAGTGCAATCGTGTCTCCTACGAAAATGGGATAGTATAATTTTTATTTTATTTTATTTTATTTTTATTTTACTCGAGGACGAGCAAAAGCTAGGTATGGGAGTATTTGATAGACACATAATTCATACATTTTATTATTCCTAATTTTGTCCTTTTAATTATATTAGTTTATTAAATTAATATATTTTATTTTATTTTGTAAGGTTTAATATTTATTGTAATAAAGTCAAAATCTTGGTGATCAAGCGATATTTAATGCTCTTATTCATGTAAGAAATATTCAAGAAGAATCCTGCAAGGAGAAGGAAAGAGGAGGAACAATCTTGGTGTGCAATTCAAATTCAACAAGAGAAAGAAAAGTCTATCTAGAAGATCTCTTTGAGAAGTTGATTACCACTAGGAAGTTAAAACCTACATGGGAACAAAAGTGTCCAAGTTCAATGTATTTAAATTGGGGCACAAATTTATTTTCCCTATAAATAGGTCTCTTGTTTTAGAGAGAAAAGATTATTAGGTATTGTATTAGTTTAGGTTAGGAGTAGAAGTAGATTAAATTACTTCTTCATTGTACGCTTGTTGAAGAATCATCAATAAATGGAGTTTTCTTATTTTATTTCTTCTTCTTTATTTTAGTTAGTTATTTTATTTTTAATGTCTAGTTAATTTTTTATATCTAGGATGAAGATGAAATTAAATAATTATTCATGATAATATTTTTTATCTCTTCTATTATTTATGCCTTTATGTTTAATTGATTTCGCCTTCATATTTCGTTATTGAAATACCTTCGTTTTATAGTTCATATGTGATTTTAAATTAATTATGAGGTTTTGATAGATTATTGTTAAGATATGAGTTTTCATAATCCATGCTTGCTCAAAGAAGTTTTGATGGGTTATAGTTAATCCTTAAATTTTCATAGTCTATGCTTGCCCACGTTAATTATAAAATTATTAAATTAAAGGGAAGGGAGATCAAAATCATAAATAAGTTATAAAAATAGAATAGATTGAATTATATATTATGTTTATTATTTAATGGATTCGGATTCCTAGATTGTTTTCTCATTATTAGTTTTCATATTCTAATTAATCAACTCTCGATATTTTTTTCTAATTCGCCTAAAATAGTTATTAAGGATATATTAAAATTAATCTAGTCTCTGTGGGTTCGACTTGTACTTGCCAGTTCTTCAACTTGACACTGTGCACTTGCAGTTACATATTTTTATCACATCACAAGCCATCATCCTGGTCCGGCGAATCAAATCAAATCGGTTCGGGTATTCACAAAAAAGCTCTAACTATGAATGACCTGATCTCCCTCAACCAGGGAGTACATAGGAAGCCATTCACGGTGCGATCAAACCAAATAAAAAATTTCAAAAACCCATCAAACCAAACTCAAACCCAAAAGAAACACTTCTCAAACCATTTAGGCAAAGCCTGAACTACGAATGACATGATCTCCCTCAACCCGGGAGTACGTAGGCAGCCATTCATGGTGCGGTCTGACCTTCAAAGAAAAATTAAAACTAATAAAAAACCAATCCCAAGACACCGAAACCCTATAAAACCCAAATACTATCAATCCTCCCTAGTCAACAGGTCCTTTTGAGGTACTCTCCAACATCTCGCTGTCAGTCCATCAAGGAAAAGCTCATGATATATCAACAACAGCAAGTCATAAAAGAAGTGGCAATCACTCAGCAATGACAATACATATCTATCAGGGAAGTGAATCAAAATATATTTCTCTGCTATATAATATTGTTTGATATATACAATGTGTCATGTACATGATAAAAATGGCTGATCTAGTATGTGCAGGAAAAAAAAAGCTAGTCTATGAACCCATGGACAAACGGGACAGCAGTGGCAATATGGCATCCCTCTCAGAAGATGGAGAAGCAGCGGTAAACTCATGATCCTTGGCCTCCATACAAGAAAGAATATCCACAGCCATCTACATAGTACTGTTATGG
Source organism: Panax stipuleanatus (assembly GCA_020205555.1). Lineage (NCBI taxonomy): Eukaryota > Viridiplantae > Streptophyta > Magnoliopsida > Apiales > Araliaceae > Panax > Panax stipuleanatus. The sequence continues at coordinate 147,362,212 of CM035117.1, forward strand.
CCATCTATGAAAGCACTCATGTCTGCAACCAAGATGTGCGTATATGATCTGAGTGTAGTGTTGTCTGTAATGTAAACATCCCGGGTGGCTATGGCCTCATCCTTTTCAATGTAAGCGGCATCCCGGGCGACTAAGGCCTCCTCAATCTCCTAAAAAGCTGCATCTTGGGTAGATCAAGCCTCATCACTCTCAACAAATGTTGCATCCCTAGTAGCTTGAGCCTCATCTCTATCAACAAAAATGGTATCCCATCTAGAAAGGGCTGTCAACATCAGTGCTCTAGCCTGATCCCTCTCAAAAGTCATCCGAGCTAGTGAATCAACAAGAGCTGGATTTGTCCCAGTCAAAATGCTCGGAGGGTCACTAACTTAAACTGTTGTCAAACCAGTAAACAAATCATCCTCCGTGGGAGAATCAGGATCTTCCATAGGCTCCTCCTCATCTTAATCCATGCTCGGAGCTGACTGGATAACCGCAGATGCTGCAATATCAGCCTCCAACCATGTCGAATACTCTAAAGAATGATCTGGATGGCTAGTAGAGAAGTCAGCCATATCCCTATGAGTCCAACACTCATGAGTCTTGATCAGGTCAGCTGACGACAAAGATGAAGCTGATATCCGTTGATTCATAGCCCCCTCAAAATGGTGGAGGCTCTGAAACTGATCAAACTGGCCCATGACTGCCAGCGGATGATATGTGGTCACCCCTCTCAGACCCGCCAAAGGTAGATAATCCATGCCAACCGCATGAGTGATGAAGCTGTAAGGGGAGCTAAGCCCTGAGCAGGATAACATCGAAAAGGGATGCTCAATCGCAGATAAAAAGGCCTACCATGACGTCGCATCTGAACGCACCGCCGGCCTGAAAGAATAGGACATGGCTATCTCATGGGTAAAGCAATACCCATGATGTCAGAAGGTGCCAATAAGACTCAAATATGTCATGAACTACACATAAAGCAGAACGACGCTGCCTCTGAAAAAACCTCCTAGATGGGTACTATAGAAAGTAGCCGACCTCAAAGTCTCGGCTAATATCATCGGCAGGATAGTACAACCCTGTCTAAGGGCATGAACCACTACCATAAAGCCAATGTCCAAGTGGTCCATATATAGTGGCATGTACAAATAAGCCGTAACGCACATCAGTAGAACATCCACACGTGTAAACTGCCACTCATCTGCAGGGATGATGAAGTCTCCTGAACATCGCTCGTAGCTGTCTTCTAGCCATCCAAAGCGATCAATCAAAAAGTCTATGGACACCACATGTCCTACAGTAATCTCCTCAGTGACTACTCTGCGTCTCAGACTAGTCATAGTCATAAATAGACGTCTCATATCACTAATAGTTGTCCTGGCATAGGGAAGATCTAATGCCAAACCCGTGAGGCGCTCATACTCCTCCAGTGTAGGAGTCAACTCATGAAGGCCAAACCTAAAAACCTGGCGCTCGGGTATCCAGCAGGATAATATGCCATCCACAAACCCCTGTGGAACCTAAAAAGCTAGAAGGGCCAAAGAATGCCCCAACATCTGGTCAACTGTGCCTCTAGCTATGAGCGGCAAACTATCATACCACGATCTCAGTGAAGATGCTACCAAAGAATGTGGCAAGTGCTCGATACGGCTGACTGTGGATGAAGACACCTGTATAACCGTATCATGAGACCATCTAGGAATCAAATCTAAACTCACCTATCTAAATTCATATCCATGACATAATACATGCATAATAACAATGATAAATGACAATAGGATGCAATAGATAGGAAATATCATACATTTCTAGAATATACTATCTACTGAAAGCATCATCTATGTCTGCTCATAAAATATAAAGTAAAAAGTACAGGGAAATGGGGCACAGCTGCCCAACTACTAACAGAGGCCTATCAAAAGATATAACGAGAAATGGGGCACAGCCGCCCAACTACTAACAGAGGCCTATCAAAAGATATAGCGAGAAAAGCAATCAGAAGAAATCTATAACATCTACATCCAGGCGATCGACCTGCTCCAGCTCCTTCTGAGTAACAGAATCTTGGCCAGTAGGAATGTTCGGTCGATACAAGGGAGGATCAGCACCTTCATAAGTGCTAGAAAATAGATCTGTTGAGGGGCCAGCTCTGGAGCTAGAAGGATCAAACAAATCTGCCGCTGACGGATCCCTGCCAAGATGCCTGATGAAAAAGTGAGCCCTCTCCAACCGCTGAGTCAATCCTGCAATCTGCTCCAGTTGAGTCGGCTCTCGGAGGCAAGCTATCCAGTCTATCATCATCACAGACCCAGAACCATATCTGCCATAAACTAGGTAGCACGAGTCTAAGCCCTAATAGTGTGGGGACTCCACCAGCTATGAAATGCCTCCTGGCTGTAAGGACCCTCCGACAAGGTGAAGCCATCTACGCCCACCATGGGAATGTTTGTGAGTGGCTGAGCTAATGGCCAATGATACCAAGTAGGAGGAACAAAGGGAATGTGGATATCTCTCGTCACGCTCTGGATAGTGCGCTCTCCCAAGTAAAGCTCCCAGCCTCCTTCGGTCAAAAATAGGATCCGACGTGTGGACAATGCAAAATCCCGGCCAGTCGAAAAGCCATCCTTGAACCCGACTGTCAAATAGTCCGAGGTGTAGGGAACCTACGAGATCGAATCAGACGTCAACAGCTCTAGCTTCAAGTGGGAGTGGGTAAATCCCTCTACAACAGGGACCTCCGTTAAAGAGGAGTGATGCCAGCGTTGTCCCCTCGAATAGGTCTCTAGGCCCAAAGTAGTGGCTGGGCGTAGGCAAGGGAGCCTCTCATATGCCCAGAAATGGCAATACAAAGATCAAATGACCTCAGTGATAAAATTAGCAAACATAAATGAGGAAATTGAAAGGTAAAAGAGAAGTACTCACTAGCAAGAAGGGATAGAAACCTAGCCAAGCCTCCATCACGCCCTCCGAGAGCAAGCGCATCCCTTGGAGAAAATAGGTAAAGGTGTAGGTACCCCAATCAAAATCACTGAGGCGCTCCACGTATCAAGGAGTGCTAACCAAGGCAAAAGACACCATTGAGGAGTTGTCAACAATGAAACAACCCCTGATGATCACCAAGAACAGTCGCCGAAGGATGCAATCTCTAACCTTCTAATCATCAGGAAGAGGCTCAGTCAAAGCCCCACTCTAGGCATCTACACTCAAGGGACTAGAACGGACAGTTCGACCCTTGATGGCTGTAGCTGGAACATCCAAGAGGGACCGAATGGCAGGTGGTGAAATTTCAGCCATCAATGGCACTGGCTCGCCTGCAAACTCTATCCCAGTGATGAACCTCCAGTCTATCGGTGTCATCATCACCTCACAATCCAATAAATAGAGAGACTGGGTCTGGTGGAACCAGCGCTAAGACAAAGCCCTCAGATAACCCTAGGGCAATGGCGGGGAGGAATAGAAAAGAAGGCCTCGAACCCCCAGGTGTTGACGATGGCCTGATACTCCGAATGCAGAGTATGATATAAGGAGTGGACACTGAACCAGTTCCCCCTGGGCTGCGTAAAGCCGGGAACCTGCATCAAATAGCCAGTCCAGATTAAACCTGTGCCCTGAAATGGCAAAAGAAAGAAAAATCCAGAATAAAAACTTTAGTCACCTCATTGGCGTGAAGATATATCGATGGATGGCTTCTTAAGTCGCCCAACAGCTCCTGAATAGGCACAACGATGGTTGGAAGCTCTCTACAAGGAGCATGATCTGGGGCAGGATCCACAAATGGAACATCCTCGTCGTCCACATTATCCGGCATCTCAGCTCGGATTGGACGAATCACAGGCTCAGCCAAACAGCGCAACGGCCAGGCTAGACGCGGCTGAGGAACATCAGAAGCTCTCCTCCACCTCACACCTGAAGCGACTCTGCTAGCTCTGCCTGGTCTATCTGGCTCCATAACCTGGACAAAGTCTCCAAATCACCTCAGAAAGGGTGAGGTAAGCCTTAAACCTGTGGCTTATTAAATGAAATCATTGCTTTATGCATTTTCAAGTCCTAGCATGCATTAGTTAACCAAAATCTCCAGTAGAGTTAAAATTTCATGTTTATTAAATTCTCAGCCTTTTGAAAATTTTTTGCCAGAGTCTCCTTTGTAAAATGGGCTGTCCACATTCACACAGGCATGACTAGGTGGTCATTCAGTAACACACCTACCCAAAAATAGAAATAGTTTATATTTATGAAAAAAATCAAAATTAAACTCCCCATGGCAGCTAAATTACCATGTGCATTTTTTGTTAAAAATACAGGCTCATTAGGCCTCAAAAAGGATAAGTAAACTGATCAAAAAAGGCGTCAATTGACTGTCTCAGAAATTAAATTTTTTTACATTAGAACGTTCAGCATAGTAAAATATGCATATTTACTAAGTATAAAAAAATTTATCAAGTCATATAGGCACGCCTATTCGCTATATTGTGTTTAGAAGCATACTATGTGATATCTAACATTCTAACGATCAAAACTGAAAAGGAAATGATGTAAACGTTACTAGAGATGTGTAGAACGTTTGTACGGTGACAAAATTTGAAAAAAGAAGCCCGAACTTCGTAGATCTGAAGAAGAAATTCAGATTTTCTTTAGATTTCAAATTTGAAAATAAACTTTGAAAGCCACGGGAGGTCAAGTTATAATCGCAGGGAGTAGCAGCCCCGCCTGTGGTTGCCGCAACTCTACCTGCAGCTCCCTAGGGTGGGGTCCACCCCCTCTAGTTCGGTCCAGCTCGAGTTGAAATGAAGTTTACAAAAGCTAAAAAGTTAAATCAGGGAAAAAATTGCTACACAATTGAGCGGATTGGCCTGAAGCCTTGCATCCAAGTGGTAAGTTCCTGACGAAGGAAGGAACTTCTTGTAAGACATTGGTAGAAGCCCTGATGTGTTATTCTGAGTGTCGATGACCAAAAACTATTGAAAAAACTACTAAAAATAGCCTCTGTCTAAGCATCGGGAAGGTCCGGCGTTATGAACAGCAGGTTTTGAATGTGCCAAGGTGTCCAGATTGGTCCGAGGGTGTGACTTATTAGAAAGAATAGTCCCACATCGAGATCGATCATGACTGACATTCCAGCCATTGGTGACAACCCCAATGAAGCATCAGGAACGAACCGGTGATTACAGCCGTTGAAAACTACTTCAGCGAAGGTCAAATTGCCTGACATTCCAGCCGTTGGCGACAACCCCAATGAAGCATCGAGAATGAACCGGTGATTACAGTCGTTGAAAACTACTTCAGCGAAGGTCAGATTGCCTTATATTCCAGCCGTTGGCGACAACCCCAACGAAGCATCTGGAACAAACCGATGATTACAGTCGTTGAAAACTACTTCTGCGAAGGTCAAATTGCCTGACATTCCAGCAGTTGGTGACAACCCCAACGAAGCATCAGGAACGAACTGGTGATTACAGTCGTTGAAAACTACTTCAGCTAAGGTCAGATTGCCTGACATTCCAGCCATTAGCGACAACCCCAACGAAGCATCGAGAACGAACCCGTGATTATAGCCGTTAAAAACTACTTCAGCGAAGGTCAGATTGCCTAACATTTCAGTCGTTGGCAACAACCCCAACGAAGCATCAAGAACGAACCGGTGATTACAGCAGTTGAAAACTACTTCAGCGAAGGTCAGATTTCCTGACATTCCAGCCGTTGGCGATAACCCCAACGAAGCATCAGGAATGATTTAGTGATACAACCGTTGAAAACTACTTCAGCGAAGGTCAGATTGACTGACATTCCAGGTTTTGGCGACAACCCCAACGAAGCATCGAGAACGATCCGGTGATTACTAGCCGTTGAAAACTACTTCAGCGAAGGTCAGATTGCCTGACATTCTAGCCATTGGTGACAACCCCAACGAAGCATCAAGAATAATCCGCTGATAATAGCCGTTGAAAACTACTTCAGTAAACGTCAGAATGAATGACACTGCAAGCCGTTGGCGATAACTCCAGCGTAGCATTGGGAACGAGCCGGTGATAAAATTTTGGACAAATTTTCTCCCCACAGAGGACAGATGATGGAATCTGTTATACAAATCCCCATTAGGAACACCGAGAAGGATCCGTGGTTCAATTTGACACTGCAAACTACCGTTCGAGTAGGCGGCAAGAGAATTCAATGAAGGTTATCATGGATGAGGTCATCCCCTGCAGAAAATGAGGTGAATAGCCAGTGATAGCCTATACCACGAGGGTATATATAATATATAACATTACACATCATGCATTGCATTACATTTGCATATGTCATATTTCCAGTGACTAGCAGTCTTTAAATTGTTCATTTCATTGCATTGCATAAACATGATAAAGAGGTTCAATTGACCGCTGCAAACTACCGTTCGAGTAGGCGGCAAGAGAATTTAGTGAAGGTTATCATAGATGAGGTCATCCCTAGCAGAAAATGACGTGAACAGCCAGTGACAGCCTATACCACGACGGTATATAACATTTGAAACATTACGCATCATGCATTGCATAACATTTGCATATATCATATTTCCAGTGACTAGCAGTCTTTAAATTGTTCATTTCATTGCATTGCATAAACATGATAAAGAGGGGCATCTGTAGACACTCGAAGTTTTGCATTCCTGTTACTAACCCTTTAGGAGGGCAAAACCATCTTTTACCTTCCAGAAACAACCCTGGAAGTTCATACCAAAGTCAGCAACCCCGGCAATAACACCGGAATGTCAAATCAAGCCCCGACAACAACCCCGGGAGATCAAGTCAACCCCGATCACAATATCGGGATATCAAGTCAACCCCGGTCACAATACCGGGATGTCAAGACAAGCCCCGGCAACACCAGGATGTCAAGTCAAACCCTGGCGATAACCCCGAAAGGTACAGCAGCCCCGGCGATAACCCCGGGAGATCAAGTCAACCCCGATCACAATACCGGGATGTCAAGTCAACCCTGGTCACAATACCGGGATGCTAAGTCAACCCCGGTCACAATACCGGGATATTAGGTCAACCCCGATCACAATACCGGGATGTTAAGACAAGCCCCGGCAGCGCCGGGAGGTACAGCAGCCCCAGCGACAACACTGGAAGATCAAATCAACCTTTGGAGACAGCCCTGAAGCATCAAATCATCCCCAAAGACAACTCTGGGAGACCAAATCAACCTCGGAGACAACCCTGAGGAAGAACAGAGTTGGCTGGGATCAAATCTTGGAGACAACCCCAAGAAAATAGTCGAAAACCTGGCCAACACAGGAGACGACCCCTAGAAGGGCAAAATGGTCATTTTATCAACTTGAAGCCAAATCAATCAAAAGCAAGCCGAATTGATGCAATGAAGGTCAGAAAGAACCATAACATCGATCCCGAGTGAAAACAGCACAAGACAGCTCAACGGACGGACCGCGAAAAAACAAAGATCTGGTCATAAACCCATATTCTTGGATTCAGAAATGGTCAAATCCCATGTCATTGTGTAGCTTTCAGAAAGAGCTTTCCGGAAAGGTATAGCACGTCTCAAACAAACGCTCTGATCAAAAGTTATTAAGGTTCGAACCTGACATCGTGTTGCTCGGAGTGCAAGTACTTCGAGACAACAGGACCCACCAGGTGGGGCCCACCACGAGGAGCCGCAGCTGTAAGAACCAGAAATTTCCTATAGTTCTTATAATAATAATATGAGAAAATAGTGAATAATCGTTTTTTTTACTATATGAGAATAAAAATGTTAAGTATAATATTTGGTTATGTAGTAATAAATATATATCATGGTTATATATTTATTAAGTGTTGAAAAGAATTTGATGTGAACAATTTGTTATGTAATAATAAATATATATTGTATATATATATATTTATTATATGATAAGATGGGGATAATGTGTTAAGGTGATAATAAATATATAACAAGATTATATATTTGTTATGTAATAAGAAGATGTTAATGTGATCAGTGTGGTTATGTGATAATAGATATATAATATATTTATATATTTATTATGTGTTGTGATGGTATTGATTTAATCCATTTATTGATCAAATAATGGTGAAGTAATGAATATATATTGTGAATATATATATTTATTATTTATATGTTAAGGGAAATAAAATGTTTATATAGTAGATTTATACACTCATTGTGTATGGATATGAAATTGATATAATCAATTTGAGGAATGGGGAAAAGGAGGTTTAAGTATATATGAATGTATATATATACTTTACCCAAGAACATTAAAATAAATTGCTAATAAATTTATTTTAATAAGAATGCGGATATTATTTATAGGTTATAATATCTTAAGAACTAAATAAATTCATATTGAATTTGTGTGATAGGAAAGGATATTATGTTTTTCCTAATAGCATGAGTTAGCAAATAAAGGACATTTGCATGGTGTATAGTGTAGCACATATTTATTGACCTTTATTAAATAAATGTGTGAGTAATCCTAATATTTAACATTGTGTTTGGGAATATATAATTATATATTTTCAAGAGTGTTAGTAAGTAGTAACTCGATTAATTGTATTAAGTTACTAATATGATGGTAATTAGAATACTTAATATAGGAGAAGGTTACATGGGTGAATTAATTAAGCAAGTTAAGTAGGAATTATTCCTTAGTAATTAAATTACTATTGCAAACTTAATTCCCAAGCCAAAATTTTCCCTAAGTTGTCGTGTGTGTGAGAGAGAGGAAAAGAGGAGTAAAGGCTACACCATTTCCAAGCTTGAGCACCAAGAATTATTGACTAAAAAAATTGCAAAGTCTCCTCCTCCTTCCTTTCCAAAAAACTGTGGCCTTCATATTCTCATTTGGGTGGAATTTTGTAAATTCTTCAAGTTTGATTACGTGAAGAAATGGGGAGTTAGAGAAAAGCTTCATGGCTTGTGCTTGTAATCTCATAATTTAGTTAGTAAAAATTAATAAACCCCATATCCAATCCTCCATGAATTATTAAGAATATCTATCCTAGATTTCTTAATGAATTCTTAGAATTTTTCAAGTTGTTGAAAACCAAGAAAATCAAAAACTAAAATTACCAAAACCTTAACATATTGGAGAAATGAAGATTTAAAGCTTGGAGTTCATGTTAAAGCTTGATTAAGGAAGGAATTCATTGCTTAAGGTATAAAATTCTTTCTTGATTTAAAATTTCCTTTAAAATTATGGAGATATGTAATTTTTGGATTAAGTTCCAATTTTTGGGAATTTATTTAGTTATGTTGTAATTCTTGGAGAAATCTCTTTGTAATAAATCCAATTTTGGCATGGGTATGAAGCTTATGTAATCATAACTAGTTTATAACTAAAAAATTAAAATATATATTTGGTTAGTAGACTTTATTGTGTAAAATCATCTTTAGTTTGATTTTATAATTAATCCATGGGCAAAATTATGGACATAGGGACTTGGTGACTAGATTTGGGTGTGTGATGATATAAGGATGATATTTTATTGGTGAAATCATTTCAATTGGTAAAAGAAATGAATTTCATAATTTTTGTACTTTAATTATTTCATTTAATGCCTTAAAGAACAAACCCAAGTAAGATTTTACTATTTTTATGAGTTGGGACCTTAAACATGCCAAAATATGGTTAACTAAGGTTTTTCGTTAAGAAAGTTGGGTTGGTTCAAGTCGAGGCGACTTTTGAATCAAATATGGGTCGTTCAAAATTTGTACGAACAGTCAATTTGTCCACACTATTTGGACAGCTTAACATACCCGAAAATCAATCCTGATATTTTTTAAAAATACTTTGTCATACCATGTACAACATATCCAAAAATCGAATTAAACGGAGTTACGAGCAGCGCGGGAGAAAATCGTGAAGTGGCTGCTTCGCTAAGCCCAGCTGCAGAAGCAGCAGGACGCTGCTCGCCGCTGGCCGCGCGCGGGCTCGCGCACGCAGCACGGCTCTGCGCAGGCGCGCTGCAAGCGTTGTTGCTGCTGCTGAAGCAGTTGTGCGCAGGCAGTTTTGAGGCGTATTTTGATGGATTTTCATAAACTGTTTTAGCGGTTTAATTTTTTCTAAAAATACTACGCCATGAGGTCTATAACATATCAAAAATTCACTATTATACGACTTGTGGTTTGAGAATTAAAAATAGTCGAATAGGCATGTCAGAACTAAAAATTGGGCGACGACGAACGTTGACGCGTCGAGCGATTTTGACGTTCGACGTTCCGAATCGCGTTTCGGTAAAATAATAAGTCATAATAAATCTAATAAAGTCCTATGCGGCGAAATATGACCGAAAATGATATTTTATGCCGAGAAACTACCTTTCGAGCATAATTTAAGCAATATAAATATGTAATAAATATAAAATTACATATTTAGACTAAATAAAAATTCACGGGACCTATAAAATAATTTTGTGGGACAACAAAAGTCGAGAAACCTTTAAAAATTCCTATGAATTATAAAAATGATATTTTGAGGTTTCTGAGGGCCAAAATGACCTTTTTGAGCCAAGTGACATGTAACAGTATATATATATATATATATATATATATATATATATATATATATATATATATATATATATATATATATATATATATATATATATATATATATATATATATATATATATATATATATATAGCAAACGTGAATATTTGTAACCCGAGAAATTAAGTAAATGTGTTGATGAAATAAAAGGTTTTTAAATGAAGCAATTATCCGAGTAACTTGTGAATGAATAAAAATTATATAAAAATTATTATTATTCTAGAAATAATATAGTAAGTTAAACTTTACTATAAAAACTAAATATGAGTTGTTTACGAACCTGAATTCGCGAGATAAGTTATAAAATATTATAAAAGTGATATATTCAGGATTTAAGTTCAAATATGTAAAGTATTTACATATTAATATTGTAAGGAACCATTAAATAGTAATAAATGGTTAAAATGAAGTAAATTCCTAATTGAATCAATGTGGGATTTGAGATGAGAATAAATGATGTTAGTTTTATAAACTAATAATTATTAATGATGAATATACATGCATGTTCATGGTATATTTCATTATCTAATGTGAATATAATTCTGTAGGAATTGTGGGATGACTCTAAATTAAATTTTGTGATAATCTCCATATAAGGCAAGTTTCTTAACTTTCTCATACTTAAATTGAGTAAGTTTCTTAAATTTTTGCGATTATTTTATGCAACAGTTATTATAAAATTCATAATTTACTCATTTGGGGTAATATTTTCAGTTTAATTATATATAAGTAATTTTTTCTTCTTGTTTATACATAATGCTATAGAGATAGAATTTTTATTCCAATCAGCTTTGAGAAATGCATGAGATAACGATGTATACATTGAACAAAACTCGGTATACATGTATAGTTGAAATATTTTAAATTCTTTTATATTAAGTCTTGAAATATAATTGTTTAATTAAAGTTGTCCATTTATTTTATTCTTATAAATGGATTCTAACTGAACAAGAACTTCCCTAATTTGGGATTATTTTATATTGCGTCCTGGGGACGGCAAAGAGGAACTGAAAGAATTTGTTCCATTTAGATAGTATTGATCAATGCAGGGCATAAAGGGCTGATCACCCATCGTGCTCGTAAGACCATGTCGGTTCATAGATTAAATTTTTGATTGAACCTTTTAAAAAGAAAAGCAAGTTCTTGAATTTATAACGACTTAGTGTATTTAACACACTACGTCGTTTCAAAATTATGAGATTAGTATCAAAGTTTATGTTAATTGCTTTACAGACTTGTTTTACTGTAAGAGCGGAATTTGCTGAAAACATTTATTTCTTTTGCATGTGAATTATTAATTATTATACTTACTGAGCAATTAAATGCTCATTCTTGCTTTATTATAAATGTTTTCAGTTAAGAAAGATGAAGCTGAAAGTTCTGGAAAAGATAAGGGCAAAAGAAAAATGTCAGCTTAGTTGGAAAGGATTTTATGTAATAGATAGGCTTTTGGTGACATTACTATATACCTACCATGTTAAGAATTATTTAAAGGTTTTCGTACTTGGGATAGAAGAACTTTGATGTAATAATTCTAATTTAATAATGCTTTAAGTTTGTTAATATTTAGAATCGTGTAACACCAAATACAGATTTTAAGTAATCATTTTTGGGGGCGTCACAGTAGCTCTACTCGCGGCAGCCGCTGGTAGACCCGCTACCATTTTGGTTTATAAATGAGACCCCCACCCTTGCAAAAAAAAAAGAAGAAAAAAAATAGAAAAACACTCTGAAACTCTGCCCATTTCGCCCCTTAGCCCTACTTCTAGTACTCCAAACTTAAATTTTATTCTTCCAATAGGTTTGCATACGTATATTCTACAACATACAAAAAATTAACCGGTGGAAACGACCATTTGAAGCCTACCGAGTGGCAAAAAGCCCGTGTAGCAGTCCATTGTAAGTTTTTTTTACGATCAGAACTCATTTCTTACTTTATTACGTATATGTGAACGTGTATATAAAGTTTCATCTTCTGGTTTTGCCCGGAACTCAGTTTTGTGGCCTTTTTAGCTTACTTTTTAGTATATATAAGTATATATATATATATATATATACGTTTTTCTTTGTTTGCACAACCTGTATTGTCGATCCGTGGCTTTTACTCGCTTTTATATATATATACTAACTTGTTCGGCCTGGATCGCTGATTCGTGATCTTTTCAGCTTTTTTATATATATAATTGACTATATATATACTAATTTTTAATTCTGTTAAGCCTGGATTGCAAATCTGTGGCATTTACTGCTTTTATATATATATAACTATATATGTATATATATATAATTTTTCTGACTTTGTTTGGCCTGGATTGGAAATCTGTGGCCTTTTATTGTTTATATATATATATATATATATATTTACTTTTCTGTCGAATCTGGATTAATTCGTGGCTCTTTACAGCTTTTATAAATATATATATATATATATATATATATATATATATATATTTACTTTTCTGTCGAACCTGGATTAGCAATTCGTGGCTCTTTACAGCTTTCACATATATATATATATATATATATATATATTTACATTCCAGTCGGGCCTGGATTGGAAATTCGTGGCCCTTTACGACTTTTATATATATATATATATTTCCATTTCAGTCGGGTCTGGATTGAAAATCTGTGGCCCTTTACAGCTTTTATATATATATAACTATATATATATATTCTTTGTTCATTGTGATTAAATATTTGCTTTAAATATTCAGTTGATATGAATTTGCAATAATGTAAATATTGTGGATTAGATTTATCTAAATCTAGCCCTTTCTAACTTTCAAACGGTTCAAAATAGATCCAATCGGAACCGGGAAGCTAGAATGGTTAAGATTTATTTAAATCTAGTTTTTCTAGTGCTGTAAATATTAAAGTGACCTTGCGACCCTAGATCCATATCTAGTGGGAACGAGAAGCTTTGGCTACGCGCATACAAGGATTTGACTGATAAATCCTTTATTTTTGCGACGTCTAGAGTACAATTCTCCTTCTTTGTGAATATCTGTGTTGTGTAAGTTTTTTTGGCCCATTTTCTGTGAGCCTAGGAATCGTGGGATTGATGATCTAACTGATCTAAATCTGATTTCCACGATGGACAAACTCCATATTGTAAACATATCCTGCCAGTTTTTCTGTAAAATGTACAGCCGAGGGACCTTAAAACGATTATCCAGATTTAAGGTCTTGAACATAGTGAAATATGGCTTGTCGTGCTAGAGTAACTTCGATGGCTGTCATGCCCATAAGAAGACCGGCACTCTTATATACATTTTGTGGTCAAGGATGCTTCGCATCCCAACGATCAACATCTAAATCAAGCCAAAGGCTGAATAGAATAAATTGGAAGTATCGATATGCTTCAATTCCTATGAGAGCGTAAGGGTTTGAAAACCAACCTTTCAAAACATCATTTTCATATCTTGTCTAAACAAAAGGACTTTTCACACAAATCAAACCCTTCGTATGTAGGTCCATCGAAGCATGACAATACTTTCAAATCAAACAAATGTAGGCTCAATTACTTCCAGCATACACACATACATTGCAATAAAAAAGAAAAATATTAAAAACATGCGGTACCGTGTTTCACGGGAGTCAGGGGCCTAACACTTTCCCCCTACTTAACCAAGCCCCCAAACTTTAAGAATCTCGATTTCAAGACCAAGTTTCGACAATGTCTAGTAATTGGGCCTACTTGCAAAAAATAAACAAAACTCGGTTGAGTTGGTACAACTATTTCAAAATCTACCAACTGGCGACTCTATAAACCTTTCAAAATGGTCGACATGATACATGTTGGCCTTTTCCTAAAAAACTTCACCCTTCATAGAAACAGATAAGACAAATAAGGGTAGAAAACAACAAAAATTTAGGAAGAGAGAAAGATATGTTCAAAGCGACAAGATTTTTTCCCGACATCGACATTGTTCTAAACACATATCAATATACATATCAAATCTGAACAATTAATAACTTGCATAAAGGTTTGGCTCTGATACCGCTGTTAGGTTTGTAAGATTCATGGACACAATCAAATTGCATAAAATAAGCTAAAGCATGGTAAATCAGAGTTTTAAAATTTGACAAACCATATACCCGGATCATCCTTTATGCACAATTATTAATTAAACAAAAAGATGGAGATTAGTATTCATACCCTTGAAGATTCTAGCTTCCTCAGGTACGAGTTCAACTCTAAATTCTTTTCGCGTTCTACTTGAATCCACCGGGTTGATTCCTTCCTTTGATCAACGTTAGTCACCCAAGCGTTTGGCCTCTAGAGGTGATCCACCAAGAAAGAATAAAAATTCAAGAAGAAGGGTGTTTGGCTAAACCCTAGTTTCATTCTCTCTAGAAAAGGAGTGTTCTCCCAACTCTTGGAATTAAAAATGTCTAACCTTGTTCCATAATAAAGACTTTCTTATTTATAGATGTAGGCAACCCTCCTAAACCATTTAGGATTAGGGTTTCCTATTAATTAATTAAACTCCTTTAATTAATTAGACTTTCTAATCCTATTGGAAATAATTAAACTCTTTTAATTAATTAGCCTCCTAATCTTATTAGGAATATATATTAGAGAGAGAGTATCTTATTAATTAATTCCCAAACTCCTTTAGGAATTAAATAATAATAATAATAATAAGACTTTTTTTATTAATTTATATTTAATATTTCTAAAATATTAAATAATAAATATTAAGCTATTTAATTTATTTTATCACTATAGATTAAATGAAATATACTTACCTTATTATTACGATTATGCCATTTGCTTCTTTAATAAATATTCTTCCTTTTATGATGTGACCATTTAGGTTCTCTATATTAAACTGGTTGTGAATAAATCAATTAGAACAATTCTAATCTTATTTAAATAAATAAATTAAACTAATAATTCATTTATATAAATAACATTTATTCTACAATAAGGATAAGCCTCCTTAGCGATCAATGACTTTTCAGATAATATAGATTTCAACATTAATTATAAAAGAACCTGTAAGTTAATAGTTACCGTACAATTCAATCCTTCCACCATACAATGTCCCAATTAAATATAAGACATGGAATTACTGTCAAGTCTTATTTTATTTAATTATATGTATTTCGATTCCAAAATGCACAACTCCAAATAATGCAAATTAAAAACTCATTTCTAATTCCATTCCACCTTGGCCAAGGATTCCAGGGTTGTCATTTATCGAATTACATAGGACATATCTCTTCTTTTACTAGAAGTGGTAGATTCTTTATTGATCATTCATTATCTCCATATATAACTTATTACACCCAATCATACCCTTTGATATACCCTAAGGGTCTTCAGGGACATGTCAAAGTATAATTCATCATACACAAGATACTATGATGATCTCAAGTCTAAGGATCACTTGCACTACTATCACATTAGGAATTCCTTTTGACAGGCAAGTAAAACTTTATTAGGTATTCCTTAGCGAGCCACGTTCAGTGAACTTATTCTCCAATAAGCACGTACATACTTGCTTTAGTGTCTCCACACAAATGATCATGTGTGACGCCCCCAAATCTGGGTACCTTCAAACCCTGGATATGGTGCTACACGTTACTACTGTCTACTCATACATTCAACTAAAAGACTTCAATAATACGCATGAGTTTACTAAATATTACATTCTATTAATACTTTCCCAAGTTCTTGATAACCATTACATTGTTCTGTGTCATAATATCAGTAATTACAATAATAATACAATACTATTACAAAGGTCACTACTTGTCCAGCTTGGACTTGCCTTTATCTTTACCGGATCCTTCGGTCCATTCGCACTTAGTTGAAATCATTTTAGTTTTAAGTAAGAATGAGCATAAACAGCTCAGCAAGTTAAACATTATATCTTGAAACCACAAAATCAAGAATTATATATCTTGGTCTTCAATAACTGTACAATAGTTATGAAGTACTTAAGAATAATCAAAATATCATTTTGATTCCTTTAAAACCATTCCAAAGGACTTTATAGCCTCTTTGGAATCCATCTTGGTCAACGACCATAAACCATATGTTAGTTCTCATTCATGAAAGGAACAACCCTGTACGAAGGCCGTAAGTTCGATATAGCTTACGAGCACATCCAGATGATCATCCTGTAGTACTCTATGTTGATCAACACTCATATATTAAATGTGTTTACATTTAATTGGTGGCAACCTCACGTGCCTGTCGAATTAACGACGTTTAAAACCTTTGTTTTGTTCATACTCAGGTTTACCTGAGAATCCGTAACATGTAATTGGCATAGGATCACCACATTGTATATATTTTGGAAAGATTTATGGAAAAACCCACCAAAATATGCTGAGTCTCAGTCTAGCCGAATCAAATGGCATCGATTATTCAATAACAGTTCATGCAAAAGCAATTATGCACAATGACCACTTGTCCAACTATAACGTATAGATAAGAGTTTAGAAAACTTGCATTCATAGTAAAGTATGAACGAAGTTAGGAAACTTGCCTTTGCATCTCTTAAGCTCTTACACGTAGTCTACTCAGTCTTTACAATGTCTACAAAGCATAACACGAAGCATACCAATGAGAATTCATAATTGATACACAATGCTTAGCTTAACTCCTCCTGTTTTTATAACGTAACCAAATCGTTAAACTAATAACATTCGTTCAAGTTACTTAACGTTTATTACGGCTTATTAACATTCTTATGTTATACACCGAACCCTCATTGATCATCACTAAACATGATGATAAATGAGACTTCACTTGTCCCTTAACTTAATCTTGGTTTACGGTTTCCAAAACTTAAGTTCAATTATGTTTGGTTAACGTTTAATTCCTATAAACAATTGATTAAAATGTCGTTTAAAGGTTTACATTCATCAATTACTAAACCCTTAGTTGATATAGGAAGGATAAGTAATGAATACACTTGGTCAACATTTTTTTCCTGCTAGCGCGGCCCGCGCTCCATTTCCCTTACAAGCGGCGCGCCCCGCGCTACCTATGCAAGGACCCTGACCCGGACTGGCGCGCTCCGCGCTGGTTAAGCCTTCTCAGAGGCGCAGCCCGCGCCTACCCTATGCCTCAGAAAATTTTCCAAAGTCTTGAAAATTCTGAAATTCCCGAGCTCGTAACGTAACCATTACAACTCAGAATTGGCTCATTCCAAAGCCAATAGTTCACAAACGATATTCTTTATCATCCTATCAAGTCAGAATTCATTTCTGAATCTGTCGACGAGAAATTCGCCGATTAGTCCATTTTTACATTTTCGTTAAACGTTCGTGAACGTTCGACGCTCAATTCTTCGTTTTAAGTCAGAATTGGTTTGTTCTTGTTCTCGCAAGTCTTATTTACCTAATTACACGTGTTGCAATCAAAAACCATAGTTTTTGAAGCACACGGAGACTTTTGACTTCTATTCCGAGAAAAGTACGTTTTCGATGATTATCGTCTAATCGCGTAACTTTCGCCGAATCTTCGTTCTTTGTTATTATCACTTCAAAACAATTGGAATCAATCCAATGGTTGATTATTAATGATTTCAACCATTCAAAATATTTAAGTTTTTATGATTTAACAATTTTATTAGTTCATTTCTTATGAATTCACTAAGTTCTTTACTTATTCTTAATGAGTTCTTAACATATTAACATGCATGGCTTATTAGGGTTCCTAATTCACTATTAAACCATCCTTATAACTTCTCCATAATCATATCTACTTCAATCACTTCTCTATCAAAATTTTTATTGAAAGAAAAGAGAATTTTACAATTTCTTATGTTATACCTTTCTTGTTCTTGGTTTGATTGAGTATTGAAACTCAAAGTCTTTCTTCTTCTTGGTTGATGGAACTCTTAGCAAGTATGCAAGCTAACTCTTTCTCTCTCTCTCTTTCTCTCTCTTATATGTTGGTGGAAAATCTCAAACAACCAAATTATGAAGAGCAAGCCTTCTATTTATAGAAGCTGGCAAGCTTAGGGTAGTTTGGTCATTAGGACCAAACCTCCTTAGCCCACTTCTTGCCCTCATCTTGCCTATGTCCCCCCATGTGCTAGCATGTGCTAGCACATGGCCCCACATGCACCCATGTGCCCTTAGGTTGTCCACTGGGTTACCCCATGGGTTTAACCCACCCGTTTACCCAACAGTTCGACCCACGGGTTAAATTATTGAATTTTAATTCCAATTCAATTCATTTCAACGTATTTACTCTGTATAAAATTCATATTATACGTCGTACTAATTCTCGTATAATACCTCGTATTACACTTGTATAATAGTTCGTATTATACGTGTACTCCTTTCGTATAATAATCATTTATTATTATACGTAATCAATTTAATCATTGATTTACTTTCCCTAACGCTTAGGATTTTAAGTCCCTATGCGAAAACTTCGTGAGCCATAATTGCAATATTATTACATATTCCACCTTGCCTCGAAATCCTACCATTACGCGTTTATCGGAATTTCAAAATAAATTCCCGAACAGAAACGGATAAATAGTTATTTTCGTACTTTTCCTCCTGAGAAAACTTTTCTCGACTTACTTAATTTTTCACGGTATATTACCGTCAAATCTTTTGACAGAATGTCATTCCGACATTCCAAACTCTCAAAATGGCCTAGGCTCTCCAACCCTAACCCTTAGGGTCAAACCTTAACCCTTAGGGTTTCATAGATGAATAGTGCCTATTTCGTCTTTTCCCATAAATATTTTTATTTTTGAAAATATTTTATTTTTGTCTTATAAATTCACATCAATTATTTCTAGCACGTAGCCAGAATCCTCCTCATTTCTGCATTCTCTAGGTCATATAACGACCTACGATTAGCTTACTCAATTTAATAAACAAATAAGCTAAATTTTATTCAATAAATCAAATAAAATTACATAAACGCTCGATTTTCTCGGGCGTTACATCATGTGATCAATCATCCTCATCCAATGAGCAAGCAACATATGTACCAATTTATCCGGATTCACTAATCCCCTTTTTAGTAATCCAACGATTGGGAACTATTTTAGTTTTAAGCTATCTAAGAATTTAGATCTCATTAGCATGATTATCATCATGATTCTAAAAGCATTGCTTAAACTATGGGTTTATCAGATATTATAAAATAGCACCATGTAAATAAATAAATGTCTTTAATTAAATAATACTTTTATTAATAAATGAATAAGATTGTTACAAAGTAAAATGCTTTATCATCAAACATGATTGGCTTGTGTGTATACTAATTTCACCTACTACCCCAGGATTAACTCTTACACCCCCTCCAGTCCTATTAAAGGTTGCAGTTATTAAGTTAACAAATTCATGCATAGGGTTATTCGGACCCCCTTGCTCATCCACATTACGAGGCTCTGCTTCTTGATTTCTCTGTCGTCTTCTTGGCGGCATTTTCTGTTAACGTCAATACACTTTCATTATTTACTTATTTCTTTTATTTGATTATTATTCACATTTAATAATAATTCAAACACATTGCCAAGCATTTCAATAAACTTCTTATATTAATATGCTTTCTTCTTATAGTATAATAATACAAACGTTCGTCATTACATAGCCTTAGCCATTTACAAACTATCCCGTAATTGCTTTCCAAAAATTGAGATTTACAAAAGACTACCCTTTGATTATACAAAAGAGGGTTTTATGTCATTACTTAGCTACACAAATATTTACATAGTTATTCCTTCTCGATATACTAACTGGACTACATCTGCCTAACGAAATTAGTGAAATTCGCATTGGCCAGACTGGCCATCATATCCCGGCTGATAGTGTGTTGAGTCTGCCCTGCTTCCACCGAATTCCCAACAACCTGATGCTGGTAATCCAGATGTGAATTCTTATGAATATAGGACATTCTCCTGATCTTCTGCTTCATGCTCAGAAGCTCTACCTTCAGTTCCTGGACCTTATATTTCAGATCCCGGACCTTATCCTTAGCTAGCAATTTCTCATCATGCTCCACCTCCCAAAAGGTCTCCATGTCCTCCTTCTCCTTCTGGATGTCGTGAACTTCCTCTTTGAGGTCACGAACCTCCTTACTCAGCTGAACATTCGTATCTAACACTGACATGAACAATGCCTTCATTGACTCTGCCGGTGTCAGATCCTCCTCGTCAGTAGGTAGTACCGTGTTAAACGATACCATCTCTACTTCCTCCTCATACATACCATCGAACAACGATGTAAATCCAAGGTTGTCAGAATGCTCGGACGGATCCTCCTCTTCTGGATCAGTCTCCTCAATGTTCACAATAGGTACCTCAGCTACTTGCATTGGTACTAGCTCTATTATGTTGACAGATTCCTCGCTTACTACATGTATGTTCCCATACATGGCAATATCTCCTGACATTAATAAGACACAATATCTTGATTAGTACACGACATCAAAATAGTATACATACATATCACATTTAATATGTTTAAGGTTACTTTCTTCTTTGAAACTCTACTCGAGTTTATTTACTTCTAACTTCTACTTCTCTTCTCAATGTTATAGCCTAAGGTTTTCCCCCCTTAAGTTTTATAACCTACAGCTTTGATACCAACTTGTGACGCTGTGACAACCCGAATTTTTTTAAGAATTAATAAATGAGAATTTAATAAATAAAATTCTTATTATGAGATGTTTTGAGTTTGAGTCTGTGTATATGTGACATATATTGTGAAATATGTGATTTGGTGTAAAAAGGATTTTAGATATTAATTTTAATATTTATTGATTAAATAAATATTTTAATTTATTTATTTATTGAGTTAAATAAATAAATTATGTGACTATTATGAAGTAATGTAATTAAGTGTAATATATTAATTAAATGAATATTTAATATTTAATTTAATTAATATGTTATGATTTTATGTTATAGTTTTAATCTAATTGGGATAATTAAATTAGATGAAGTTATGTGGTAATTGTTACATGAAATTATAATTAGCGAGTAATTATAATGTGATAATTTTTATGTGATTAGTTGATGTTAACTTTTAATTAATTAAATAAAAATGTTAAGATTTAATTAATTAAAGTATAACATTAAAAAGATGTGCCAAAGGATTTATTAAAAGAATTAAAAGAGTTTTTAAAACCGTTGTCCCAAACAAGGCCCTTGCACTGTTTTAAATCCGTTTTGCCAAACGGGGCCTTAACTACTAAAAACCTGTTTTTAAAAATAATGTTGTTTTTACCAAACAAAGCCTTATGGCTTTTGGTTTTCAAAAAATTATAACTTATGTCTTTATTATGGGAGTTATTATATACATAAATTTATTATAAGTTACATATATGTATATATGTTATATGTATATTTTATGTATAGAATTATAATAAATGTTAGTTTAGAAAGTTAGTCTGTTAGAGAAAACAAAGAACAAAACAAAAAGAGTTCAGAGAAAGAAAAGAGAAGAGAGGTTAGAGAGAAAAGAAGAGAGAAGAAGAAGAGGAAAGGAGGAAGGCCTTGAGAGAGTCATTACTAAACCTCATCATCTTCTTCCTCACTAAGGTACAAGGGTATAATTCTAACCCTTATATTTTGAAGATCATGTTTTATTGTTCTTCATAGTTATATTCTCTGTAAAATATTTTTTCATGAGAAATTATGTGATTGTGAGTAATACCTGTTAAATAGTATTCATATAATATTATTATTGACTGGGATGCATGATTAGACAGCTTAATTTGGTATACCTATGATGAACATGAAGAATTCATGCTCATCAAGAAGTTACAGTGAAAATATTTAGTTTTCGTTGAAAATCAAAATTTATATGTTTGATGGTTAATTGTTGTGTAAATTGATTATAGACTATGTTAATATGGTTATAAACGAATTCAAATATGTTTTGAATTGTGTATTTCGTTTTAAAAATAAATTACAGTGTTCAATTTCATCAAGAACACTTATCAATGGTTTTTCTTCAAAAATCATGAAATTGGAATTTTTGATTATGTGAATTGATGATTGTATACGTTAGAACTTGTTAGAAACTTAAAATTTATGTTTTCTATAAGGTTATGTGAATTATGTTGACTAAAATCGGGATTTGGTGCGAAGAAATAAGTCAAATTAGCTTTTTCTCTGCACAGTTCGCGAGCCAGTCTGCCGACGCTGCAGGGTGCCCGCCTCGGCGGGCCTTGGAAGGCATAATACCCTCGCCCCGGCGAGGGTGTGCAGAAAATGATAATGTGTTATTTTTGAGCATTTTGTTTGGAGCATGAAAGTTAACCTAATGTGATTATGTGATAACATGTTAGACTTACATTAAAATGCTAAATGAATATTAATATATTTTATTAATAAAATATAATGTGTAATTATAATTTGAATAAATTATAATTATAGTAAAGGTTTAATTTAAATTATAATTTGTTAAATGAATATAGTTTGATTAATTTTTAATCAAAGTAAATGTTGAACTTAAATTATAATTTGTGTATTATAATATAATATGTATTTATAATTTAAATAATTATAATTAAGGTAAATGTGTAATTTAAATTATAATTCATTTTAATTATAAATTTAATGAGTGCATGATTTGAAATTGATTAATTATAATCAAAATAATTGTTTAATTTGAATTATAATTGATTTAAATTATAATTTAATTTATATAAATGCATAAATGGAGTTTGATTAATAAATGTGTAATTTAAATTATAATTTAATTAATATAAATTGTAATTATAATTCGATTAATTATAATTGAGGATGTGTAATTTAAATTATAATTTGTTTAATTATAATTTAATTATTAGTTGATTAATTATATGAAAATATAATATGATTATGTGATGTGATTAATTATGTGATAATTAATTATTAACTTAATAATTAAAAAAGAATGAGTTAACCTAAATGGGTTAACTAATTATGAAGATTAGGATGTGATAATTAGTTAATATTGTTAATTATACATATAAGTTTGACAATGTGTGTTAAACAAATAAATGGGAGAGAATTATGAAGTGTAATGTAGAATTTACTTAGACGTTTGCTAAGCGTTGCTAGGTGACTAATAGTTGATGTGTATGATAATACGTTGTGTAGGATTCATGAAGTACAGATAATTATAAGCTATTTTCGGTAATTGATAATCTACGAGTCAGGCAAGTCTTTCAGTTCCTATTTTCTACGTGAACTTGATGATGAACTGTTTTAAATTGTATTGCAAAGAGCATGATATGTTATATATGTTGTAAGCATGATATGTTATATATGTTGTATGCATGAAATGTTAAAGTCAATTTATGACTACATTGATTGATTAAAGAATGTTGATTGAGTAAGGAACTCAATCTTTATATTTGTTATGTGAATTAAAGCATGTATGCTATGTTACTTTAATGATTATGAGATGTATGATTGAGCATGTTATTATGTGCTACGTGATGCATAAAAGCTGTTAGATCTTGCTGAGCTGTCGAGCTCACTCTTGCAAATAACCATTTTTGCAGGTCAAGGATGCAAGGTAATGATACGTTCTAGTTGAATGTTAGCGATCAATAGTAATTCAAGAAGATTATTTATTTTAGATGAGAATTGCATTTAATGTTTTAATTATAACATAATTGTTGAATTATAAGTTGAGCTATCCGATGTATAGTGGATATTGCTTTGTGATGTAAGACTTTGTAGAATAACTTCGTTGAAGCGATTCATGTAATAAATTTGAATCAGACATATAATGATAAAGGTTGAGATTCAGGGCAATAAAGAAGAAAATATATAAAAGTTTTAAATATTCCGCATTTTTAGTGATTTTAATATCGAATAATGATGTAAAGTTAGAATAAAGTTGTATTGTTAACGATCGAGAATGAGAATTATATTGTATGAATTTTGGGGTCGTTACAGTTGATATCAAAGCTGATAGGTTATACACCTTAGGTAAGAGTACTTTAGGCTATGACCTTAGGTTATAAGAAGTTAAGTTTAAGTTACGTATAATGAAAAGGTGATTCTTTTCACATATGTAGAAGTATAGGATGAGTTAAGTCCTAGAAATGTTATAAGAAGAAGATGATAATGACGAGGAGTAAACTCGAATAAAATATTGAATAACATGAATGAAATTAGAAATTCTTAAAGGAAGAATTAATAAATAAATAAGAAGATTCAAAGAAGAATCTTGAAGAAATATAAAGATAAGAATAAGGAGTTGCTTAACTCCAATAATCAAGATGACGAATAATGATGAATAGACAAGGTCTATAAGATTAAAAGCATAAAGGAAATCATGATATGACATGATGATAGGTAAAGATAAGAAGTTTTTAAAACAAAATGATAATGAGATAAGAAAAGAATCATAAGGGAGATGATTATATAATAAGATCACGGCGTGATCTTTTAAAGTTGGAAAGACAGATCGTCTGTAATGATTGAATAGTTATAGTTTGATGCTATAACGAGAATGTACTATGATATAGTACGAGATTAACTCACGAGGAGTTATAAATGATGAGATACAGAAGTCTGTATCGAGTATAGAGCGAGAAGTTATGAGTAAGATAGAGTTAAGTGGGATTTTAACTGAGGACTCATGTGGTGGCTGAGTTGAACAAACCTTTGTATGGGCAGGGTTTTGTACTTACACTTGGTTTATCACAGGGGTAATCATTGAAATGTGGTGTCGCGCTATCTATATATATATGGTGAGAATGTGATTCTTGTCCCATGTTTATAGTCGATAGTTAGAGGTGATATTAAGATTAGATTCTATGATATTAAGATTAGGTGCGGTTCTTAAAACTCATTCTTATGGTAAGTTCACGACTCATAATCGTATGTATGTTTTGAACCCCTAAGCATATGGACAGTCTCTGATTAGTTCTTTGACTACGTATTGTTAGGACAAGCTCTTAAACTCATATTATTGTGGCAAGTTCCTGAACTTCCAAAGTGTGGTAAGTTTGATGAACTATACTGGGTATAGAAAGGTTATGGTATAGAAAGCATTGATGTCGTTGAAGATTGATAGAATGATTAAGTAATGAAACGATGGAGTAAAGATTTAAATTGATGGAGAAAATTTTATATTCTAAATCTCCTAGCTTTGCTAGATTTTTGAAATTTATTGACTTCGTACTGATGTTGCACTTCTGTTTTCTTGAAAAACATTAGATCAAATGATTGAACCAATGGATTTTTAAAACAGTGCTATTATTCACATGTCTATGTTAATTGCTTCAGCTAGACAAAAATGATTTGAAATTTTCAAAATGTATTTTATATATTCTATGCATCATTTGATATGATGTAGGAATAATAATCGAGAAAGTCATCAATGCGATTAAACCTAGTGTTGGATGTGATCGTAGGATCGTCAGCCCACTATGGTATGATGTAGTATGACGACGTCATGTAATGACAAAATCCTCAATGCACCATTACTACGGTACGGTATCAGGATATTGTAAAAAGATTTATTTATTTTTAGTTTCCCTAAACTATAAAAAAAATTATTGAGTTGGTTAAAAATATATATATATATTTTGATTGATGTCCGAATTGTTACTAGAAGTCTATGCTACTTGATTCAACTAGACAAGTATAGAAAGATGTTTATGAAATTCGAGCGTTCTTGGTCAAACTATGCCAAACCAAATTGTTTTGTTGCGAATTCAGATGTTAAGAAGCTGAGGTGAACAATCCAATAAAATGGGACATGTTATCAGAGACAATAGTTTCGAGTGTAATGCATATAGTCGTTACGATGTACTACGTTTATGCACGACGTAGTGGTGCGATAGTCTGATCACCTAGAGCACCGCTGCGGTTTACAGTGTAAAGTACCGGGGGTGAAGCACTGTTAAACCTAAAGATAAGTTCAAGGTCTTGTGACCTCTCAGCATAATTTAGAATATTTTAAATTCCTGAGTTATTTATATCGCTTCCCAATTATTGAATAATTATGGAATATTCTTATTATTCCGAAGATAAATGTGGCAAGAAGGTTATTCCTTAGAAAGAAGTAGTTGTAGAACACAACAATCTAGTGAATAAAGATTAACGTAAAATCTATTTTGATAGATTAATAATAAATAAAAAATTTGAGGACGAAATTCTTAGAAGAATGGGTGAATGTGATAACCCGAATACTTACGAGATATTGAATTATGAAATATATGAATTCGACGAATAGAGTAATTGGTAATGATCCTTAGAAAGGAAATGAATAAATTAAAGAATCTCTGATATTTGATTTATTTATTGTGTTTAATATATAGAAGGTTATGTAATAAAACCTAAAACTTGTTGAAAAAATGAATGGAGTAGTATAAATATATAAAACTTTTGTTAGGATAATGTGTTGAAATTATTCAACGAAAATTATGAAAGAGGTTGGTGTAAATCGAGTAAGGGAGGTTTCGTTGATTCCGAGGACGGAATTCTTATAAGGAGGGAAGGATGTGACAACCCGAATTTTTTTAAGAATTAATAAATGAGAAAGTAATAAATAAAATTCTTATTATGAGATGTTTTGAGTTTGAGTATGTGTATATGTGTCATATATTATGAAATATGTGATTTGGTGTAAAAAGGATTTTAGATATTAATTTTAATATTTATTGATTAAATAAATATTTTAATGTATTTATTTATTGAGTTAAATAAATAAATTATGTGACTATTATGGAGTAATGTAATTAAGTGTAATATATTAATTAAATAAATATTTAATATTTAATTTAATTAATATGTAATAATTTTATGTTATAGTTCTAATCTAATTGGGATAATTAAATTAGATGAAGTTATGTGGTAATTGTTACATGAAATTATAATTAGCGAGTAATTATAATGTGATAATTTTTATGTGATTAGTTGATGTTAACTTTTAATTAATTAAATAAAAATGTTTAGATTTAATTAATTAAAGTATAACATTAAAAAGATGTGCTAAAGGATTTATTAAAAGAATTAAAGAAAAAATTAAAACCGTTTTCCCAAACAAGGCCCTTGCACTGTTTTAAATCCGTTTTGCCAAACGGGGCCTTACTACTAAAAACCTGTTTTTAAAAATAATGTTGTTTTTACCAAACAAAGCTTTAAGGCTTTTAGTTTTCAAAAAATTGTAACCTATGTCTTTATTATGGGAGTTATTATATACATAAATATATTATAAGTTACATATATGTTATATGTATATTTTAT
The DNA here is from genome assembly GCA_020205555.1 of Panax stipuleanatus. NCBI lineage: Eukaryota > Viridiplantae > Streptophyta > Magnoliopsida > Apiales > Araliaceae > Panax > Panax stipuleanatus. Next base: position 147,389,938 of record CM035117.1, read on the forward strand.
GTATAGAATTATAATATACGTTAGTTTAGAAAGTTAGTCTGTTAAAGAAAACAAAGAACAAAACAAAAAGAGTTCAGAGAAAGAAAAGAGAAGAGAGGTTAGAGAGAAAAGAAGAGAGAAGAAGAAGAGGAAAGGAGGAAGACCTTGAGAGAGTCATTGCTAAACCTCATCATCTTCTTTCTCACTAAGCTACAAGGGTATAAATCTAACCCTTATATTTTGAAGATCATATTTTATTGTTCTTCATAGTTATATTCTCTGTAAAATATTTTTTCATGAGAAATTATGTGATTGTTAGTAATACCTGTTAAATAGTATTCATATATGATTATTATTGACTGGGATGCATGATTAGACAGTTTAATTTGGTATACCTATGATGAACATGAAGAATTCATGTTCATCAAGAAGTTACGGTGAAAATATTTTGAAAATATATAGTTTTCGTTGAAAATCAAAATTTGTATGTTTGATGGTTAATTGTTGTGTAAATTGATTATAGACTATGTTAATATGGTTATAAACGAATTCAAATATGTTTTGAATTGTGTATTTCGTTTTAAAAATAAATTACAGTGTTCAATTTCATCAATAACACTTATCAATGGTTTTTCTTCAAAAATCATGAAATTGGGAGTTTTGATTATGTGAATTGATGATTGTATATGTTAGAACTTATTAGAAACTTAAAATTTATATTTTCTATAAGGTTATGTGAATTATGTTGACTGAAATCGGTATTTGGTGCGAAGAAATAAGCCAAATTGGCTTTTTCTCTGCACAGTTCGCGAGCCAATCTGCCGACGCTGCAGGGTGCCCGCCTCACCGGGCCTTGAAAGGCATAATACCCCCGCCCCGGCGGGGGGTGTGTAGAAAATGATAATGTCTTAGTTTTGAGCATTTTGTTTGGAGCATGAAAGTTAACCTAATATGATTATGTGATAACATGTTAGACTTACATTAAAATGCTAAATGAATATTAATAGATTTTATTAATAAAATATAATGTGTAATTATAATTTGAATAAATTATAATTATAGTAAAGGTTTAATTTAAATTATAATTTGTTAAATGAATATAGTTTGATTAATTTTTAATCAAAGTAAATGTTTAACTTAAATTATAATTTGTGTATTATAATATAATATATAATTATAATTTGAATAATTATAATTAAGGTAAATGTGTAATTTAAATTATAATTCATTTTAATTATAAATTTAATGAGTGCTGATTTGAAATTGATTAATTATAATCAAAATAATTGTTTAATTTGAATTATAACTGATTTAAATTATAATTTAATTTATATAAATGCATAAATGGAGTTTGATTAATAAATGTGTAATTTAAATTATAATTTAATTAATATAAATTGTAATTATAATTCGATTAATTATAATTGAGGATGTGTAATTTAAATTATAATTTGTTTAATTATAATTTAATTATTAGTTGATTAATTATATGAAAATATAATATGATTATGTGATGTGATTAATTATGTGATAATTAATTATTAACTTAATAATTAAAAAAGAATGAGTTAACCTAAATGGGTTAACTAATTATGAAGATTAGGATGTGATAATTAGTTAATATTGTTAATTATACATATAAGTTTGACAATGTGTGTTAAACAAATAAATGGGAGAGAATTATGAAGTGTAAAGTAGAATTTACTTAGACGTTTGCTAAGCGTTGCTAGGTGACTAATAGTTGATGTGTATGATAATACGTTGTGTAGGATTCATGAAGTACAGATAATTATAAGCTATTTTCGGTAATTGATAATCTACGAGTCAGGCAAGTCTTTCAGTTCCTATTTTCTACGTGAACTTGATGATGAACTGTTTTAAATTGTATTGCAAAGAGCATGATATGTTATATATGTTGTAAGCATGATATGTTATATATATGCATGAAATGTTAAAGTCAATTTATGACTACATTGATTGATTAAAGAATGTTGATTGAGTAAGGAACTCAATCTTTATATTTGTTATGTGAATTAAAGCATGTATGCTATGTTACTTTAATGATTATGAGATGTATGATTGAGCATGTTATTATGTGCTACGTGATGCATAAAAACTGTTAGATCTTGCTGAGCTGTCGAGCTCACTCTTGCAAATAACCATTTTTGCAGGTCAAGGATGCAAGGTAATGATACGTTCTAGTTGAATCAAGAAGATTATTTATTTTAGATGAGAATTGCATTTAATATTTTAATTATAACATAATTGTTGAATTATAAGTTGAGTTATCCGATGTATAGTGGATATTATTTTGTGATGTAAGACTTTGTATACTAACTTCGTTGAAGCTATTCATGTAATAATTTTGAATAAGACATGTAATGATAAAGGTTGAGATTCAGGATAATAAAGAAGGAAATATATAAAAGTTTTAAATATTCCGCATTTTTAGTGATTTTATTATCGAATAATGATGTAAAGTTAGAATAAAGTTGTATTGTTAACGATCGAGAATGAGAATTATATTGTATGAATTTTGGGGTCGTTATAGACGCCCCCAAATTCGGGTACTTTCAGCCCACGGATATGGTGTTACACGGTTCTACTATCTACTCATACATTCTATTGAAGACTTCAATAACAAGCATAAGTTTAATAATTATTACATCATAATAATCCCTTCCCAGGTTCTTTATAACCATTACATTCGTTCTGTATCATAATATCATTCATTACAAAAATAATACTACACTATTACAAGGATAAACTATTTATCCATCTTTGTCTTGCCCTTGTCCTTACCGGATCCTTTAGTCCATTCGCTTTTAGCTGAAATCATATAATTTTAAGCAAGAATGAGCATAACTAGCTCAGCAAGTTTAAACATTATAACTGCAACCACAAAATCAAGAATCATATTATTTAATCTTCATTAACTGCACAATAGTTATGAAGTATTACGAATAATCAAAATAGCGTTTTGATTCCTTTAAAACCATTCCCAAGGACTTATAGTCACTTAAGAATCTGAGTTGGTCAAAGACAATGAACATTCTTTTTAGTTTCATTCATAAAAAGAACAACCCGGCACTAAGATCGCATGTTCGATATAGCTTATGAGTACATCTAGGTGATCAACTTATAGTACTCTATGTTTATCAACATTCATTTATTGAACGTATTTACGTTTATGTTTTGGCAACCTCGTGCGCCCGTCGAGTTAACGACGTTAAAACCTTTGTGTATTCATACTCAGGCTTACCTTTGAATCCGTACCAAAGCAATTGGCATAGGATAGCAACATTATGAATATTTTAAAAGATTTGCGGAAAAATCAACCAAAATACTTTAAATCTCAGTCTAGCCGAATCAAATGGCATTGACTATTCAATGACAGTTCATGCATAGGAAATTATGCATATTGACAGCTTGTCCAACTTAAATTATAGACAAGAGTTTAGAATACTTTCCTTATGCGTCTACAACCTTCTAAGTCTACTCTACTTGAGGTATTTACAGATTCTACATGATATAAACACATAGCATACCAATTAGGTTACCACAATTGATATACATTGTGTAAAATATCTTCTCCTTCTTGTATAGCTTATTAGAATTGCTAAACTAATAACATCTGTATAAGATATTTAACGTTCGTTACGGCTTATTAACATTCTTATGTCACAAACCGACACTCGTTGATCATCGTTAGGCACAACGATAGACGAAACCCTAATCGGTTCGTTAACTCGAACACATTTCCCCCATATTACCGTTATCGGACTCCGTATAGAAATACATAAGTTTTATCTTTATTTCTTAACATTCTTGTACTTCGCACCTCTATTACATATCATATAATCTTAAGGCGCGTATTAAACTCGACTACGATTCACGGTTTACGTTTTTGGATTTCGAGTTTTAAATTTAAATACATTTAATCAACGTTTAATTCTTAAAACCAACGTTAAACATGTTGTTTAAGAATTCTCTCTTCATGAATATTAACCATTTACTTGCCCCACAATTACCATGTAAAAAGTTGTATTAACAAATGTCCGTGTCGGAAGTTTTTTTGTTAAGGGCGTTGCGACGCCAGTATTAGTGAACAAAACCGCACTGCGGCGCCGGCTTGCAGTGAATGAAGCCCCGACCAGGCGCTACGGCGCTGGAAAACAAGGCATGGGCGGCGCTGCGGCGCCGACCCTAAGCCTTTGAAAAAAATTTAAACTTGTGAAATTCCCAAGCTTGTAACGCGATCGTTATAACTCGGAATTGGCTCATTCCAAAGCCATTAGTTTATATATATCATATTCTATGATTCTATCCGGACAAAATTAGTTTTCGAATCCGTTGGCTATAATTTCACCATTTCATTCCTTTTTATACGTTCGTTAAACGTTTGTGAACGTTCGACGCTCATTTATTCATTTTAAGTCAAAATTCAATGATGATCTCAAGTCTGAGGATCACTTGTACTACTATCACATTAGAAATTCCTATTGACAAGCGAGTAAAACTCCATTAGGTATTTCTTAGCGAGTCACGTTTAGTGTACTTATTCTCCAATAAGCACCTACATACTTGCTTTAGTGTCTCCGCACAAATGATCATGAGATCAATCATCCTCATCCAATGAGCAAATAACATATGTACCAATCTTTTCGGATTTACTAATCCCCTTTTTAGTCATCCATCGATTGGGAACTATTTTAGTTTTAAGCTATCTAAGAATTTAGATCTCATTAGCATGATCAACATCATGATTCTAAAAGCATTGCTTAAAACTATGGGTTATTTACATATTATAAAAACAGCATCATGTAGATAATTAAATATCTTTAATAAATGAATACTTTTATTAATAAATAAATAAGATCATTTACAAAGTATATGTTTTATCATCATACATGATTGGCTTGTAAGCATACTACTTTCAGTCACACCAAAGACCTAATTGTCCAACAAACTCGGATGCTAAAGCTTGAGCAATCCTTTTCTCAGAAATATTTTTTATTCTGGAGGCTTGAGCGAACATAGTCATTTGTTTAAGAAGAACAATTATTTGAAATTCGATAAGACCATCAAGGTTCCATTCACAGATATATTGTCCATTAAACTGGATTCCATCATTGATCGCTCTATTTTCAAACTGAGCATCAATTAGTGATGGTCAGTGGTAATAGGGTTGATTTTTAATCTTTCCCCATTTGATCTTATTAACTTGAGGATCTTCTTTGATTTGATTTAAAATCTGATCAAGATCTAAGCCATCTTCTTTAAGAACTGAAATCGAAGGATTACTAGTTGTCGCCTTTGTAACTGGCTTTAAGGACAACTTATCCAAACGACTTTTATGTTCTTCAAATATTTCAGTAGATGTAGATCCCAATTTAAACTTATTGGATAACTCCGGTGGAGGTTTAAATGGAATAGATCCAGGGTTTTTTTCTTGTTATCAACTTTTCTTCCTTTGAGGAAGTAGTTATAACTTTTATTAGAGATACACTTACAGATAAGGTTCTTTCTTTACTAGAAATAACTTGTTCTATTCTAGAAGTTTGAGCACCAAAAGATTGCAGAAAAAGATTAGTGTAATTATTTTGTTCAATCACTTGATTGATACAAGCAATATCAGCATATTTATTTTTTGTTTCCTTCTCAAATGGTTTTTTGTACGGAACTGCTCTTGTCTTTCCTCCCACAAAAATTAAAATTAAAGGTGGATGGATGGTTGAGACTGTGTTATGGTCATTATGATCCTCAACAATTCCATACGGTCTGTATGAATTTTCAACAACATTTAAGTTGTTATCCTTCTTATTTTGCCTCCCGCCCCCCAAAAAAAAAATTAAAAGAAGAAGAAGGGAAACTATACCCTTTTGTTGCACTCCAATGTTTAAGAAAAACAAAGAAATCAACATTCTTTTTTTATTCCTTTAAGAAATCATGATAAACATTTCTGATCCATTCTGAGATTCTTTAGAATAAGTATTGAAAAACCAAATTTGTTTTTCATTATTCTTTTTGCGATTAAACATTGCATTTAACAATGTTTGACCAGGTGTGAAATACTGATTGTTTAAAGTATAAATACTTTCAGTATAATCAAAATCAGACATAGGAGGACTTTAAGCCCTAGGCACTTCAAAAGGAGTTTCAACCATATATGTTGGTTGACTAATTGGATCAGTTGGTGTATTTATTTCTCCTTGTATCGAAGAGGTTGATCTTCTGGAAGATCCTTCAATGCTCCTTTGAGGAACTTCAGAAGTACTTCTTCTTGGCTCGTCTAAGTTAAAACGAATAGATCTGTTATTTCCAAAATGAATACTAACAGATCCATCAGGATTTTCTATGACATTTTCTAAATGTCCATCAGAACCATGTGCCCTTTTAGGTACTTCATCTTGTAAAGTCTAGTCTTCTGGCACCGATATTTCATCCCATCTAAGGATTTTAGGAACCAAAATAGTTGCCTTCAATGGATTTATTTGAAATACAGTAGTTTCTCCTCTTTTATCTTTGATAAAATTACTTTTAAGATTAATATCATGAGTAATTGTATTCATAACTTTAACATAAATTCTATTTATTAAAGTCATGTTGGAAGACAAATGATCCATCTTAAAACCTGAAGTTTGCACATTTATAGTTAAGGTTTTCAGAATTGTTGGATCTAACAAAGAGACAGAGAAATTTGGAAAACTATTAAAGTATACCGGTCCTTCTGATAGTGATGAAGTAATACATCCTAGCAGAGAATCGTTAAACTTTAAATGTCTTTTGTCTCTTAGATACAACATCAACGAAGTAGGTAGTCCAGTTCTGGTTAACGGTTTGACCGCTACATGGATTAACGCAATATGAAGATACTTGTAGCCTCTTTCAGTGGCTTCTTCCAGTATCCTTTTAGGTAACATCTCAACAGTCATATGACCTTGAGTTATTAGAAGAGATTGTTCTACTGACTTAATAATATAATCAGATTTAAACAAAAAATTACCTTTATTATACACTTGTGTAATAGGAGTTTTAGAAATAGAACAATTTTATAAATGATTTTCTGTATCTTTGATAGATACTACATGACTGCTTAGTAGTAGAATGCATGTGACAAACACAAGTTTCTAGCAGCCAGTTGCACTAGAAATAATCCCTATCTAATTCTTTATTGAACAATGCTACTATCACATAATTTGGGTCACATAAAACTCACATACATACACATGCATATTTGCAGGCCCTGCATGTCACGCAGGGCCCACAGTATGCATATGTGTGTATGTGAGTATTATGTGACCCAAAATTATGTGATAGTAGCATTATTTTTTTTATTTTAGACATGGTGAGTTACAACCATGTCCATATAGCAATAAAAAGTTTGAACTATTGCATCATTTACGTGAAGAGTCATTTGTTTTAGTATTTTTTTTTTGTTCATTCTCAATTCATTATCTTTAATTAGGCTATTATCTAAAAAAGTCGAGGTGCACGATTATTTCTTCAAGATTATATACGCACATGATTTGGAATCTAAACTTTTTGTCTCATCCAACTTCCCATGTTATGTAGCGTATTTTTGGTGGTCATAATATTGATGTACAACATATGAAATCAACGATTTGGCTTTATTATATCAGTCACATTTGTTCATATATAATTACAATGTGCACTTTGTAATAATTATAATAATAATAATAATAATAATAATAATTATTATTATTATTATTATTATTATTATTATTATTATTATATACATATGCAAAAAATAGTACATGACTTTTTATTTTATTTATTCTATAATATCTATGTACATATATTTGCAAGTTAATTTTTTTTAACTGTTTTATTGTTGTTGGATTCTTTTGATTTCAGTTGTACAACAAATGTTTGGAGCTTCGTTAAAGGAAACGATAGGAATCATGTGGTGCACAGGCAGTGGCGAAGCCTGTATTTATATTCAGTGGGGTCAAAATTTTATGATGTTATAAATAAAGGTTCTTTACAGAAATATACAACAATTAAAAAGTAATTACACCATTAGTGCATCCATAAAATAATTACAAAAAGAGGGCAACACATTCAAATCATTCAATTCCACATTAATAAGGAACCCTAAAATCAAGAAGAAATAACTGCCATAATTAATAATTTAAATTCAAATATTTGGGATCTAACAACAAAAACAAATCCATAATTCAAAATTCAAATCAAAAGAAAGAAAAACAAAAAAATTATCTTCTCTATCCTAATCTTCATCTCCCTCATCATCTTCCTCCGACGCATCCGCCGCGAATCTAAGCAGGAAAATCTATAGGTTGTCGGTTGTGCTGGATAACCAAAGTCGAAAACCCACAAGTTAGCCCATAAAAATTCTCACCGTATATTGGTCTATTTTCCAAAGAATTTTTGTTTCTTCCTTATCCTCCTCCCCTGCTCCTCGTTCAAACATAACTTGAGCTCAGTCAGTATCCCTGAAAAAATGGCTTTACTCTCTCATGCACCTATGAGATTCTCATCCTTCTTGTCATCTTCCTCTTCTACTCTTTTCATGGCGACCCAACTCCCCTTCTCTCCTCTTCCTATCTTCCGCTCCTCTGTTCTTCCGCCGCCGCCGCCTCCGACCCCACCTTCATCGCCCTCTCCTCCCCTCATCATCCTCCTCCGCCGCGAATCTCCAAAAGTACCTGAGTTACTGTTCTGAAATTTTTTTTTGACGATTTGGTTACCCACAAAAACTAAAATGGTTACCTTTGTATGAAGGTTTAGCTACCAACTGCATCACATTCAAAATAAATTTGTAACCTAATAAAACTGAATTAGTTACCTTGGTCTGAAGGTTTGGCAACCAACTGCATGAAGGTTTGGCTACCAACTGCATTACATTCAAAATAAATTGGTAACCTAATAAAATTGAATTGGTTACCTTGGTATGAAGGTTTGGATACCAACTGTACTATGAAAAAACTGCAGGGGTGGAGGTGGATTGGTTACCTTGGTATGAAGATTTGGTTACCAACTGCACTATGAAAAAACTGCAGATGTGGAGGTGGATTGGTTACCTTGGTATGAAGGTTTGGTTACCTTGGTATGAAGGTTTGGTTACCTTAGTATGAAGGTTTGGTTACCAACTGAACTTGATATTTCAACCAGTACAAGGTGAAAGCCCAATACATACTTTGAAAATTGCAATATTGGGGAAATAAGTATCTCAAGAAGTAAAAGTTCAAATGAAGATAAATTGACAGAAATGATGATTATTAACAGTACAAGCACTGCACAGACATAATGCCTCCTGCAGGAACACTAATTAGAACTAAATTTGCTCATTCCAATTTAACTATTGACGATTAATTGAAGAGAAAGCTAGTGCATCATCTTGTTGAAATGACCAACCTCGCCCTGGTTAGGGAAGAAACCCATGAGTCGGCCGGCAGAGTTCTGGTATACATGAAGCCACCCATCACTCCGATCAGGCCTCCGGTAACCATACATAAAATGGGGAAGGAGAGAGAATTGGAGTGGTGGGTTTTGGTGATTGAGGGAGAAAGCAACTGCCATAGACCAACCAAGGTGGTAGAAGCAGCAACAAAGAGAGAGAGGGAGAATAGCGATTGAGGATAAGGCGGTTGCGAGAGAGAGAGAGAATGACAATTGACCCACTTAAATTAAAGGAATACTAATTACATTAATTTTGTAAATAAACTATTTAAAATATATTAATTATGTAAATATTTTTTGGATACACTTTTGTTGTACTTTTTTAAAAAAAATGTACTAGAAAATGTAATTGTTCCTATAAATAATTTGACGGGGGTTCGGGCCGGGGGCGCAGGCCCCGAGCCAAATTTTTTTAGATAATTTTGTGCTTTTTGACAAGTTGCATATGTAAAACATGTATTTTGTTGTAATATTGTTACTATAACAAGTAATAACATTATATATATATAGCTTTTATTGACCCCTAATATACCTTATTAATCACAAATTTGTTAATAAATATATAAGAAATTAATAAATATTTAAATTTCTTATGTTATAAAAATAAAATAAATTAGATTATTATTTATTTTTAAAATATTAGAGGAAAATGCATACATCAAGGAGTAGAAATAATATGGAATTGAGAAAGTTATAAAAAATTTAATTTGACCCCGTATATTAAAAAATTTATAAAATTTCAGTGGGGTCAATCTCTTCATTACACTTAAATTTCTTCTAAATTTATCAAATATCATAAAATAATTTTTTTCCAATGGGGTCAATTGACCGGCCCACACCTTCTAAGGCTTCGCCCCTGTGCACAGGTGATCAGTTTATCGTAGGGAATAAACTTTCTTTAGTTATTGACTATGGCTCTTTTAAAAATTCCCTAAAACAAATAATAAACTTCGTGTTTTGTACGTTTAGTTTAGTTTTTTTTCCTTCAATTATTCTTTTTTGCTAAACCTTTGGAAGGCGTATTCTTTTTACAAACGAAACACATGCAGCCCATACATGACTAAATAATGTACAAAAATCATTATTATCGTAACATATATATATATATATAGAGAGAGAGGAATGATCGAGGAGTGCTAGATAAGGGGAGTGCTCTTGATCCTTCCTGTATCAATAGCACTCCCCTTATCTAGCACTTTCCGTAAATAACACTCTTTTATTAAAACTACGTCGTTTTGAAGATTCTTTTAAAAAATAAATGGGGTTGCGGGTAGCATTTTTGTAAATAAAAGAAAAGCAAGTGGGACTACTCTTTTTTAAAAATCTCCAAAACGACGTAATTTTAATAAAAAAGTGTTATTTAAGGAGGAGTGCTAGATAAGGGGAGTGCTCTTGATCATTTATATATATATATATATAGATAAACAATATATAAAATTCTTATAAAAATAAAACTATCAAAAATAATTCAAACGTATTCCGTGCTGTACATAGTGTCAATGCGCTAGTATAATAAATAAGACAAAATCGTCGGTCAACCCTAAATTTTAGGAGTGACCATTCAATACTAAAATTTAACAATAAATCCTAATTATAAATAAATAATATATATATATATATATATATATATATATAATAAATAGCAAAAAATAGTCTCTCAACCCTAAAACTTAAGAATGGTTCTACGACCCTGAAATGTAGGGATATAAACCTAAAATTTAGTAAAAGAAACTATATTTTCATCCATTAATTAATTTCAAAATATTTCTATCTACATTCTTACAATCATAATTATATATATATACTTACCACTATCTCTTATTATTATACATTTTCTAATTTAGTTAGTATTCTTTAAAATTCATTTTATTGATAATAATAATATTTTATTATAAAATAATATTTTATTATTAAATTATGCAAGTATAACTATTTGAGTTTAATTAAGATTTTGTTATTACATAAATAGATGAACATAGGAATATAAAAACAAATAAATCATCTATATATATAATAAATATCACAAAATATTCCCTCAACCCTAAAACTTGAGAATGGTTCTACAACCCTAAATTGTAGGAATAGAAACTTAAAATTTAGTGAAAGAAACTATTTTTTCAGCCGTTAATTAATTTCCGTTAATTAATTTCAAAATCTTTTTATCTGCATTCTTACTATCATAATTATCTACGTACGTTACCACTATCTCTTATTCTTATTTTTGTTAGTGATCTTTAAAATTCATATTACTGATAACAACAATATTTTATTATATAATAATATTTTACTATTAAATTATATAAGTATAACTATTTGAGTTTAATTAAGATCTTATTATTAGATAAATAGATAAACATAGGAATATAGAAAAAAAAATCACTTGAAAGAGGAATATTATCATTTATATTATATAATTAGAGGAATTATTATTGTAGATTTTTAAACTTATTTAATTTTTCATGAATAATTAGTTATACATTATTAGTTAAATAGGACATTTCAGAAGAAAATATTTTCTTTATATAAAAATCACTGTACATAATATTAATCTATTATTAATAGAATTAATATATTAGTATAGTATAATATAAAAAAAATATATAAATATTACAATAATTTTATAACAAAACAAAGATCCTGATCAACTAGTTATTAACAAAAACGAGTATGGTTCGCATGTGTTAATGAAATTGTTGATCCTAATACGGGTTTCACTATTGTACTTTTAAATTAATTCCATTTTTTAAAATTATTTTAACTAAATTACTTTGATGCAAAATATGCTCCTTCATCATGTTATGTTTTATTTTCTTTTTCTTATAACTGGCTTAATTATTTGAAAATCTATTAAATATACTAAATTGCAGTACATAACACCATTGCATGACACATGTCATTCCCAAATTGCAACACATGTCCTACCTAATTAATGTGCTCATCCATTACTCCGGTTTTTACCTGTCCTACATAATTACACCAATTTTTGAATTTTATAATATTATACCTTTTATAATATTATATCATACATATATATAAGTTCCAACATTACTAACCTTAACAACCCAATAAATCTGTTTTTTGGAATTTTACAGTATTATATACCATTTATAATCTTATACCATATATTATATCGTACATATATATAATCCCACACTAATATGTTTAATTTATAATCCCCAAAATTCACTACTTTTCTAAACATAATTATTATATCCTAAAATCACTATTTTTCTAATATTATATCATTCATAATTATACAATACATTATATCATACATGTATGGTATAATATTATAATACACGTATATAACAAAATAACAAAATTACTACCTATCTAAACTGTGCTGATATTATCATTACTAATTAAATTATATTACAACATAATATTATACCATTTATAATTATATTACAACATAATATTATACAGTTTAAAACATTTAAAACAAAATTAAAATAACAAATAATATCAATCATAACTTACTATGTTGAATTTATAATTCCCTAAATTACTACTTTTTCAATATAAACGACTTTTATATTATCGTTACTTAATTATTATCTTCTAAAATCACTATTTTTTAATCCCACATTAATATTTTGATTTTATAATCCCATAAATCACTACAAATCTAAACTGTTCTGATAATGTTAACTGTTCTAATATTATCATTACTAATTTAATTATTATCTCCTAAAATCACTACTTTTTTAATCCCAACTTAATATTTTGAATTTATAATCCCCTAAATCATTACAAATCTAAACAGTTTTGGTAATGTCAATTGTTCTGATATTATTCTTTTTAATTTTATATTTAAGATTTTGGACAGTATATATAAGATTTTTGTCAAATTACCAATACATTTTATATTTTATTTAGGTAAGTACCTAATAGAATCTTTTCGAATTTGCTAAGTAGTAAACATATTATGTTATTATAATTCAACTCAACGCGTGATATACTTTGGAGGAGAAAATCAAACTAGCAGACCAAACAGGATTTTAAATACGATTTATTTTTGAATTTTTTATTTTTAAAAAAATAACTGAAAGTCCAATAATAATCTAGAAGGGGGGGTTGAATAGATTATCACTGTTTAAAAATTATATTTGGCCTTTTTAAATTTTTAGTGGATTAATGTTAAGAAATTAATAAGCAGATTAAAAAAATCAATCACACAATGCACAGATATTTATCTGGTTCACAACATATAGCTCGGGTATGTTGCTACATCCAGTCTCAAGCTCCTCTCCAGAACTTGAGATCCTATTACTCCTTGTAATAAATACTTCTTCAATAGACGGAGAAGCATTTACAATGTTTTAAAGATAAACTTATAACTATCCACAACTAACTATCTTGGACAGCGAACTCCCAGCTCCTTCCTCAAACTTAGTTGAATCTTCTTTTGAGCTTAGAACTATTTTATAACTTGTTCTTGAAACAATAATCTCTTCCTCACCTCACAAGTACACTAGAGACCCAACTCTCAGTTGACCTCTCTAAGACTCTGGTCTTGGTCAACGAATTTTTGTCTTTCTCACAAGTATACAAAATAAACTAACTCAACCTTTTCCTTTTAACAAAAAATTTGTTTGAATATTTGCTTCTAATAGCAAGCAAATAAAATTGTAGTACAGATACTTCTCAGATAAGCAGATATAAAATTTAAGTATTGATAAAAGTTCAAGACTTTTATGTGGTATGCTCCCGTGAAAGCAGATAGATGGATTTAAGCACTTTTAATAAAGATTTTCTTTTTCTTTAATAAAGAATGTGTTTCTATGGTTTAAGAAAAAGATTTTTCTTTTAAAGTGTGTTTCTATGGTTTTAAACAAATGTAACTTTGAATTTAAACAACCATATAAACGCACATATAATGCAACAAATAATTTATGAACAATTATATGAGCAGTATATTTAATGACAGTTTATCAAGTATAATAATTTGATCAATTTAGATAATACTTGAATAAACTTGTTTCACCCACTTATATATATTATATTATATTTGATCTACGTTGTGAATAATTTGACCACTTAGGATTTCAAAGACCGTCCAGATAATATTCTTTGTTAAGAAATATCTCCGAATATCGGTATCTAAGTACTGACTAAATTGTTCGATTCATAACTTGATAATCGTATATAAATATTATACAATATTTATATAGATTATTTATATCAGTAAAAGGCCACTTAGGATTTTAAAGACCGTTCGAAGAATTTCAAAGAAATTACTTTCGAATTATATCGATATCTAAGTACTGACTTTTTACTTGATATTGATAGCTGAAATATAGATATATATAAATGTGTATCGCAATTTATATCTGATTATCTATATATATAAGCAAGTATGAGATATTATGAACAGTAATAAATTAATAACTTATCTCAAATACTTTGACCAATTTTTCTCTTTCAAAATAGAATTAGAACTTTGATTAGAAGAAGAGAGTGAAAGCTTTAATCGGACAGAATGTAGGCAAGGAGAGTAAGCTTTTCAGATATGTAAATTGGTAAGTTGAAATGAATGAAAAAGCTTTCTATTTATAGGATTTTTGAAGTTAGGGCAAAATCGTAATTTTGAAAATTTATTTTTGAAATAGAAGGTCCGGATTGCATGATAGAAAATAAAGGGCACGGATCACTTTGAATTTGCCGGATTGAGAAATGGTTTGGCCGAAAAAAATTGTTTCCAACCTTTGAGTGATCACATGCCCAACTTTTAAATTGTACAACAAAGGCATAAGCCTTTTTCTTTTATCATAGGCATATGACTTAGCCCTCTTTTTTGCAGCATACAAACATACACTCGGCACACACACACATATAGCACTTATGCACTACACATATGAGTTCGGCATGCACACCCATGCACACACACGGTTTGCATATATATATGTATATATTATATACTTTAACATATATAATATACTTAGAAATTCTTTTTGTCCATAAAGATTTAAAATCATTTTGAAATAGAAATAGGAATCTCTTTGCCTTAGGAAATGTTACTATATGAACTCATTTTATTAACACTTGATATTAGATTATTAAGGTCATAAAATAAATTCAAATGAAGTTTTAGAAAATAAATATTTTGGTCAAAATATATGAGGTAATTAAAATCAAGTTTAATATTTTTAATCCTATAGAGAAGATTCTGCCCTTTTGACCTATTTACCTAATTTGTTATCATCAAAATAAAATACCCAAATTTGGAGACCTATCAATCTCCCCCTTTTTGATGATGACGATTAGTAAAAATATTTTGGTTTTCAGAACTCCTTCTTAATTTATGATGCTCCCCCTTGGATCATGAACCGGTTTTTAAAAGAAATTTTTAAATTTTTGAAAAACCATCAGACGAACCAACCATCCAAAACCATCCAGGTAGTTATATAGTAGTTATATCTGGCATGCAAATCATTCAACTCATCCAAACAGTTATGATAGTTATATCACAGTTATATCCAGTATGCAGATTATATCCAGCATACAAACCATCCAACCCATCCAGACAGACAGTTATATAGCAGTTATATCCAGTATGCTCATTCCTGTCAATCTCATATGCACATTATCCAAACCATTCAGGCAATTATAACAGTTATAACTAGCAGACTCATTCCTGCTATCACTTCTTATATACTACTTAGTATATACTAAGTAGTATATACATATAATCTGATATTTTTCTTCTCCCCCTTTGTCATTAACAAAAATGGAGGGGTAAAGAAAAGATACCAAAGTACCTGCAGAAATTGTTAGTTACAATATTTACCTACAAGTCAGAATAATAAGTAAACATGATAGATAATCCTAAGTATTAGTATGTTAGTGTTATACAGTAATCCTGAATAGTTAGTTGAGTATATAAGGATACATTCATCTTGAATAGTTAGAGTTCATCAAAGTTAAGAGGAGAGAAGTTCAAACCAAGGGTTGTAAGAGGGGGATCAGTGGGAGTTTGATCAGTGTGATCAAGCTATGGAGAACTTGTTGTAGCAGTGAAATTATTAGGAGGAATTGATACCTTCTGGTGCTCCATTAACACACTCATCATGTCTTGCATATGATGCACAGACAATTGCAAAGCCTCTAATTGACTCATAATGGCAGATTGATTCTTCAAAGACAGTTGATTCATACTATTCAGATAGAGTCAATTTGTGATAGTAGGTTTAAATGTGACTCAATATGATCAGTGTCATTTGGTTGAAAAACTTGGTTGAAAAATGATCAAAGGCTTAGGGGGAAGGTTCAAGTGTGACACAATATTACTATTGTGAATCATTTGAGCCTTATGAAAATGAACAGGAATGCCAAGATGTATGAAAATTCGAGTCAACAAAAGGCCATATCCCATGCAGTTGTTATAGTGGCAGAACTCAAAAGATGTCAAAAGAAAATATGGCAGACTATATGGCATACATTTAGTCAAACACACATTTCATGAGTTCTATGTCAAATGGGTGCAGAAGTTTGTCATTTCTGTCAGGCATAAAATTTTGTCTAAGAATTTTTCCCAAAAACTGACATTCAGTAGTGAAGAAATCAAGATGCACTTTGCATGGATATTCAAACAATTTTGCAGGCACAAGTTGATCGGTAGTGAGTGAGAGATTGTGTTTGAAAGTAATGCATTCAGTAGTAGAAATTCCTATAGGACAAGTGTATTCATTTATCTTTGGAAAATCTAAGAACTCATTTCTGAGACTAAGTGCATGCAGAAGAAGAATTTTATATATCAATCACATAATCTTGGCCTTGTATGCAAGTTTTAATACAAGATAAGAAACCAGTTGAATCATGAACAAATGTCATGTGAGCATAAAACCCTGCAATCAAACTAGGAAATATTTCTCTATTTGTGAAAGAAATAAGACAATCCCATCCTATATTTGTTATGTTTTCTAACAAATTTGGAAAACTGTTGAAAAAAGTTCCTACCCCAGGAAGCAAGTTATGCCTCATATGTTCATATTTAGTCTTGACAGTAAGAGTAAGAAGCATTGGGGTATAGATATCAGGATGAGACTCAGTAAGCATTTCAAGTTTCTTTCTTTTTGAAGAATAGACATGAGGCATTTTTTTTGAAAGATAGTGAATGTAGAGAAATAGAAGTTCAAAAACTGCAGAAAAGTAGAACTTAGAGTTTGAAGTAGTTAGTTTTTGAAAGACTATCCTTTTATAGAAAAAGAATATTACTAGAATTATCAGTTTAAGTAACATGATATGACTTGAATGTCAAAATAGTTCTCAAGTAGTGACAGTGCACAGTGAGAAGTAAGAAGGTCAGTCATGCTCAGCACTGTAGTGGTTTTAAATCATTTGTCAGTTTTCTCCTCTCTTTTTTTTAAAAAACAGATGGGTAGGAGTGATGGATTAGACTAAGTCTTTTCCATTTTTTTTAAAAATAAACTAGATGTCCAATCAGAAGACACAAAGAACATTTCAGAAATATACAGGTTATTGACATAACAGGTATGATCCAATATCAATAAAGAGATATGCTATCATTGCTTATTGGCCCATATCAGAAGATAGTAACCCAATATAGGGATTCAACAAGTCAGTGTTAAATACAATACATAGATATTTTATCATTGCTTCTATGCCCATATCAAAAGATAGTGAATCAATACAGAGATTCAACAAGTCAGTGTTACATAACACTGATATAGTACACATGATCTCTATTACACATAACAGCATATAACAATGGTATAGATAGCAGCACATAACATGGTAATTATTTTCATCACCTAATGTCTATATTCAGATGAAAGCAAAATTGCAGAACATAAGCATGAGACTCATCACAGTCACCCAATGATATAATCATCTAATACTCACAGTTTATCAGAGAGAGAGAGAGAGAAGTAGATATTACCTGAGCACAGCTAATCACAAGCTAAGCAGCTTTCAATTTTTCTATAGTGTAGTAAGGGTGTACCAGTAGAAGAAGAAACCACACTCACAGATACAGACATTTGTATATATACACATAGAAAATATAGACAAACTCTTGTCAACGGAATCATGTAAATATATATAAGGTATACAACAGTTATTACACATATATATATGATAAAACAAAACATAAATATGTACAATATTTAAATTATTTATGGAATTTTAGGGTTTCGAAAAGTATATATATATATAAATGTAAAATAAATTTGTTAACAAAATTTAGGGTTTGATAGAAATTTTTGGAAAAGAAAATTAGGGTTTAAACAAAAATTTCAGAAACAAGATTTAGACAGAAACATGTAGGGTTTTGAACATATATTTATCAGTCAAGCGCATATTAGTTTTGAACATATATCTGCAAGTATATTAATACCGAGAAACCCTCCCTCTTTTTAAATGAGAAATTTTAGTGTTTCATACACACATATGTATATATAATATAAAATTTTTGAAAATATTTATATACTTACATAAATTTCTAAATATTTCTGTATATATAAATTTTTGAAATATATATATATAAGAAATATATACGAACTTTTATGGTTTCACAAATAAACACACATTTTTTAAAAAAAAATTAAAAATTTTATAGAAAAATAAACAGAAGAGGAAGAAAAAGAAAAACATAAAAGAACACATTTTTTTTAAATTGAACCCTAGAAGATTGGTAAACATATGAAATAGAAAAATAATATTATAATTTTATATATACATATATATATGAACCCGTAAGAAAACCCTTTTTTTTAAAAAAATTTTCATATGAATCTAAGGTTAAGAAAATCTTTAAGAACACAAAGATATCCATCGAAAAAAATCAGAAACGATTTTTAGGTAAAATAAATTGAACCCAGAAACACAAAAATAAATAAATTGGTAGAAGCATAAAATAGATGTTGAAGATTCATTTTAATGAAGGAGATGTAAAGAAAAACTCACTGGTTTGATCGATTTTAGCTGAGAGAGAGTTAGGGTTCGTGAGAGTTGAGAGCGTTTGAGAGATAGAGAGAGAGAAGAGAGGACGCCGACAGAAGAGAGAGAAAGAGAGATAGAGAATGAGATTAAAAATAGATTTTAGGTTTTTATATTTAGGTTAATCTGATGGATCGTATGGCTGGGAATTAATCATAGATTTGATTGAAGGTTAAGAAGAGATCGAGCGTTTGAAACGGTTCAACTGGCTGTTTGACTTTGATCGGACGGCTAGGATGGATTTGTGCTTTCTTTTGTTGATCGAACAGTTGATGGGTGCGATCCGTGTGTTTTGGTTGGCTGGCTTCTGATTGGTTGGAGTTAATAGACGCGGATTGTGCTTGTAGTTGACCGTTAGATGAGTTTGTTGCTGAACAGCTCAGATCATATCAGATATATAAATATATAATAAATGATATAAAATGTTATTTTTGATATAATTAATAATAAAAAATACTAAAATATTTATATTAAAATCTATAAATTAATAATTTTCATTATAATGTATATATGTAAATTTTTTTTAAAATATTTATAGTAGTATAATTTTTGTTAAATAATGTGTATTTAAATGATAACTAAGAAAGATTATAAATATAAAATATTAATATATAAAAATACATACTTAAATAAATAATATAAGTATATAGATATATTAAAATATATAAAGAAAATATATTATATGTATATTTATCTATATAATTATGTGTATATATATAAATATATATTAGCATTGTATATTAATAATAAATATATGTTAAAAATATGTTAAAATATATGAGAAAAAGATAAAATTAATAATATTAAAAATATTACTATATAACTCAAACTAAATTATATTTATATATTGCTAGTAATGATAAGATATATATATTAATTTATAAATAAAGTTTAAATAAGATTTAATATTTTATGAAATAAAATCTAACATTGTCAAATCTAAACGTAATTTACAGAATCTATCAGAACTTAGTGGTTTAGTAAATATATCAGCAATATTTAATTCTGTGTTAATATGTTCTAGTTTAATAATACCGTTGTTTACATGATCTCGTAAGAAATGATGTCTAACATCAATGTGTTTTGATCTAACATGTAATACGACATTTTTACTTAAGTTAATAGTGCTTGTATTATCACATAAGATTGAGACACAGTTAAATTTTATATTATAATTTGCAAGAATCTGTTTCATCCACAATATCTGCGCACAACACCGTGCAGCAGCTATATATTCGACTTCGGTGGTTGAAATAGATACAGAGTTTTGTTTCTTAGAGAACCAGGAAACTAAACATCCGCCTAAGAATTGACAAGTGCCACTTTTGCTTTTTCGATCAACATAATGACCGGCATAGTCAGAGTCAGAAAACACACAAGGTCAAATGGTTGACCTTTAGGATACCATAGACCTAAGTCTGTAGTTCCTTTAAGATATAGAAATATTCTTTTTACTGCAACCAAATGGGATTCTTTAGGGTTTACTTGAAATCTAGCACATTTGCAGATACTGAACATAATGTCAGGTTGACTAGCTGTGATGTAAAGGAGACTGTCAATCATTCCTCGATATTTCTTTGTGTCAACACTTTTTCCATTTTCATCAGCAGTTAGTTTATCAGTAGTTGACATAGGAATATTAAGAGGTTTCACAGATTCTAGACCAAATTTCTTAATCATTTCTTTTCAATATTTGGATTGAGAGATGTGAATACCTTTTTCTCCTTGCTTGATTTGTAGTCTTAGGAAAAAAATTAAATTCTCTCATCATGCTCATTTCAAATTCCTTACTCATGCTTTCAGAGAAATCATTACACATAGTCATGTTAGTAGATCCAAAAATGATGTCATCAATATATATTTGTAAAATAAGAATATCATCATTTTATATTTTGTAAAAAGGGTAGTATCTATTGTGCCCCTTTTATAGCCATTTTCTAAAAAGAATTTACTTAATCTCTCATACCATGTCCTGGAAGCTTGTTTTAGACCTTATAAAGCTTTGTGCAGTTTATATACATATTCAGGATGATCAAAGTCTTCAAAGCTAGGGGGTTGTTTAACATAAACTTCTTCTTCAATGACACCATTCAGAAAAGCAAATTTGACATCCATTTGAAATAGTTTAAAATCTTTATGGCATGCAAAAGCTAATAACATACGTATAGACTCAATTCTAGCAACAAGAGCATATGTTTCATTATAGTCAATTCCTTCAAGTTGATTATATCCTTGTGCAACTAGTCGTGCCTTATTACGTATAAATAACTAGATACAAACCCCTAAATCACTATTTTTTCAATCTAAACGGTTTCTGGATTGTGGCTTTGCATGATTTGTTAAATACTAGCATCCGGTAAATCATTTTCATCATTATTAATAGTTTATTTTGGCATGATGGTAATACTGTGAGTGCCTTTACAATTGCCAAAAATGGATAAAAAATTAATGAGGCAATGTATTCGTTCTTTAACTATAACATTGTGTTATATATGACACGGTGGTATACTGCTATATTTTTGGACATGGTGTTTGTTTGACATGAATATCCAACATAATTATTAATGCACGTGCTTTTTAGTTTTCGCATGTAACATGTAATTTTCCTTCAGGTTTGAGGACCGAAACTGGGATATTCTTTTGCTGTTTTCTCTTTCGTTTGGATGTTAGAATTCTGGTGCAAGTAAGTGTATATGAGACATGGACTCTTTAAAATGCATCAAGTACCTGTGTCAGATATTTGAGGCGTGGTGAGATTTGTGTAATGTGTAACAGACTTTAAATATGTCACTATCAATCATATCAATATAACAACTCGATGACATTGTGCATTACACTATATAAATATTTGTTATTGCTTTAGAATGAAAGAGGTACCCATTTTTAACACTATTGTTTACATTATAAACATTTTTATCAAGAAATATATATATATATATATATATATATATATATATATATATATATATATACACACGCACACACACACAACTGTTATATAATGTCCTGAGTTTAGTGATCAGATTAATTCAATACTTGGATATGTATTTGCGCACAAAACTTTTACCCAACTCTATGTAGCATATGCTATCAAAATTTGATCATCGCAAAATAATCTACCATCTTCTTATTATATTTTATTTATTAATTGCACGTACAAATTTATTATTAACAAAATGAATAATATTGCCGTAACGCGCGGATTTGTATCTAGTTACTTTACATATTTTTCACTTTTTATCTAATAATTTTTTATATATTTCTTTCTCTCTTTTGGTGCGCACGACCTACTTTTCATCCCAAAGCACCTTTATGAAATAAATAGTATTTTGATGACAAAATTATCATACAAAAAATTGCTAACAAAATATTTTCATTGTATGAATTGAACTTTATCTTATATTTCCCTCCCTCTAAAGCAGAAACTATTTATTCATTCCCCCATCCTTGACCCTTTATGAGTTTATTTAAATAGTATTTTAATTTCTGCATAAAATAATATTTTAATTTTTTAAAATTAGATTTGATATTAATTTTATTGTTGGGAATGGTTAAAATCCACGAGTTTAGTAAGTTGTCCCTCCATATCCCTACATCCAAACACACCTTAAAGATAATACCAGTGTCTTAAACCCTCAAACGCGGCAGGCGGGGTTTTACATTACAGAGAGACAAACGGCCGAAAAAAAATGGCGTTTGCTCTGATGAAATCAACGCCGGCGTTGAGAACAATAATGGCGTTACGCAACTCTTCACACCGAACATTCGCCGCTAAAAGGGAGAAAAAAGAAGAGAGAGTGAACGACATGCCGGACGAATACGACGCTGTTCCGACGTCGGGAATCAGCCGGACACTTTCAGAAATCCTAAAAGAGATCAACAAGAGAGTTCCTGATTCCCTTGTCAGAGTTCGTACTGAAGCTGATGGATTTCCCGTCAAATATATTCCCTGGTTTACACTCTTTCTCTCTCTCTCTATATAGATGATTAATTGTGCTTTTATATACTGTCAGGGACGGATCTAGTAGGGGGCAAGAGTGGTCAAGTGACTACCCTTAAATTCTTAAAAACTTTAATTAGTAAGGGAATAGTAAAGTGTGACCACCCTAAAAAAAATATACAAGTATTTACAACTTGTACAAGTTACAATACTTACAATTTGTGCAAAATTCAATTGCAATCTCAATTCAAAAAATTAGGTATATCCTATCTTCATTTTCGATAATTTTTGTAAATTGCAACTATGTTGATGTTTTTTCTCTATGATATTCAATTTTTCTCAAATTCTATGATATGTTTCTTAAAATTTTAATTTTCACTAAATTTTAGGATATTCTCCTCTTCTAATTTGTCCAGCATATTGTCTTAAATTGATTTTATTTATTGATTTTCATATAAAATTAAATATGCTATGAATAATTGATATGAAATTGAGCATATTTGTCCTAAATTATTTTAACGTTTATAATATATATGTATTATATATGGAGTATATTTTTTTAAGAGTAGGGCTCTTCTTTTTTTTTTAATTGTACTCGATTGTATTTTGTATGTGTGTGTATTTACTTTTGTCTTTCTTTTTTAATAGGATGCAAATTTTTTTTTGCAATTATTTTACGAATCTCGAAACTAGTAAACGTCCTCGATTCGAGTCTACTCAAGAGCCGATAAATGGTGGCTTACATTGAAAAAGCTGTATTTGATACAATTGAAAACAAAGCGATTGTGAAAAAATTCAAGAAATTGGACTGCAAAAAATATTTGTAACGATTTTAATATATTTATAATGAATTTTATATTTCTTGAATTATATTAATTATTATTTCGATTGTTTCAAGGAAGGATCCATACTATCATATTGTCTCTATAGTAGAAAATGTCTTTTTCATGAAACTTGTCAATTTTCATGATCACCCTTGATAAAATTCCTGGATACACCACTATGTGTGTCAATTAGGTTAATTTTAAATATTGCGTTTGAATTAATTCTGAAATGTTTTGGTTTTTGGTATGTATTTTTGTAGGGATTGAATTCGAATAATGCAGTTTAAATTGTGAGTTTGAATTATTTGTGAGATTTTGATATATCAAAAGAGTTGAAATCAAGGGTCTGTTTAGCAATTAAATTTGTTTTCCATTTTCATATTATATTTTGTAGCTTGGTTTTAAAATCACTGTTCTTCTAAATTTGCTGTTTTTGTTTAAACCAAGTTACTGTGGGCTCCATAGAATGAGTCCTATTTTGACTCTTCTAAGGCTACGATTATAAATGTTCTAAAAATGACTAGGTAGATCTAGGCGGCGGAGGGGATGCCTAGTGCCTAAGCGGTGCTAGGCGTATTTTTAGGTGGAATCATTTATTTAATTTTCTATTGTGTATACTTGTTATACTATACTAGTAGATGTAAATTTTTTTATAAAAGTTTACCAAAAAAATAATATTTTAAGGCTTAACAAATTCATTTCAAGTATTGGATTTATTAACTCTATGGTAGATGTCTGATTCTGTCTAAGTGGGGGCCTAAGCACCCAACCAAATCTAGGCGGTAGAGGGGTTGCCTAGTGCCTAGACGGGGATTAAGCGGACCTAGGCGGGGAATTTTTTTTGAACACCGATCATTATTTGCAAAAATTATATATAGCATATGACTATTGTACTAAGTTAACACCATTATGGACTATATTAGTTCGTTTAATCCCATGGACTAACTGATATCATTTTTAAGGTCATACCTCAAAAGAAAAATTATATGATACCATATTTTCACTTAGGATTTTATAATCCATCATCAAATGACTTTAAAAATGACAAAATATAGTCCATAAGATTAAATAATCATGAGATAAAATAGTCCTCATTGGTAATAAATTAATACAAATAGTCCTATCTCATCCATTATTTTAGCAAAGAAACGTAGCCTAAAGGAGTTAATTCGCGAAATTCTAAACTTTAAAAATTATATGAATTTTATTTAAGTGTTGATAACAATAAAGTTGGAATATTTATCACTTTCTTGATACATTACAATATCACAATTGTATTTTCTAAAACCAAATGAATTCATAAAAACTTAAAAAGTTGAAATAAAACTGTTTTGAATGGGGAGGTAGTATATATATGAAAATTTTCATTCTTCAACCTTTTCACATATTAAGGATGTATATTGGGCACACTTGGAATGAAATTTCTTTTCATTTTTTTTCTAACATTGACTCTCATAATTAACATTCTTATACTTAATAATTTCTAATAATTAATAAAAATTTTATGAACCAACTTTGTTTTGAATGTTATAATTGTTAAATTGTAATACTTCACAACTCATGATATTTTCATAATAATACCTAAAATATAACAAATTTAACAATGAGATGAGTCGCATAGACTTTTTTCTTGTCAACATTATTACCTATATAGGCACATATATTGAGGAGGCAACTACAACCCAATAGTTATGCTTCGTATAAGGAACTACTCGTTGAGATATTGTGTGATATCAAGATGTGGTTTCAGATGAGCGTATATTGGCTGGATATTTCCAACAACTGGTATCAGAGCCATGGCTATGAGCTTGGGTCATGGATATGGTTTGAACTGTGCATGATGAACGAAAAATAATTCATTGAGCAAATAGTGGACTCTTCTCGCAGAGTCTCTTGGTTGGCTCTTAACAAGAAATATTGAAGAGTGTGAGCTCGTTATTAGGGAGACGTGATGGGATATGCTCAATGATTTAATGAATGCTTGGTGGATTATGTATAATCTTTGAGCAAGTGGTGGACTCTTCCTGGGGAGGCTCTTGGTGGATCAAACAAGAAATATTGAGAGATAAGTTTGTCAGACAGGGAGATTTGATGGGCTTTGCAAATGCTCTTGGTGGATCAAATAAGAGATATTAAAGAGGGTGACTCATATGGGCTAACTCTCAAAAGTGTATGATTAAAGTTTAAGGGGGAGCTTGGTGTCGATGAAGATGGAGAGATCATGCGTTAAGGGGAAGATTGTTGAGATACCGTGTGATAGTAACGTCTTACATCGGAATACAAGGAGAAAGATTGAGGACATATATGCTCTAATGGATCATAGACCTAATAGGGTAACCTTTTAGGTCAAGATGTGGTTTTAGATAAGCAAATATGAGCCGGATATTCCCAATATTGCTTTAGCAAAAGAATGCTAGTTCATCCAAAAAAAATATGGGAATTATACTTCACATTTTAACAGATGAACAAAGAGTGCGGTAGTTGCTATGCACATAATTATTACTTTCTTGAAAGATAATACAGTCGCAAACGTTTGCTTGTACTTCTATGTGGAAACTACAATACACAAGCAAGTAAAAACATAGTCAAGGAATGCTAATTCAAAATGATATTTAGAGCTAATTCAAGAAGATACTAAGAGCGTGATGTGGTGCAACTTGTAGGCTTCCGTACAAAGCGAAAAAAGCATGAGATAATTGCCACCTTGGCCTCGCTAGGCATTTTGGGTGTTGAATTTTCATCCCGTTCCTCTCTCTTGTGATCTTGAAAGGCCAAGCATCTAAGCTCATCCACATGTGGTTCTATCTAAAGCTGAGCCCTTGGCCTAAACCACCAATCCAGTTTCCTTAATGTTTTGTACTCGTGCTCGCCATTCGAAACCTTGTGTGAATTCTTGGGTGCCATTAAGCCGTTGAATGAGACCAGAGTTCAAGAGTGGGTGTTAAGCCCCGGGGCTAAAAGTGTGGTTTGCGAGCATTGTGGAAGGGCCTTCTTGTGGTCGTCCTGGATGTTCCCATCAATCTTAGCAAGGTCTAATCTCGCGGTGGGAACTTATTCTCGCCAGTCACCCAAGGTATTCCCTTTAGGTGGAGTTACTAGAGTCTGTGAGTAGCTTGTTCTTCCACATGGAACTATGGAGTATACCGTGTCTACAATTTATAGGACATCATTGTATTCCTAGGACATCTAATTCTTGAAATAGGGCCCAATTGTCAGGACATTATCCACACACACATTGTTGGTACATTGTGATGTAGACATTTAATGGATTCATTGAGTTTTGAATCCCAATTATTGAAGTTAGTTACCTTTTTCACATGGCCTGATCTCGTGAATTTAAATGTTGAAGCTATTACAGAGCTTTCCAAGAAGTGTCTTACTATATTAGTGTTGAATATACATAGATACACGCACACACACACACACACACACATATATGGATATTGATCCATATCCAAAGTTAGATAGTAGCCCTTATTATCCAACTCATCTTTGACCGTTTAAAAAAAATATCGAATGACCTAAAATTTACCTTGTTCGTACAATAGTTGTGCAGATGAGGTATACCATCCGCACAACTATTATGCGGATGGGAACTCAGAAATTATATCTCATCCGCAAAATAGTTGTGCGAGTGGTATATCTCATCCGCATAACTATTGTGCGGATAGGGTCCACCATCCGTATACCAATTTTGTGGATGAGAATAATTACAGCTTTTGGATCACAGAAATGAATGGTGGGATATGCGTTGGATGTATGAGGCTCTCATCCAACTTTGGCTATGGATCACTCCCCATATATGTATGTCATAGTTATCAATGCGTCGCCTAGGCGTCCAGTCGGTGCATATTGGGAAGGCGTTTGGGCGACTTGGTGGGAGGGGAGAAAGTCGAGCGACTTGGACGACTTTGTGATTGAGCAAATTTTTGGGTACTGATAATACTTGGTGGAGACAAACCTTAGTGGGCCTTAGTGGCAGCAACATTTATATATATACACACGTATATATATATATATATATATATATATATATATATATATATACACACACACACACATTCCCATGCTCCACACACACACACACACACACACATATATATATATATACATACACATATGTGTATATAGATTTTATATATATATATATATATACACACATCCCCGTGCTCCATTAGTTGCTGCCCCTCCACTAGGTTCTGATTTTGCTGCCCTCTAAGGTTTGTCTTCACTTGGGAGAGCATAAACTAAGTAAAATATATATTTTTGCTCTTTCACTCTTTGCATTACTTTATATGCTCAATTTCTTTTATATTGTATAATGACAAAGTAAACATCAGACAACAAAGTTCAAAACTCCAGACGACTAGAAACTGATAAACTTAATACGCTAAGAATACCAAGACATCAAAACCTTTACGAACTATAAACTTATTCTTTTTGATTGTTATATATATATATATACACTTATGAGTCAGCTGGTTATATATAAATTTATATATATATATATATAATATAAATTTATATATATTTATATATGTTTGTCTTATATACTTTATTTTTAATATCAAGTGTTTTGTTTTTGGATAGTTATTGCCAAGTATTTACATAATTATGCTTTTAATGTTATTCCATAGTATTATGTTTTGAGTTTTAATGTATATGAAATTTTATTGTCAATATATTTGTTAAGTAAAATAAATAATATATAAATTGCACATTGTAAATGACTTGTCGCCGTACGGACGCCATGGCGGTCGCCTTGTCACCTAGGCGTGCCGTAACAAATATGATATATGTATATATGTAATATGTATGGAGGTATATATATTTGTTGATAAGTGTTGAATAAGTCTTCCATTAAAGAACCATAGAGGAATTTGATTGGGTTCAGAGCAATTTTTTCTGACATCCAGAACCCATCCGGTACTTCTAATTACGGAAGAAACATCAAGTACCAGCTGGTAGCTCAGCAGTACGGTACAGTGGTTATAGAGGATGGTACCGTCTAATACAGAATGGTATTTTCAATTATGGTCATGCAAGTAAAATCATGAGCTATACTTTGAAAACAGTTGATATGGTTGAACGCTCAAAAAATGGGAATGGAAAGAAGGTATAAGTCAACAGTCGGCACCGAGTCACATTCTTTTGCTTGACCTTTTAAAATGATGGAAGAATTTATGAAGAATACGAAAATCCCTTGCTTTTGCTTCTCAGTAAATTTTTTGCATCAACAGAAAATCAAAATGTGTAGGGTGATTCAAGCAAATGAAAATGAATATAAATGTATGTAAATCAAGGGACCAGGTTGAAAGGATTTTGGAATTCCGCTTATGCCTCTTACAGAGCACTCTTCTTCCCCAACCCTACTTTGTTCGAAAAAGGCCATCTCTTTTACTCTCTATTAGGAACTGAAATCATGAATTTATGCCGATTTCCATGCAGTGTTCTAGGAAATGGTCGTGATACTTAATTGCATTGAGAACTTTCAAATTAAGCACATATATATTTTTGCGTTCTTGTTATAGTAGCAAGCAGTTATGGCTTATGTGTTTATGCAATCTTAATGGATGGCTATGAAGTTGGTTTTAAATTAAATTTTGATCCATTTGCTGCTGCACGACCTCTAAAATTGTTTTTTCTTTCAAATTTTAAGCCACAAATAAATGTGAATAGACACTAAAGCAATTTCCTGAACTGTCTTTATTTGCAGGCATATTGTTAATAGAATTATGAACTTGCATGCTCCAGGTATGCCAATGACTTTATATTTCTTTGCACGTGTTGATTTGATTTTACGTTAATTCTAATGGCATTCAAAATGTAAAATATCCTCCATCTATTGTAGAATGGTCTGGTGAGGTTCGAAGCATCACTTATTCTGCTGATGGAAAATCTATATCTGTTGTTTATCGTGTAACACTCTACGGGACTGATGCAGAGGTATACTTTTCTTTTGTGCTTCATAGCATGTCAGCCTATATAAGCGTTTGTTTTATGAAGTCTGATGGTGAGTACTACGTTCATATGTTTTTGAAAATTATCTTGGTACCTACAAGTCCCACATATGTCCCTTAGTTGTTCTTAGCAAAGCATATTTTAACATTGATAATAATTTTAATGTTGCACGATGAATAATATCATTAAGATACTTACATAGTATTAGAAAGTTTAAACTTTATGACCGTCTAAAGGTGTTCATTGGTTCGGTTAGGTTGGGCAATAGACAAAAATTTCCCCCTTACCAAATACTGTTGTTGAGAAACAGCCAAAGAGGCCCAAATCTAACTTCGTAATTTGGCGCCCAATTGTTTGTCCATGTTTGAGTGATAAAAGAATAAAAGAGATTCTTAACTTTATGAAACAAGCCAAGATCCTGATGAAGGTCTAATTTCTGCCCAACTCATATAACTGTTGGAGAATTGCTCAGGAGGCAGGGTTTGACGAAAGGAGTAAAATCCGCTTTACTGATGTGGGACAACTATTCCAGGATACAAATACAAACTTTCACATGTTATATGCATAGAGGGGGAAAAATTCTACACTGTAGTCAATGTGGGACAACCTTTGAATTCTTTAACCAAGAGAGAGAGATTTTAACGAGTGAGGGGCGGAGAGTTCTCCACTTTACTTGACGTGGGTTTATTATGCTAGGCTACAAATACAAACTTTCACATTTAAATCGCCAGGAGAGGAGGATAATCTCCCTTCTTTCAATGTGGGAAAACTTTCAAACTCATTGGCAGGGTTGTAATGTTTAAAAATCCCTTCCCAAATCTCACCCTGAAAGATGAGGCAATCGTCTGAGTCATTAGCTAGGTAATTGGGGGGATGCTCTTTCATGCATACAAGAAGCTTCCTTCTTATTAGTCCCTCATCGGAAGATCATTGCAACACTAAACACTTCTCACCAGGTACCTTCTTACATGTACTTCTTCCGTCCGGAAATGAATCCTATAACTTTTTTGTTTTAAATTTTCTTTAAAACACGTATTAATGCTTTCCTAGAACACTCTTAGACATGTATTTTTTTGGTTCAATAACAAGTTTTAGGACTAAAATTTGTATTGTGAAAAAATATTGAAAATGATTATGTTCAAGTGTGTCATTGGAAACCCTAAATTGCTTATAGAAAGGCAACAAGTCAAATAGGACACTGATTTCTCGACATTGGGAGTAGGATTTTTTGTCGATTGGTTCTAGTTGGGTGGTTTTGGTACAAAACACAAAAAAATTGTAAGTAAAGAAGTCTTCAATTTTAATTATACAAACTGAAGTACTGTACCAATCAATAGCTTTGAATTAGACCATAACCCACTGCTTTAGTTCTGCTTTGTCAGTTTTGTGTACACTGCTGGAATGTTATTATTTTTTTTGGGGGGACCCAACCCAAAGTTGTTCTAGTGTTCTAAAGCTTGCACAAGGCGACCAAAATCAATGGCTCGCTTGCTGCCTTCATTAAAGGTGCCAGCCCTCCACCACTAAGGTTGCCCGAGGTTCAGGCTTGGGAGAAAACTTCAATACTAAAGAAATTACTCAGCATTATTCCGCTAGCACGAGGTTATGGGAGTAGTGGGTATGGAGCAAATTTTAAACCTAATTTATGGGATACTGGGGAAAGTGGTTGTTTTCAAGTTTCACAAGTCTCAACTCTTGTTAAGCTTGACAGCCTGAGCACTTGATCGCAAAACTGAATGTGGCTCTTAGAAATTCCATATTACTTGAGCAGATAATACTTCTAAACTATTTTTTGATATTAAAAATATAATGACTTCTTGTTGTTAGGTATGTTGTCACTTTTTGAGTGTTTGCTATGAATGAGCTACAATGGCTTTTTTCTCATTGTTGGGTATTCATATGTTATTGGTGTTTAATGAGGGCTTTTAATTCCTCCACTCTGCTAGTCTTAACTTGGTTCAACAAATTAATAGGCCACCAAGTCTTTTCACTCTCCTCCATGCTATACTACAAATATGCAGTAGCTTGTTGTTGGTCGTTTTCACAATCAATATATGCGTGTAAGTATACACGGTCAACAAATAATAAAGTGCAAGTAGAGTTTCGTTCCCACGAAGAATTATTTAATAAAAATTACCAAT
This sequence comes from Panax stipuleanatus, assembly GCA_020205555.1. Taxonomy (NCBI): domain Eukaryota; kingdom Viridiplantae; phylum Streptophyta; class Magnoliopsida; order Apiales; family Araliaceae; genus Panax; species Panax stipuleanatus. The sequence goes on from CM035117.1 coordinate 147,422,187, forward strand.
TACTAACTCATAACTAACTTAATCTTATTTAAACAACTGATTTCAGGTTTGTGAATTAAAATATATAATTAAACTTCTACTAAATACCACTAGTTTAAAATCAGATTACGGAGATTTAAGATCACAACTTCACTTATTACTTCACTTAAATTAATACACTTATCAATTATGCTCATTATTCTGAATTGTTAATCAAGAACACATAAATAAATATGACCATCTCTCAATGCATCATACTCAAATCAATTTAAATCCACAGATGATAGAATTAAGAACATCCTAATTAACTAATTCACTATATCTCTATGTGAATTACAATTAAAGAGGATTTCAAGCACAAGTTCTCAATAGATTACATGTGGTACAAGGTATATCTCTATCCTAGACACAAATCATGAATTCCAACGCCATGCAGAAAACACAAGCACATGCTATTATGATCAGATCTAAACCTATAATCCGTTTCTCAATTTCATATAGATTATCACGGTAATTGTTAGCTAGACAATTAAGCAATTAATCACAAATCTTAAAAGACAATCCAAGAATAGCTAGCAAAACTAACAAGAAAGCATATCAAAGAAATTACGCAACAAAATCCGTTGTAATCTTAAAATAGAATTTAGTTCATTATTGAATTAAAATCCATAATCCACAACTGAATAAACATTCAAGATACAAAAGTAGAAGATAAAGAAGGGAATAAAATCTGTAGACGAAATCCTTGAGTCTCTCCTTCGGCTCCTGCAATGAATCCTTCGCGCTCCCTCAATTGCTTCAATCTCCAAATCTAATGAAAACTATGGTTTTGACCTAATCTAATCTACTCTAATGGAATGAACTCGCTCTAATCCTTGAGAATACTCTTCCTTTTATATGCTTTTTCATGTGTCTTTTAGTCCTCCTTAAAGTCCTTCAAACCATCAGCCCTAACAAATCCCTTTTCGACTCAACTTCTGAAATTCCTCTTTTTTTTTTCCGACGACTTCGCCCCGGCGAGTTTTTGTACTAGGAAACTTCGCCCCAACGAATGAACAGTACCAGAAATTACAAAAATGCCATTAAGCTCCATTTTTCATGTTTTGACCCTCCGAAGCCGTTTTCTACAACACAAACACAAAAACAAGTGAAATGACACTAAAAATACTTAAAGTTAACAAAGAATTAAGCCTAAATGGTATCCAATTCGTAGGTATAAAACTCACTCATCAAATACCCCCAAACTCAAGACTTTGCTTGTCCTCAAGCAAAAACAAGAGAAATAAAAATAAACAAACTAACCTAACTACATGAATGCATATGCATGATCTACTGCCTAATATACCTACGAATCCAGCAACAAATCAGTATGATGTCTAGCAACAAGCCTCAAAGATACCACTACGATACTCAAATAATATATCCATTCAAGTCAAAGTCTATAACTCAAACAATCAGTCAATCCAAACCTGTCATCACCCATGTTGTGCGTGTGTGCTCGTTAATCGTTCTATCCAACCACAGTTCAAGATAATCTCATAACAAACTTCTTAGAAGGAAAATCTCATAATCTATAAACATGACAATTTTGGTTAAAATTAAGCAATTACCAAGTTCAGGGGTCCTTACTGAAGCTTATTCCTATTTTTATTTATTTACGAGTGCGTTTTACGCTCCATCCCGCATTTTTACTTGATTGTGCAATGTCTGATTCTCTTAGGCTTTTCAGTGTTACCCATGTAGCAAACTTTCGACCAACGACTCTCAAACCAACTGATCTTAGGGCGCTGGGTGTAAAGACATCCCCTAGGGCTTACTTATCCGAGTAACAAAGGCTACAAAACCAAACTAGTCAATGTGTTTATTCATAATTTTTTTTCTTTTCCTGGATTTTCTATTTTTTTCCCTTTTTTATCATTCTTTAAATTATTAATTTTTTTTACATATACCCCATAGATTCCCCCAAACTCAAGTTTTTACCTATTTTAACCTTTACTGTCAGGTCACATATCTCATTAAATTTTAACCAAGATTTTTCTCCTGGAAATGAATTATGAAACCCTTGAACTAAGTTGATTAAAACAGTTAAACCTTAAGTGCTAACCAGTTACATAAGTTCCAGACCGGCTCAGATTTTCTTCATGATTAAAATTAGAACTCGTCTTCAATCATCAACACTGTTCATGTTAACATGCAATACCCATCTTATCATAGGTCGAGCTAAATTCAAACCAACCTATTGTCTAGATTCATGCAACATTCTATATGCAAACAGTAAATGCAAAAGAACATATTTTTTTGTGATTTTTATTTTATTATTTTTATCTTTTTTTTTATGAAATATGCAAAAATATCTAACCAATGCAATGTATGTGAATTAAACACTTATGTAATGTAATATGATCCACCCCCAAACTCAAAGTGAACAATGTCCTCATTGTTTAAATAGAAAGAATTAAAAACTGAGGACTTCCCTGAATGGTCAAGCGTCATGCGTCATGCTTGACCTCTGCATCATCGATGTCTAGTGGTGGATAAATCAGCAACGGCTAATGCTCAACAGAATTGGAGTGGCATGACAAATCTGTTCAATTCGTGAAGTTGATGGAATTTTTTTTGCCCAATATACCCAATTTGATGAATTCGTTCAATTACATGGACCACTTTTTGAATGTGAGCATGTTGTATGTATGCGGCACTTACAAATTTCCTTCTATCAAAATCTCGTGTTGGTGTTGAAGAACTTTCACCTCGGTTTCTTTTCAATGCCATGTTGATAGTAGTGTGCATATAAGCCAATTATGTATGATGATAAAACACATACTTTGTAAACAATCTTATTTATTTATGAATAAAAGAATTCATTTATTAAAAGCATTTAATTATCTACATGATGCTGTTTTTATAATATGTAAATATCCCATAGTTTTAAGCAATGCTTTTAGAATCATGATGTTGATCATGCTAATGAGATTTAAATTCTTAGAAAACTTAGAACTAAAATAGTTCCCAATCGTTGGATTACTAAAAATGGGATTAGTAAATCCGGATAGATTGGTACATATGTTACTTGCTCATTGGATGAGGATGATTGATCTCATGATCATTTGTGTGGAGACACTAAAACAAGTATGTAAGTGCTTATTAGAGAATAAGTTCATTGAACGTGACTCGCTATGGAATACCTAATGGAGTTTTACTTGTCTGTCAATAGGAATTCCTAATGTGATAGTAGTACAAGTGATCCTTGGACTTGAGATCATCATAGTATCTTGTATGTAATGAATTATACTTTGACTTATTCCTTAAAAACCCTTGGGGTATATCAAAGGGTATGCTTGGGTATAATGAGTTACATATGGAGATAATGAATGATCAATAAAAAATCTACCACTTCTAGTAAAAAAAGAGATGTCCTATGTGATTCGTTAAATGACAACCCAGTAGTCCTTGGCCAAGGCAGAATGAAATTAGAAATGAGTTTTTAATTTGCATTATTTGGAGTTGTGCATTTTTCAATCGAAATACATATGATTAAATAAAATAAGACTTGATAGTAATTTCATGTCTTATATTTAATTGGGACATTGTATGGTGGAATGATTGAATTGTACGGTAACTATTTACTCACAGGTTCTTTTATGATTAATGTTGAAATCTATATTATCTGAAAAGTCGTCGATCGCTAGGGGGACTTATCCATATTATAGAATAAATATTATTTATTTAAATAGATTATTAATTTAATTTATTTATTTAAATAAGATTATAATTGTTCTAATTCATTTATTCACAACCGGTTTAATATGGAAAACCTAAAGAGTCACACCATAAAAGGAAGAATAATTATTTAAGAAGGTAATGGCATAATCGTAATAATACATCAAGTGTAATTAATTTAATCTATGGTGATAGAATAAATTAAATAGCTTAATGTTTATTATTTAATATTTTGAAAATATTAAATATAAATTAATAAGAGGAGTCTTATTAATATTATTACAATTATTATTATTTTAATTTCTAAAGGAGTTTATGAATTAATTTAATATTAGTACTCTCATTTATTCCTAATAAGATTAGGAGGCAAATTAATTAAATGAATTTAATTAATTATTCCCAATGTGGTGGGAAGCCTAAATTAATTAAAGGAGTTTAATTAATCAAATGAAACCCCATGTCTAATAGGATTAGAAGGGTTGACCAATATCTATATAATCTATATAAGAGGAGTCTTATAATAGATATCAGTTGATGCAATTCCAATTGTTGGAGAGTATTCCTTTTCTATAGAGGATAGAAAACTAGGGTTTAGCCAACCAACCTCCTTGATAATTCCTCTTCCTTGGTGGATTACCTCTAGAGACCAAATACTTGGGTGACTAACATTGATCAAAGGAAGGAATCTAACCCGGAAATTCAAGGAGATCACGAAAAACAAGGAGTTGAACTCGTACCTGTGGAAGCTTCGTTCTACAACAGTATGATTTAATAACTTCTTATTTATCGTTTTAAATTAATAATTTGCATAAAGGATGATCCGGGTAATGGTTTTATAGGAATTTTTTTAACTTTGATATACCATGCTTCCGCTATTTTTGCAATTTGATTGCGCCATGATTTCGTACAAACCCAACAATTAAAGGAATTCCGCCAACTATCAACAGGTAAAGTAATTCGATGAAATGCCTTGGGAAGGTGGAACCAACCTATTTAGTCTTTGAAGCCTTTTGTAAAGCACCTGGCATGCTTTCTATCCTATGTTATCTTCAAATCTGTTCCCCCAAACTCATTACCATGACAGTGTAATTGTAGTTTATGACAATAGTTAACCCAAACAATTGCAAATCAGCCCACAAACAGTCAATTAACCCAATTTACTCATGACAATTGCACAACTGAAAACACCCTGCCCAGTTATCAAATTTTAATATCCAGTGTTGCGATGCTTACCCAACTTGATGAGGAAGTGATGCCCCAATACCCAAAATCTTCTTGTTGGTATGTACCCGAGCAAACCCTCTTGTATGCTTCAGCAGTTGGTGTCGGATCCTTGAATGCCAAGAAAAGAATGAGCTGGCCAAACCCCCAAATTGGTATGCGAATACCCTAAAATCCGATTGGAGGAGTTTGGAAGGAGTTTTCGGTGGAGGTTGGTTGGTATATGGGGTTGGAGAAGGTTTTCGGAGGTTTGGGCTTTGAGTGTTGAAGTGTGAATGGAAAAGAGTTGTTATTAAGTCGACTGAAGGGTTTTTAAAAACTGAAAACTGCATTTCTCGCCGGGGCGAAAATTTTTGTTCAAACAACTGCGCCGGGGCGCGAATTGGCAGAGGACTCGCACCTAGGCGTGGTGAAAATCCTGTTGGGGCGGTTATTGGCAGAGGACTCTGCACTAGGGCGCAGTTTCCTTTGTTAATTTCTCCGCTGGGGTGAAGATGCTGTTTCTTGAAAAAAATTCATTTTGTTTCCTATTCCCCTCGACTGTTTTGCAAGCTTATCCTAGCTCCATTTCAGAACAGGTCTCACTCTCTGCAATGATGAGAGACAAAATGGATTAGAGTATGCATTTTAGATCATGAGTATGAAAACCTATAAAGCAAATAAATCCTAACAATTGACAAAATAAAAGAACTAATTGGTTGAAACTTTGAGGATTTGACAAATGAACATTCTACAAATTAGCTCATAGGTGCTTGGCTTCCAGGGGACGCTGTCCCCTTGCAACCCTCGCCAGCTCATCGGCGAGCTGGACAACCGCTCGCTCACCGGTGAGTGAGACCCCCGATTGGGTAGTTGTAGTGGCCATTAGTCGAACCCGTCAAATATAACAACTTATTTCCTATATTAGTAAAGCACATAGACTAAAATAAATATAAAAATTCCTAGGTTGCCTCCCAGTTAGCGCTTGGTTTAGAGTCTTTCAGCTTGACTGTGTCTTGTCAATGCTATCCAATTCCTCTTCGATAAGTGAAGAACCCTCCATCCATCAGGAGCAATGTATTATTTGGTAGGTTCCCATTAGTGATATCCATCGAATCCAAGTCACCTAGCATGCTTTTTGTAAATAGGTTCCCAATTGAGAATGTCAAATAGCTAGGTGCTTCTTCCATTGTGACTGTGATTAGATTGGGGCATTTAGGATTGTCAAATGCAATGGACTTTTCTTCTATCTTCTCTTTTTCATCTCACCATGGCTGAACATTTGTACGAGCTCTCATGTCATAAAGATTTTCGACAACAACATGACTACCAATTGGGGCACGGTTTTGCAAAACTGACTGGATTCGTGAATTTTGGTGGAGAAGGCACTTGGGGCACTAACAACATCGGCTCAACTTCGTTGGAACTCACAGTTAGATCTTTGTTGGCCTTGTTTTCCTTATCACCACTTGTCTTCTCTCTCGATTATTGACCCAGTGACCAGGGTAGAGCTACATTTCTTAAATCTACTCCTCTAGCGAGAACAGGGATCGAAAAGGGGGCGCTTCCCCTTAGGCCTCGTACGCGTGCCCGTGCCCGCGCC